>OZ036011.1:7222981-7285481 GCA_964035015.1 Corallium rubrum
AACGCCTCTAACTACCAACGTATCTTCACCATTACCACTGCACGACATAAGAATATCATTCGACGAGTAATACCGCAACTTTCGTACCCAATCAGAATGCACTTCTTCCATATTCGTATGCGTCACAAGATGTGAGTGAAATGGTATGTCCTGAAGAAAAAAGTGCCAGAACAAATTAAAATAAAATTCACGCATTATTCTGTAGAATTCAATGTTGATTAAATTTTGTTTCATAATCAACTCTATATTATTCTGCCTCTTGCTTTGTTCAAAACGGGATCCAATTATAAATTAAGCATAGCAAAAACAAAGTCTGATGTTATTCATGTTAGGCAATCAATAAGTGTGCAATACAACTGTGTGTCGCCCAAAGAAAATTTAATAAAAATAGACACGCAACGCATGCACGTGTCTACTGCTATTACATGTATTTGAATTGTTGCCATAGAACGATGTCAACAGCTTCTGGAGTTATCAGCTAATAGAGTTAACAGCTTCTAAATTAACACAACTTCCAGAGTTTACAACATACAGTGTTGTTTAGTGTCTAGCTGTACTATAGACACAAAAATGGAAGTGGGTTTATCAGTTCAGTACTGGATGCCCTCAGTTGTAGCTTACATATTTTTACTCATCCTCCGCTAACCACCTTCTACACTACATCCTACTTTTTGCGTTTCATTTCCTACCTGAAGGAACACCGTATGACTTCCATCGTTCTTTTTAAAAGGTGTTTCAAACAATCCTTTTAGAGGTGTGAGAAAAATTAACAGGTGAACACATCCTTTGTCGTCACCATAAAACAATAATGATTTTTCTGCAGGATTCTGCAACAAGAGATTTGTACACTTTGAACTAGTAAATCAAAAGTTATAGAAACGAAAATTTGTGGTAATACCATGTTTATTATTTATTGCTGAGTTTTTGACCTATTGATCCATAGCAAAAATGTGACAAAAGCTTATGTCAACAGGTCAAAAACTCAGCAATGAATAAGGAGGCCCTGTTCACACTATACCGGATAGGTTTTCGTGCCGGAAATAAACGGCAAATAATTATGCCGTACGATATAGCCAATCACCACGCCCTATTCTATTAATTTACTTCCGAAACGATTTCGAACTCCGTTCACACTGGAGCTGTAACGGGACAAAAACCTATCCGATAAAAGATGTACCTCTTTCGAGATCGGAGCGGCGCTCGGACACAGAAATTGTGCTGGAACAGGCGTTTTGTGTGTGTGTATAGAAGGCCTATCCAGTATGGTTTTCATGCTGGCACATAACATATCCATTCAAAGAATTATAAACCATAAAAATAAAAAGTTGCTATGTAACATTATAAAAATATAGCATTTTAATTAAGACCAATAGGCAAACAAGATCAGCGCATCACATCTCACTTTGCCGAACTTTGAGAAGTAAGTTAGAAATGGATGTCTATTTTTCTATAACCTGATGCAAAAATATATTGGAATGAGTTATCAAATATTTAAACAGTGCACTTACCTTTTTGTTATAGTAATAATCCAAACAAAAAGCCACTGCACCTAACCCTAGATAGTTAAGGAGTTGTAATATTCAGCGTAAGTATAGCAACAACAACAACACTTTGCTCCGCCATTTTGTGTCACTCCTTACTTCGCTGTTCGTTTAACTTTCAAAAAGGACGTAACGGACTCAATATTGCAGCGCTAATCCCCTATAATCAGTTTACTAGCGTTGCAGAAATACAAGCAAGGAAAATTTCATAAATCACATGTTTTTGTCTCGTTGTTTCTAATCTTCAAGTTAAAATAAAAATATAGAGTCAAAAACAGCCAATCATGCGGTGACTGTATCTAATTTTTGGAAGGTCGGCCTATTATCTAGATTTACTGAGTCATAATCAAAGTTACATTACCACATAAATGAAACTGAGGAGTGTACACCGGAGTAGACATATCGTAAAAATATATATCCATATTCGTCGTACAGACGGCCATCTTATGCACGTTCTCCATGACAACGGCGTCTGTCACCCACATTTTCATGAAGCGCTTTGTAGAAGAAGACTGAACTGAAGAGTGGTTCTCATCTTCCATTGTTAGTGATCTCTGGAGAACGAGTTTCGTATTCCATACTCTGATTATACCATCCTAAAACGATGAAAGAACACACATAAATAATAAAAAATGAACAAACGATGGAAGGAAGGTAAAAAGGAAGGAAGAAAAGAAGGAAGGAAGGGAAGGAAAGAAGGAAGGGAAGGAAAAAAAGTAAAGAAAGAATTAAGCTGGGGCGTAGGTACTGTAGCAGCTATAGCGGTTTTGGCCGCTACACTTTTTTGTGCGGTCATTCTTAATTTACTTGACAAATATGCGTTCCTCCCACATATTTGAGTTCGGTCTACCCACTTATAAAATGCTTCCTACGCCCTTGTTAAAAAACGAAATAATTTTACTGTATAATAACGGATAGTTTTTCAAACTCGTTTTAACTTACCTTGCTTACTGTAATATATCTGGACGGGTTAGAAACTGTAAGAATACGGGACGTCGGCTCCTTTGAAGAACAAACAAAATAAAATACTGAAAATAGGATACGTTAGACTAGACTAGACTAGACTAGACTAGACTAAACTAGACTAGACTAGACTAGACTAGACTAGACTAGACTAGACTAGACTAGACTAGACTAGACTAGACTAGACTAGACTAGACTAGACTAGACTAGACTAGACTAGACTGGACTGGACTGGACTGGACTGGACTGGACTAGACTAGACTAGACTGGACTGGACTGCACTGCACTGCACTGCACTGCACTGCACTGCACTGCACTGCACTGCACTGCACTGCACTGCACTGCAATGGACTGCACTGGACTGCACTGCACTGCACTGGACTGCACTGGACTGCACTGGACTGCACTGGACTGCACTGGACTGCACTGGACTGGACTGCACTGCACTGGACTGGATTGCACTGGATTGCACTGGACTGGACTGGACTAGACTAGACTAGACTAGACTAGACTATAGACTAGACTAGACTAGACTAGACAAGACTAGACTAGACTAGACTAGACTAGACTAGACTAGACTAGACTAGACTAGACTAGACTAGACTAGACTAGACTAGACTAGACTAGACTAGACTAGACTAGACTGGACTGGACTGGACTGGACTGGACTGGACTGGACTAGACTGGACTGGACTGGACTGGACTGGACTGGACTGGACTGCACTGCACTGCACTGCACTGCACTGCACTGCACTGCACTGCACTGCACTGCACTGCACTGCACTGCACTGCACTGCACTGCACTGCACTGCACTGCACTGCACTGCACTGCACTGCACTGCACTGCACTGCACTGCACTGCACTGCACTGCAATGGACTGCACTGGACCGGACCGGACCGGACTGCACTGGACTGAACTAGACACACCACCACACCACACTCTAGAATTAGTCTTGAATTATTTCTGATACCTCACCTTACTTCTTTCTATTCTAATAATTCTCGGAGGATAACTAAAAACTTTGCCATGACTTGATGACCTTACGACATCTTTCTCTCGCAACCGCAGCAATATATAAGACATAAGTTCATCCCAGTCCACAAGTCCATCCGACGATATATCCACTTTTCTAAACAACTCTTCTACTTTTTCCTCGCTTATTTGATCCTCGAGTGGAAACGCTTTACTTAAGGCTTTGGTAAAATCTACAAGGTTCATCAGTCCTGGTTTTCCATTGCTTCTTGGTTCAGGAGGGAAGAAATTTAGACTTGGCGTTCTGTGAGTTGTCTCCGGTCTGTGAGTTTTAAATAATCTCATGAGCTTCTTGAGTTGAACAAGAGTCAGTTCTTCTTCTAGTTGTACAGAACCTCTGTAGAAAATCAAGAAGTAGAAGAAAAATTATTTCCAAGTCGCATTTCTATCAGTGAGACGTGTACGGTATAATCGAAATACAGTAAGGTTAGATTTTCTGTCGAAACAGAGAACGTAGAAGTCGAACGGCCTTCTCTCTGCAAATAAACTGAGTCTTAATCTTGTCAAAACTGAATATCTTTTAACTGGGTCGAGATATAACATAAATAGCTTACTTGAAGAACCTAAGATTTTTGTCGGAGATATACCGATATACATGTATATTACTGGAAACCAGCGTATTGCTGAATGAAGTTAGCGTGGTTAAACAAAGTTTTACTTACTTACTTACTTACTTACTTACTTACTTACTTACTTACTTACTTACTTACTTACTTACTTACTTACTTACTTACTTACTTACTTACTTGCTTGTTTGCTCGCTCGCTCGCTCACTTACTTACTTACTTACTTGCTTACTTACTTACTTACTTACTTACTTACTTACTTACTTACTTACTTACTTACTTACTTACTTACTTACTTACTTACTTACTTACTTACTTACTTACTTACTTACTTACTTACTTACTTACTTACTTACTTACTTACTTACCTACTTAAACACACACGCTGTGATTGGTCCAGAACGATTTTTGTGTCGAAAAACGTACGTATATTTTTGAATGGCTTAATTATCAAAAATCAGTTAGTATATTATGTTAATAAAATCTACTTACCTTTGCCGATCGAAAGGTGATTGTATTGCCGGATTGCTATCTTTTGCTGTCACTGAGTTTTGTACTTTCTGAAACAAGACAAAATTAAGTCTTAACGCAAAAAACTAGTGTCGAAGATCTCTCTTCTTTTGAAATTTAGGTAACCCAAATGCACTAGAACGTTTTAATTTTAAAAAAGTGCACAATTTGCAGTATTTAACAATTTCTTACAGAATTCTGTCTTTTTCTTTCTAATGACACCTGGACTTGCACTGCAGGAGACAGACGGTGAACAAAATTTCGGAAAGTCGATGTTTGCTTTGATGTATATGACGTATGAAGAATACTTGGTACCAGCCCTTTTGCACCTTCAGGCCTGTCAATAGACATTTTATTCTAACAAGTACTTTACAAGTGTCCTCGCTTTGTTTAACTTATTCGTTCTGTAAAACAAATAAAAATTAAATTAAACTGGATAAGTTGTATTGATGAGAGCGACTAACAACAGACGTTTGGTAGACGTTCGTCAAGCTCAATTACTCAGAAACGATTTCTGAGACCCCAAACAGGGTTAGAACCTGCAACCTTCTAATCACCAGTTAGATTCTCTATACCATTGAGCTACTGAGGCTCGGATGGAAACCTAAGGTTATAAGTAATAGTCTCTCTTGGCAATACATGTGCTTCGTACAAGCGGTAGTTAAAACTAAAGTAATACATCTGTTGTATATAGTTAGTAATTTGTAACAATAAGCTCCAGGGACGTAGCCAGGGAGGAGCCGGGGGAGCCACAGTTCCCCCCTTTTAATATAAAACAACAGACATGTAACTACAAAACTGATGCAATATGAATTGTGTCAGGAAATAAACTGTAAACAATGTATTCAATCTACTGAGTGTATGCATTTTGAGTATCTATGTGACGTTTGCGTGTTTTGAGTATTTTATATAACGTTTTTTAACCTTTAGAGTCTGTAAAATCTTCCTCCAAAAGCCAGGAAATGGCATTTCAGCGACTCTCGATTTCAAAATTTCCCGGGGGAGCATGCCCCTGGAGCCCCCTAAAAATTTATTTTGATTTAGGCTGCCCCCCTTTCGAAATCCTGGCTACGTTCTTGATAAGCTCGCAAATACCGGCATTCCCTCCTCTGCAGAGGTAACCGTGAGGACTCTGAGGCTGAAGCGACTTACATATTAGTAAAAAAGTAGAGTGCTGTGTAGACAGTGTTTGGGATATAAAACAAAGTGAAAAGATGGTAAACTGCTGAGATTAGTTTTTTTGGCGTGTGCTGTTAGGGCGTTGCCTCTCACCAATAGTTAAACCCGATTGGAATAACCCTGAGAATAACCCTGTTCTCGAGCTTGAGACTCATGTGAGTAGAGTTTAGTTGGTCTCTCCTGTGCTTCGAGGGTTTTTCACCGGGTTCTCCGGTTTTCCTCCCTCCGCAAAACCAACACCTAGGTCTTAGCTGAAGTTCGTGGGCCGGTATGTGTCGTATGGCGGCTGCCTGAGCGCCTTTAATATGCCTTCGACTCGGCCATGTCAAAAATTATTGTAAGGCGCATTTGAAAACCTTAAAGTTGAATTTGCGCGGTATAAATACATGTTGTTATTTGTTGATGACAAAATACTGACGTTTAGAGCGGAGTTTTTCGTCAGAGTAAAATTACAAATTGGTACCTTTTTGAAGAACATATTTTATCGCTTCATTGTATATAAACTCACAGACACCGATTTTAAAACTTATAAGGGATCGTCTTGGACCGGCAGTAATTGGCCTTCACGCTGTTGCGGTGACCCTGCCATAGGTTTAAATTTGTGTTTGTGTTTGAATGGTCCTCGTTTTAGTTTATTTTGTGATAGCATACTTGTATTTAGTCCAGTCTATGGAGAAGGTAATAAAATAAAAAAATAAAATAAAATAAAATAAAATAAAATAAAATAAAATAAAATAAAATAAAATAAAATAAAATAAAATAAAATAAAATAAAATAAAATAAAATAAAATAAAATAGTATTCTGCCTTATCGCAGGTTCGCGAGCTCTTCCATGCTGTTAAACGATCTCTAGTCCGTCCCTTTAGATCCATATACCGCTGCAAAATCTCCAAATCTTGTCGAGATAAATGTTCTTATTTTAATAAAATTCTATTTCTTGTTTTAAGACTGGTTTAATCTTGTTTTAAGACAACTGATGTCTTGTCAAGAAATCCCAACAAAATTATTATCTTGCAAATCTTAAAACAAGATTTTTTATGAAAACAAGTTTTTAGGGATTTGCAGTGTAGTTTTTACCATTTTTCAGGTCATGTACACTGAACCCTCTCCCTCTTTCTCACCTCTCACTCTTTTACCCACAAATCTCCCTTCAAAAACTTTTCTCAGTAAACCAAGGGCAGAAGGGCTACATATGTCTAATTCATTTTATGAAACTGAAATTTTCCATGCCGGTAAATAAAAATTGAATAAACTTTCAAAATTGTTTCTTCACCCATATATCACTAAATTTAATTTCCATTTGAAAATTACAGCTAAGATTCATCAAAAATTCCTATTGTTTCAGAAATAATCATGCGTGTATAGCCGCTTAGATTAAATGCTAAGATAAAATAAGATTAAATCAAACATTTCGAATGGGATTAGCTGGCGTTGTTTGTTCAATGGCGGGATAAAAATCAACAAATCCATCTGCATCTGTATTTAACGATAATTAAAGCATAGTCGGAAAATATTAGTAAAAAGCTTCTATTAAAATATTTTTAGCTTTATGTTATATATATATATATATGTTAAACAGATATAGTATTTTTACAATGACAAAGATATTTTCATAGTTACTATACAGTATATTGAATTGTTTATCAATTTATTTGCTGGAAAGAAACTGTGCATAGGTTTATATTTTGAACACGAAGGGATATACTTGAATATACCAGCATGAAACAAATCAAGATTTAAGTTTATGCATATAAGAATATGAATATATAAGAAAATAGCAAAAATATACGAATTAAAATTAAGGTATTTTAAAATAATTTACAATAGAAGATTTAGCGTTTTGTTACTTCACGTAAGATTATCAGAGAATGGATAATAATAAATACAAACTAGGTGATAAAATTAAGCTGACAAAAACTAGACTGTGACAAAATGTCTATGCAACAGGAATATGTGACCCTGATTCACATTTCACTTGCACCGCTCTAAGGCCCGGCCAAACGCTTTCAACATTTCATTCAACATCGTTCAACATTGTTGAATTCAACATATTGAAAGCGTTTGGTCACCCCTGTTGAATGATGTTGAACGTTGTTGAATGGTGTTGAACGAAATTTGAACATGCTCAAATTTTCATTCAACACGCGTTCAACATTTCTATTGTTCTCAAAATGTTGAAAGGTGTTGAACGCATTTGGCCACATTTCATGCGGGACGTAAGATGCACCAAGACATGCGCCATGCGGGATATTGTCAATCCAGCTTTTGTGGTAGCCCGCGTTCAATTATTGTCATTCATGAATGTTGAACGATGTTGAATTCATTTGGACATGCACTCGTGCTTCCAACATCATTCAACATCGTTCAACAATGTTGAATGATGTTGAATACGATGTTGAAAGCGTTTGGCCAGACCTAAGTAGAAAGAATTGATTAATATGATAGGTTGTATACGTATACATACATGCATGTAGTAGTGCATGTGGTACGTTTGCGAGCCTGGTGTAACGTAACAGACGTTTGGTGGAACTCAGTACATCTCATATGCAAACGCTACCACTTAGGGGCAGATATGACTACGAATTTTCAACCATAGCTCCCAAAATGAGCCTCATCAGTGGCTCAGTGGTTAGAGCGTCTAGGTTCGAAGCCTGTCTGGGGCTCAGAATCAGTCTTTTTTGAGTAATTGAGCTTGACAAACGTCCACCAAACGTCTGTTAGGATTGACTAAGTTCTGTGTTTAAATACAACAGGAAGTCTGCATATAACTAGTTTATGCATAAGTAATAAGACATTTACCTGTTCTTTAAGTCTCCTTAAACAAAAAGTTCTTGCAAAAAAACATCTCTTCTGTAATTCGTGCCACGTAAAATACGATATCACCACTTGGACTAAAATCATTCATGAGAATGAGTATCAAAGTCACCAAGGCCTTCACTAAGTAAGAAGGAGCTAGCTATTAGAAGATGAGCGTTTGTCATTTGTCTCTTTGATATCGAAAAAACTGCGCTCGAGAGATTGAAGGTTAGAGATTCTGTGTGGATTATTAGTCAATTTTCCATGGTAACGCTAGACGCGGTAAAAAGAAAAAGTAAATAGAAGATTTATCTGTGTCAACAGCGGCTGGTAACTCGTTATAGAACGTGCATATATAACGAGATAAATATAAATATAACGAGAGATAATATAATATAGAACGAGAGAGTGAGTGAGAGAGAGAGAGAGAGGGTTGTGGATTTGCAGCAATAACGGCTATTGCCATCTTTAATGTTGCCATCTTTAATAATGCCTGCCGCTGATCGGTAGACATTGCGTATACCGAAGATCATCTCCCACGAAATCCTAAGAATCGAGTTTGTGAACGCATATAAACTCCGCCCAGACCTCGTCAAGATTAGAAGAGCGCCGCCCTCAAATAAGCGCCGCCCTCAAATAAGCGCCGCATCCGAAACACTAAAAATTTAAAGAGCGCCGCGGCGCTTAAACGAGTAAATACGGTATGATAAGTAGTTGTACGTATAAATGTTGTGTATGTGTTACGTTTGCGAGCTTGGTGTAATGTAACAACAGCAGTGGTGTAGCCAAGAGGGTATAGTAAAAGTATAGAATATATACATTTTAAGACCAAACCGGGACCAGTTGCGAAAAATGCAACTACACAGGCCTTCCGGCAGGAATTGAACCAACGACCTTGCGATTCTAGTGCAATGCTATGACTACTGAGCCACGGAAGGCGTTGCCGAGTGCTTGATCGCGAGTTCTGTATATATAATGAGGTCTATATATACACAGGCCTTCTGAGGTCTGAAGGCCTGTGTAGTTGCATTTTTCGCAACTGGTCCCGGTTCGGTCTTAAAATGTATATATTCTACACTCGAATTTTCCTTCACCCAAAATCATTAGAACATGCTATGTAATCGAGTGAAATGCCCAATATCACTTATAATATACCCAATTCTCTCCTGGCATTACCACCTCATTATATATACAGAACTCGCGATCAAGCTCTCGGCAACACCCTCCGTGGCTCAGTGGTCCGAGCATTGCACTAGAATCGCAAGGTCGTGGGTTCAATTCCTGCCGGAAGGCCTGTGTAGTTGCATTTTTCGCAACTGGTCCCGGTTTGGTCTTAAAATGTATATATTCTACACTCGAATTTTCCTTCACCCCAAATCATTAGAACATGCTATGTAATCGAGTGAAATGCTCAATATCACTTATAGTAAAAGTAGCCTGTAGTTCTTTTGATAAATCTAGGGGGAATAGCTAATCAGAGTTTCCTTGATGGATCTAAGGAACAGTTAGAGAAAACTAGGGATAGTTAGGGTAGTTAGTGGTTCCCTGGAAAGAACTAGGGACAGATAGGGTAGCTAATAGTGCTCCAGGTAGAACTAGAGATATAGTTCTGCTCCAAAGTCTTGCGTCCATCTCTGAAGTCTACGCATAGGTTTCTTAGTCGTTCCTGTAGGTCCTTGGTTTCCCGCCTGACTCGTTTTCTTAAAGGCTCTCCTCTGGCGTCATTCCAGGGGCGCCTGAGCCACGGGGACAGTGAGGGCAGCTGCCCCCCTGCCCTCACAGCGCGGGGGCAGCACGAGGGCAACCAATTGCCCTTTCTCGTGAGAGGAATGTTTTCTACAGGAATTGCCATTTGTATTATTGTATTAAATGACTTTTGTATTAATACCTCAAAATCTCAAATGACTCAGAAGCTAACTTATTACTGCAGACCACACAAAGGCAGCAAACTAATTTTGCCATGGGTTAGCTGTGTCCAACCTCATTCTCAGGGAGTATTTGAAATTTAGAGGGTGCGAAAAATAAATTAGCAATTTAGTTTAGTATGCAAAATCATTCTGAGTAATGGCAGCGCTTTGGGAGAAGTTCATTGTAATGGCGGCCCTATTTGTCCCATTGGCGGTCCCGTTGATGAAGCTATTTGATCATAACTGGCACAAACTATGCATAAATATGTTTCACGAAGAATGTTTAAGAAAAGCAATCAACCAATGAAAATACCGAATCCAACAGTCGATGCCAGAACCTTTTCCCACCTACCAATTTCAAAAACGCCCTGCATGAGAACGAGGTTGAGCTGTGTCTTGTGCCCAGGCCTTTTTCACTTGGCGGGTGTTTTCTGATTCATTAAAGTTGCCATGTTTTCTTAAATGTAAATAGGAATGGAGCATCAATATGTACAACTCAGTCGTTGAATTTTCTTTCTCAATACATTGCCATTCATTATATTATACCGTTATGCTTTTTGGTTATTTCATGCTATAGAGCAAAATTGGCGAACGTTATTTACCACGTGCAAAAATTAATGCTGAGAAAAAGTGCCCTTTTTAAATGGCTGCCCCCGCCGCATTACATAGCTTCCGGCGCCCCTACGTCATTCTGAAGATGGGTACGGACCATGGCTGCATCCTTTCTAATACACTCTATCGCTACCCAGATGGTTGGATGCGAGTAGGCCACCAATTGCCGAAATGCACGATTCCAGCTCTCACAAAGGTTGTTCGTTCTGTCGTCATTGGCGATTGTCGTCTCGTGTACGTTCCACTTCTCAGGTGGAAATAATGGTGGGATTCGTCGCCGTCGCCGTAGTGTTCCATTAACATATGTGGCATCGAAGTAGTCCAAAAGTGGGTGCAGTTGAGCAGGGCAATTGTTTCTAAGAAACACCAAGCCATCAGCAACTCTGTCAACAGGAAGAAATGCCAGTCCGTCGAGCATCCTACAGAAATGCTTGATTTCGTCATCCTCTCGGTAAAGATTGGTTAGTCCAAGGTTTTGGACTTTTCGCCAAGTGCTCTGGGTTAAGTGGTAGAAACTGGCCCTTGTAGTGACATGTGGACCAAGCTTGTTTGCAACGGCTTGCTCAAAATCGGTTACTGTCACTGTTGGATCAAAATCTAGCCCGGATTCATCTCCTTTATCAAGCACTGCGGTTAGAACTTCTTCGTAAATTCTTGACTCTTACCAGGCAGAAAAGCATATACACAGCTTACTGCGGATTCGCCAAGATGAGCACGAATGACGAATATCTGCTCGAATAATGCAGGTGATGAGAATGTTCGGTCTATAAACCATGTATCAGAGCCAGCCAAATGACGAAGACCATCCTCGGTAGCAAATACGACGATTCGGTATCTTGCATCAGCACCGCTGTCATGAATAAGAAAAGGGCATTCTTCTTCTCCACCTGTCGTTGTCCACTCATTTTCAATTCGCAACTCTTGTAAGGAAGCTGGTTCCTTTGGTCGGGAGGCCTGTTTCTGCCTTTGGATATTACGTTTTAGCGAATTCGCTCGTCCCATGGCCATTCGTCCGCCATCGGTCAACTGTTCCACGCATTCAGCTAGGATCTGGCTGGTGTTACCTCTGTTGCCGATTAAACGTTGACGAAGATTTTCCCGCATCTTTGCTGCCTCTATGGTAAAGATGTTGCCGTCATGGTTGTGTTGGATTCTTGAATTGACACGTGACACATCTATGTCAGTTGTTATTTTGCCATTGCAGGAAATCGCTTTCCTCTTGGAGCATTCCCACCGCTTAGTGCTGGCACTGCTAGACTTCTTCGTGTACATATGACCATCGTAACATAGCTTTTCACCCCCTTTGTTGCTTCGAATTACTTCCATGATTGGTAGTTAGTTTGTAAATGAATTGAGAATCTAAAGCAGCTCTTTATAGGATTACGTATTATCTTTCAGGCGATGACTCACTTCATAGAAATGTGCTTTTTTACGAAATGCTTTTGACAGTCATCCATGCATTCTGCTTTTGTTATGGATTGCTTTTGTCAGTGGCCCACATGTATTGTTCTTTTGTTTATGCGGAATGCTTTTGTGAGTCATCGCTCATTGAAATTGTGACGTTTCGAACAGGGACTGCGAGCAAATCGTGCTATTAAAAAAACTTTTCTCAATTTTTTATATTTCACTCAGGATTAAAATGTGGGTTTTTTGTCTGAATTCGGTAATTTGGGGTTTTTGTCGCCGGGGATATTGTCGTCGGGGGTTTTGTCGGTGGGGTTTTTGTCGGTGGGGTTTTTGTCGGTGGGGTTTTTGTCATGTGGGGTTTTTGTCATGGATTCAGTTATGACAGCTAGTAGTGCTCCAGGCAACCTCGTACCCAGGATCTTATCTCCGCTCCCCCGCCCCGGCTGCGAAAAGACCCTGGTCCAAGGCTGGTCACGTGCTGCCCAAAATATGGGCAGTACAAAATAAATTTAGTGTGGGTGGGGTGGTATAAGAATGCCAAAGTCTCAAAGATCAATATTTTGCTGGATTTGTAGCGCTGGCGACATGTGTCATTGATGGGAGAATATTCGTTTCAAGCATTCGAATCGCGAGGCTTTTACCTGGACGTATTCACTTAAATATAACGGCAGCCTTCGCGTGTGGTATTCAATAACGTACAGGTGAAACACATACGTATTTTATTGTTTATATTGAGAGTTTGAAACAGTCTTCCATTTCATTGTCAACTGTAAGGTTTACTGTGCTGCGTTGTTTTGACCAAGGGTCTTTTGTTCTGGCGAAGGGTCTTTTCGCAGCGGTGGGCGGGGGCGGGAGATAAGACCCTGGGTACGAGGTTGTGCTCTAGGTAGAACTAGGGATAGTTAGGGTAGCTAGTAGTTTGCTAGGTTGAACTTGGAATAGTTAGGATAGCTATGTACTCAAAGTAGAACTAGGGATAATTAGGGTAGCAAGTAGTACTTAATAGACAGAACTAGGGTATAGTTCTACCAATATTTCTCAGCGCTGGTCTAATATGCAAGGCCAATTATTTTCGCCATCGCGATTTTTGCCCGCCATATTAGCGCAACCCCATACAAATTTATGACTCAACCTCGTACCCAGGCTCTTTTCAGAATTTCTAGGAAATTTGAGAGCGACTGTACGAAACAACGCATCAACAGATATACAGTTTTTATTTATTCATATAATCATGTTACATATTCATATAATATCAATTTCAAATACAGTATCAACTTCTGTGTACAGAATTTCAAAATCTTAAAACCTGCACACAATCACTGAAACAGCATTGTTTTCTTCTTTAGTTTCAAGTCCATTTTTGGCCCGAATCTATCTTCGTCGCTTCTTGCCACGTAACCTGAAAAAAGACAACTTTTAACCACGAAGTTGTTAAGGAGCAACTGCGGCAAAAAATACCCTTGAACAGCTGAACATGAAGAAATGCCTGTTTATAGTTTTGAACATATACAACACAACACAACACAACACAACACAACACAACACAACACAACACAACACAACACAACACAACACAACACAACACAACACGACACGACACGACACGACACGACACGACACGACACGACACGACACGACACGACACGACACGACACGACACGACACGACACGACACGACACAACAACGCAACGCAACGCAACCCAACGCAACCCAACGCAATACAATACAATACAATACAATACTTTATTAAGTCTCACCAGGGGGCTTTTCAGAGTCAATTACAATTACTAAATTTGTACAAATATATGTTACATAATGAGGTACTATGAATTATAAATAATTAAAAAACTCATTAATAATTCATGAGGAAAATTCAAAAGAAATTAATGTTTAATCAGTGTCTTTATATGTGATAAAGATACCTCCTGATTTACATAAACTTTAGCTTTTTCTCGGCTTGGACAAGGTTATTTTTCAAACTTACTACGCTAATGAACTTACCAAGTGGTTCGTTTTTGAAGCCGTTCAATAACATCACATTCACAGTTCGTGTTTTAACAGATATAAAAGCACTCGGCTTCGCCTCGTGTCTTCATATCTGATAAAACACTCCTGCTCGTTTATTAAACAGTATTTAGAATCATTAAAAAATTGAAAACAAAAAGTCGATGGCAAAATTAAGAACAAGTTTCTAAAAGATGTCTTTGAAGTTTACTTCTAAAAATATGTATTGGTGCGCTAGATTTAATGTTCACTGAGAGGACGTTCCAGAGTGAAACGGCGAGGTTGGCCTACTGACCTCTATATAACTATACCAATATAAGAGTTATAACACACATGTATAATACAACGGCGTTTTTGATTGGCTGCCGTGCGTGCTCCATGTCCACTCCAGTTCTTTTCCAGATCGATTTCTCAATTTTCCCAAATCCGTGGAGAAAACATTGGGGGGGGGGGGGGGGGGCGGGCGAAGTAGTATTAAGACTTTTTAAGATTGTGGCTATAATACTATTTGTCAGTGGCGCTCACGTGCACGGCTGATAATCACTCCGACGTTGGTAGGAGAACCGAGAACGGTCAGCAGTACTATTGCATCCCCTCCGCTGATACGAAGTAGTTAGGGCTCGGGCGAAATTTCGTAATCGCCTCATCGACATAATATGGAATTAATATATTCAAAGTCCTAAAATGTGTTTTCTTTTGTACATTTTTTATGACGTTTTATAACCTTCAGAATTCTGTAAAATCACCACTCAAAGGCAGGAAATGGCGTTTCAGGGACTCTAGATTGCAACCTAGAGGTTTCTCGCGCCTTCGGCGCTCAGTTTGTCCACCCCAGTTGTATCACCCTTGGTCCCTGGCACATCTCGGTAACTGATTTCACGTTTTAAACATGTTTTGAAACACATGCCCCAATGTTATACGACACCCACATTATATCTGGACATGCAAACAGGTAAACTTATAAATATTTATATTTTTGGCGTTATTCGCTACTTATTTAGTCACTTGCGTTTTGTAGTTGTTGGACTAAGCAGTAAGCCGTTAGCGAAAACACTACTGAAGTATCAGCTTGATTTACTGGTATTTAGATTTACAATTATTTTGGGTGTCGTATTTACATTGGGAGACGTGTGTTTCAAAACATGTTTAAGTATTTGCCCAATTCAGAGGGTCCCTATTCCCCTTCACAAAATGCATTCACGTAAAAATATTTAGTCTTTTCACGAGTCATGAAAAATCGCAAAAACTCTTTCACGTTCACACAAAAATCGAGACAATCACGATTCACGTAAAAATACAAAAGAAATTCACGGATTAATATTTCGCATCTAACCGATTAATAATATTTCGCATTCTCGAAGTCTTTCTAGCAAGTTTGAAAGATTTCTTTATGTCCTACTGCAGTCCATTGTAAAGGTCTGTAAACACTGCGATATCATGCAAAATTGCGCCTGGCGTCACTTTTTATTATCTTTGTCTCAATTCTGAAGCCTGAAGGTCTCCGTTTGACGAGTACAATCGTCTGGAGTTAGTCAGAGTAAAACAGTCAAAATCATCTGTAAGTAGCTAGCGTAAAATATCAAGTACATGCTATTCCGGTGTTCAACTGTTCGAAGACAGACAAGACAAACAACAGATATAAAAAAACTGTTCACGCAAAACAGACGATTCACGAATCACGTTTAATTTTAGCCTTCATTCACAGGTCACGGTTAAATCAAAAGTTACTTTCACGTGCACGTAAAAAGATTTGAAACCTTACGATCGATCACGAATCACGGATTAAAAAAACCATACATCACGTTTCACGGGTAAGTAAAATAACCCAATCACGCTTCACGCGAAAAATATAGGAGACCCTCAATTTAAATAAATTTTATATCGAAATGATCGCTTGAATCTGCCGAATCCAGCACTATAGGTTTTGTCTACTGAAAGTATTAAGACCCATTGTTATTCGAATATTTACTCTATACGTTCAACAGCGAACTTTGAAATGATGCCGTGAACAACGAACATCCGAACTTCGGAAGTACGAACTTCGCGAGTTCGTTTCGAAGTTCGCAACTTGATTGGCTATTACGTATGTAATGAGGGTTTGAGAGATAAGGTTAGTTTAGCTTTTGTTTGTCACCTCGCCTTTCGTAGGCCACTTTATTCCTTTTACCACCAAAACCTCCGTGTAACCATGCCGGATTCACAGCTTCTGTTGAAATAATAGCGATCGACAGCATCGATACTAGAAGTATGCTAACCTTCCCTAATGTTGCCATTTCCTTTCTATATGAAAAAAAGAAATTCAGATAACTTTAAAACAGACTTTAAAATGTCTCGCTATTTTTAACAATTCCTGAAATCGTACAAAAACCAAAAAATAAGTATTTTAATCAATAAAAGAAAAGCTAAAAAGTAGCGTTAACATAAAAATACCTTGTTATAAAACCGTTAGGTAGTAACCACACTGGAAATTTATATACTTCTACATATATATATATATATATATATATATATATATGTAGAAGTATATAAATTTCCAGTGTGGTACTACCTAACGGTTTTATAACAAGGTATTTTATGTTAACCTACTTTATATATATATATATATATATATATATATATATATATATATATATATATATATATATATATATATAATTACTTATTACCTTTTTCTTTGAGTAACGGGGATCAAATAAGAAATTAATCCTCTTTTCAGTAAACCAAGACTTGTTCCTTCACACACGACCGCACTTCGAGGATAGGTCAGACAAGTAGACCACAAAAAAGCCTCTTTTTATAAATCCCCACGAATAGATATATTAAAAAAGTACAAATTACCGGCGCGCGATACTTGTTTATTATTTGGAAAATTGCATATTAGCCTAACAATACAATCTTGTTTCAATTTCTAGGCTTGAAATATTGGCTTAAAAATGCCGCCGCAATTAAAAAAATAGATTCGAGAAGCAAAATGGCTAGATATAGCGTCTAGAAAAAAAAGGTCAGTTCAAATCCTGTCGAAAAAGATAGAGTTTAAGTTAACGAATCGCAGTGTTATCTGACGAGGTAACTTCACAAAAACTGATAGTAGAAAACGCAATGCACCTGTCGGTCAATTGCGTGTAGATTTTTAAAAAATAAAAGCCCTTTTACCAATTATTAATTGCTAAACGTTCGTGTAGTAACACAAGACAAATTATTTTTGTGAAAAAAGGATATTGTCTTAACTTAAACAGCTTATAGGATCTAGTTCAGCAATTATAAATCGAAGCAATTTAATTAAATTGAGCGAAAAACGCGGCTTGGCAAAAGTCCACAAAACTCAAACAACAATTACGCTATTTATACATAAGAAAAATTCTTAAAATAAACGTGATTATAATATGCGACAAATCAATAACGGACCATTGACATTGACACTATAGTGAGTTAACGATCGATTTAAGTCAAAAGCGATTTAATGTGAAATTGTGAATACTCGAATTCGAATTGTGATCGATTTAAACAAATGTGTTTTCTAAAAGGCAAACACGCCTGGATTGATCTACGTTGGACCGGTCCTGTTGTAAAACTAAGGTCTTCAACGCTAAAGCTAAGAAATAAAGCGAAATTGAAATTGTTTAAAACCCATACGCCTAAATTTTATAACAAAAGAGCCACATAACCCTTTAGTGAAAGAAAGGTAGCGTGCTGCATAGACATGCAGTGTTGAAACAACAATCGAAATATAATAAGGAGACTAGAGGTGAGCCGATGTTAAAAAAAAGCCGATTGCCGATACCGATTGTTAAGAGCCGATATTTCCCCACTATCGGCCGATTAATGGGAGAGATCAGAAGGGAATTTGAATAAAAAGCGCAATTAGTCTCCGGCTATGTTGCGTATGGAAAGGCGATACGGACCACGCTGTTGGACATGCAGTGTAGATATATTGCTTAAAGAACCATGTAAAAAACGACAGAAGCAGAATAAAAGATATATGTAACGTATAGTATAGTGCAATCAGGATCTGTATACACAGGATAAACGAGGACGAAAGAGCAGAAATACGAGGACCAGAGTTACGCCAGCCGATCCGATGGTGAAAGACAATCGGCCATCGGCCGATTGTGAGAAAAACTAGCGGTTAATCGGCTCTGCCCGATGTTTTGCCGATGATCGGCTCACCTCTAAAGGAGACCTGGCCAATAAAGGATTAAACCGTATCTCCTTTAACCCTTTATTGGCCATAGTTCATTCCTTTTGGCAATTTATTAATTTTACTCTGGCTAACGTCAGACAAATCTTTTGTTTCTATAGTCAGGTCTGGGTTACTCTCCAAGATCGGTGATGCGCATTTTTAGGACGGCGATCGAGACTTTTTTCAAGGGTAACCGTAATTTGACAGAAATAGGGCTCAGAAACATGTTCCGAGTATTTGAACTTCACGAACGTCTACTAAACGTCTTTGAGTAACTTTAGTTCCTACACTGACACAAACCAAGGTGAAACAACAATCTGGAGGAGAAACGAAAAAAGCCATTGCTGTCTATTTGACAGGTTCTCTCTTTGACTGCAAATAAGATCTTCAGGTGTTAGACAGACTGTCAATAAGGGCCGTTTTTCGTTGGCTTCAGCAAAAATAAGCTTATTAACCCTGTCTGAGGACTCTCTCTTTGACAAGTAAATCGTTTGGCGTTAGACAGAGTAAATGATAAAAGGGGTTGTTTTCATCCTGCTCAGGCAAGCAGGAATGGACTAAACTATTAACCGCATTACTACACAAGAACCTGAGTCAGGAGTGTCTCACAGCCTTTATAGTAATCTAGATGTGAGAGTTGCACGAACAACACTCGGCTTGCAGGCTAGAACAACACCACTGAATAATAGATGTTTGGATAAAAATTCGACTTATATTTATACTATACTAGGGTCAATTCATCTCTTTAGTATAAAGGCTTATTCATGCACGCATTGCACGCCTATTTTTAATGTCGGCAATGCTAAAATTTACGCCATTCTTATTCCCCACAAAATCTCACTGTTACATGGCATGAATAATATTAATAATATTCATTAAATTTATACATGTATGTATTACCAGGAAATAATTTGCGGTATTATAGAAATAGATGTTATTAGACTATGTACACACGGCAACGATTCCGAGCGCTTTCGTATTGTTTCAAGTAATGAGCGGATTGTTCTCGATCCCTTGAGAACAGTAAACAATACAAAAACGCTCGGAAACGTTACCGTGTGTGCACATAGTCTAAATATAAATTATTATTCGCTATTCCTCTGAAATTTCATTGAGGGAAAGCATGAGTGGCACAAACTGTTGGCGCGCTGTCTCTCACCGCTGAAGTTAAAAGGGCATATGAACCTTAGTAAATTTTGTTTTCATATAGTGTGATGGTTTTGGCACTTTAAAATGCCCTCTTTTCAATGAAGCGCTTTATTTTTTATTAAAAGTTTGTTTTAACAGTCAAAATAGCATTCGAAACTGGCCTTTTTAACATGTCCGAGCACAACTCGCAGAAGAGGCCTACAACTTTAATAATAATAATAATAATCTTTATTTCCATTCTTATGCTGAGAAATACAAATGGAATTACATCAAATGTTTTTAAAAAACTACCTATATTCTACATACACAATTAAAAAGTTTTGAAAATGACGTTTATGGCAAGTCCGACGTGTTCAAAATAGCCTAAAAATTCACCAAAGTACACAGATACTTAAAAAAGTGAGGCAGCCCTCGGTATGAAAGAAGATCTATGTCTTTCAGTTCCAGAAAATATTGATACTTTTTTCTTGTTTGACTTAAGATGGTAGTTGTGGCTTATGTGTTTCGGAATTAGGTCTGAGCAAGGATGTGTGTCCTCATCCATGATACGTTTGAATTCTTGGAGGGTAATGTTATTTCTCCTTTGGGACAAGGATGGTAGATAATCGCTGGGTAAGCCTAGGATTTTCAAACTTCTTCTCTGAATGCTTTCAATCTCAGCCTCGAGATAGCTAGGAAGACCGCCCCAAATTGGAGCCCCATACTCGAGTAGGGGTCTGATCTCCTACGTCATAACTCGGGCCTATACTCACTATCAACACGAAGCATTTAAATGTTGTGCACTGAGTTGCGTTGGGTTGGTACTCGGATGGGTGAGCAACCTTAGCTTCATGTGAGTAGAGTTGTTGGTTCTCTCCTGTACCTCGAGGGGTTTTTCCACCTGGTTCTTCGGTTGGATCGGCGGATAAATCGTTTTTGCACCTTCCCTGGCATGTTTGTCCAACTTTTCTCATTAATTGTAATTTCATAACAATAGGCAATGTTCATTTTGAATCATCATTTTCAGGGCCTTATTGGTATAAATTTGAAATCGTAAGGGCCTTTGTAAAGACAAAACGAATGTACAATATTTTAATAGTGAACCTGCACAATCCAACGAGAATGGACGAATATCCAGTTATGCTAATTATATGGCAAGCAAAATTTTAGATGTTCATTGACGGATTGTTGCCGGAATGTAATCAATAGTCGTCAACATTCAGTATGTAAGAACGATCAAAACTCGTATAGGCGTACTATACCTTCACGCTGGAACCCGATCGAAAAACCATACATATCATGCTATTCGTAAGACCATTTGAATCATACCGGCACAGAAATCACCTGAGGTATGCCACCGCTTCACAATTTATGTCAACTCCAAATTGTCATTAACCCATTGGTAGCTCTCCCCTTGACCAGCCTAAATAATAAAGCTGGCAGACAAACTTTATCAACAGTTGTAAATATAAGCAGAGGGACAGCAATACTAAATGCTTGAACAGTGACCACGACACAAAATGCTCCATAATAAACTTGCTTCGTTTATTATCTACATGCACAAACTAACAAAGCATGGAATTACAGTATCTTGTACACGAGTAACGGCGAGAACGAACGAATAATCTTATTAACTGAACGACCCAGTCGTATACGGACTCGCTTTCATATTGGTTCTGAGGCGGGTGATAATAACTTGTCGTTCCAACCGGCTGGCTGAATCAGTCTTGTGGGACTGATTGCTGAATCAGTCTTCTGGGACTGATTCAGACTTTAGTATTTTACTCTGGCTAACGCCAGACGATTTTATATACTTGTCAAGGTACGTTTACACGGTACTGGACGAATTCGAGACCGGTCTTGAATTCGTCCTATTTCGCCGTGTAAACAGGCGGAACCGTGCTATATATAATTCGAGACCAGTTCCGAATTCGTCCGGTACCGTGTAACTGACGGGGTCTTATTATATACAAACTCTGCCATTTCCAGTATCGTACGACTACAGTATGTTCGCTATGGATTCCACATGATGCCATGCGGAGAACCAAGCAAAAACCTACCTCTTAAGAAACTCTCAGGGAAAAAACTTCGGTAGGAAACCCGGCTTCGAGACCCGCCGTATCTTCAGCCATGTCAGTTCAATGGCTACCTTTCGTCAGTATAACTTGATATTGGTTTACTTTCCAAGTTAGATGATAAATGCTATAGAGTGTGCTTCTAGCAACCCGAGAACGTGTTTGAACCGACTGCTGATTTACATATACGTCTAGCGCATATTCCCTTGAGGAATTGGTTGTTTTTGTTTTTCCCGCTTCTTTTTAGCTGACGTCAGCGTAAACCGAATTTGAGGGTTACACTGTGGTTACACTTCGCCGAAGTCTGCAAAAAAATCCTCTTTAAAGATCAAAAAATAGATGAGAATTCTTGAAAATCCATTAAACTCCTTGGAAAATCCATGATTATTTTCATAAAAACTCCTAAAAATTTAATGAGAAAATCCCAGGATTTTCGAAAATCCTCAAAAAAATGAGAAACATCTTGAAATCTATTAAAACCTTAAAAACCATTAAAATCTGTAAAAACCTTCTAATAATTCATGAGGAAAATACAAAGAAAATCCATGTCTAATGAGGGTCTATATATGTGATAGATTCATCTTGATTTACATAAACTTTAGCTTTGATTTCCTCGATTAAGCCGGTTTTCCACAAAGCGACTTTTTTCGCGCGAAGCGACTTTTTCTTTTGTCTCACATGAGCTCTGAGCTGGAACTAATCCGAAATCTATTGAATTCGAACAAAAGAAAGTCGCTTCGCGCGAAAAAAATCGCCTAGTGGAAAACCGGCTTTAGACGTTGTTTTTCCAAATTACTACGCCAATGAACTTACTAAATAGACCGTTTTAGAAGTCAGTACGTGTTTTATCAGATATAAAACACTCGGCTATCGCCTTGTGTCTATATATCTGTCAATATATCTAATAACAAAACACTGCTGGACTAAAAACAAAATCATTGAAGAATTCATAATTATTTTACCAAACGATTTCAGTTATCCACCTCCGCAGTCATTTATAATTCTTGAATTAAAATTAAGAAAAAAAGATATTGTCAATTATTCGCTGAATGAAAATAGTTAGATCTATTTTAAAAAGTGGAACGAACCGTAAATCCAATTTTCACGCGGCAATTAATTGCAGATGAAGAACTGCCAAACGAGCCGATTTATACACAAGGCAGATCACTTCAAAAATCCGAAAATACATTTTGCCGAAAAATTCGCAAAAATATCACCAGAATTCATGAAAATCCACGAAGAATCTTGGAAAGGCCACTGAAATCTTTAAAAATTGCTCTTTGGGGCTTTTGCTTTCTTTAGCGTGTCGGTCAAGTTAAACGAAAGAATAGAACGCTTCACTTTCATGCACCGCCATTTAATTTCGTAAATTCCTAAAGCCCATCTCGGGAACCTGGCATTGGAAAAAACGCTTTTCTTCGAAAAAAAGTATTACACAATATCGACGCCACAAGAATTTATCAAAATGCGGGGCATCGCCTGACGGAAGGTATTTTTCGTAGAATATCTTCAAAAACGGCCCTTTTCCCAGAAAATCTTAAAAGGGGTAACATTAAAAACACCAAGGTATCAAATATGATTAGATCAAAGACTGATTAGCGGTAGGCGTGTAAAAGGATCAGTCTAAATAAAACTCGCGCGCAGCTGCGGTTTGCAAACCAAAGCGATGCCGAAATGGCGTGGGGTGCGACATCGAGAAGTTAGAGTCAAGAACATTCTCCTACGCAGTCGCAGACACTTCTAAATACTTAACTACTGTTTAGAGCAAACTAAACACGTTGTGTGCTGTTGCTGCACAGTCAAGTTAGCGCGCGCACCTTTCGCCTCTGCGACTCAAGGTTCGATTCCTATTTAGGGGCATGAATCCGGATTGAGTTTCAATCCAGATTGAACTCATTCCGCTTCTGAACAAACCCCTTTATCTGTTTACATGAATCCGGATTGAGATTAGCTCATTCCAGATCGAGTTCAATCCGGTTCTCATTCCGGATTGAAATTTCGTTCCGGAATCATGTAAAGGCGGTGCGAGTTTCATTCCGGAATGAAAAACGTGACGGAAAGGACTAGAACAAACAATGCAAGCGTGTTTTCAAATATTTACGGATTTCAGAGTTCAGGTGGATTTCAATCCAGAAACCCAATTCCCGTGTAAACACGGATTGACTTCGCTTTTCAATCCGGATTGAAACTCAATCCGGATTCATGTAAACGGCTCCTTACAGTATTTAGTACAAGTACCGCATGTAAGAAGAGTGCTTCCTGTTTAAGTCTGCCAAACCATAGTCATTCAAGTAGGTGGTCTGGAAACTCAGCTAAAGTCTTTGGTCTATCTTTTTGTTCGCCTTTATGCATTTTTGTGCACGGTGCACGGTCACTGAACACATTGTGTTTTTGTATAATGAACGAATTGTCCAATAGCAACGTTTCAGTTCAATCACTCAACCGTGCTATTTAAATATTAATAAACCTAAAACAAAGGATGTTGCACGGTGTAAGGTACGGTTCAACATAAAATCCCAGCTCATTATAGGCGCTTTGAAGTTTGCCGAGTTTCCAGACCATATCTCGATTGACTATGGCCAAACACCACCGGTTTTCCCCAGGTACTCCAGTTTCTTCCTGTAGTTAAACAGGAGAGTCTAACAAGAACAGTTTAGATCTAACTGATATGGCTATCCAGTATAAATGAAGTTAGTTTAGTTTACTTTGGACACTGGACCAATGAGAAATGGCCCTTACTGGATCTTCAGGAAGAACAGTTTTAGATACAACTGATATAGGGTTATATAAAAATAAAGTTAGTTTAGTTTAGGAATCGCATGTGGGTGGCGCAGGTGAATCGAAGACCAGACAAGCAGACAAAATCAATAAAGACTGCAATATAAACATCAAAATCAAATACGGAGATTGCAACGAGTTTTTTACGGCTACATATTTTATTACTCGACTTTCGGCTCGACTCGACTTTACTCGACTTGTAACTTGACTTGTAATTTGACTCGAGTTCTAACTAGACTTTACTCGACTCGTTATTCGACTTTCGGTTCGACTCGACTTTATACTGGACTTGTAACTAGAATTTACTCAATCTCGTTCCCAGAGCCCACGTTCCCCACCCGGGAAACGAGAGACTCTGGGATAACCCGTTTCACATTGATATTTCATTGGCTGATGAACCAGCCGATCCGAACGTTGTATCTAATAAACAACTAGACATTATATACACATTGTATCCAGTAAGTTACTGGAAATCGTTTACTAAAGAGGTTAATGAAACCCTTCCCCCCCTGAACCCCCTAACCCTAATCGCAAAAATGTGAATTTCCCGGGGGTAACCCTAACCCTAACTTTAGAAGTGTCGGGGGGATTCCCCCCCTGAACCCCCTAACCCTAATCGCAAAAATGTGAATTTCCCGGGGGTAACCCTAACCCTAACCTGAGAAGAAACTCTTCTTCCGGATAACAAGAATCCTGTGATGGCGTGAACGGATTATCCCAGATCAGTGTCCCAGAGTCTCTCGTTTCCCACCCGCTGGGTAAGGGGAACGTGGGCTCTGGGAACGAGATTGGAATTTACTCGACTTTCGGCTCCACTCTTAACTCGACTCAACTTGTAACTTGACTTGTAACTTGACTTGTAACTTGACTTTACTCGACTTTCGGCTCGACTGGTTACTCGGCTCAACTCGACTTGTAACTGGACTAGAGTTTACTCGACTCGACTCATTACCCGACTTCCGGCTCGACTCGTTACTCCACTCGACTTTACTCGAGTCGTACTCGATTTTTAGTTGACTCGTTACAACATCATGTAGAAGTAAGTAAAGAGTAAGAAATTAAGATAGAGCAACTGTACAGAGTCTTTTACATCGCCATGATTTTCGACTGAAAAAAATTTATCGATGTTCCAATTTTAAACATAAAGACAAGCACAATCACAATCACAATCAACCAGACGGACAGACAATTTACAAAACCTCGGATTTTATTTCATAAGAAAATAAATAGTTTTACATTTCATTTAGGCTTTTCTAATTTTCAATACATGTATGGCAAGGAGAGGATAATGTACAAGCTTCCGGAAATCTCACAAATTGAGAAACATGCGAAGACGACACGACAAAATGACACATGCAATGACGAGATAAAACTCGAAAAGTTACAACGAAAAAACAAAATGTCGGGTTTTGAAGCGTGAGAATCGACAAAAAGACTTTTTAATCGTGCCAAACAAAACAATACAATGAAACTTTTCACAAACTATGTAACTTTGTTTTGCTCGAAATTTTCTTTAACTTCTGAAGAAATACGTCGGAGGAAACCGTATATTGAAAATTAGGACACACAACAGTGTGTAGTTTGGCGAAACGTTGACAATGAAAAGAGCAATGTCATATTATGATGTACTTTTGTCTTTCTCAAACAGTGAATAAGAATGTCGTCGTGCAGCAATTTTTAGCTAGTAAGCGAAATGTAGTCACTGACTCAAATTTCTCCCTGGACATAAACCCGAAACAACTTACAAAAGGTGAAAGTCTGTCAACCGAGAATGATACTGACACAAAATTCACAAAACAAAAATAAAACAAAAAATGACGCCACATGAAACACAATGGGTTTCAATTAAAAATCTTCTCCAGTTTCGTCATTGATCAAGGCTTGGAGTATATCGTTTGATGTTCGTCTGTCGTCGATAAACATCGGAGGTGCGTCGAAATCAGTGTAATTCGGGTCATCGAGTTCAGGGGTACTATCTAGTGACGAGAGCGTTCCTAAACCAGAATCGAATCGTCGGAAGTTTTCGAACTGAATAGACTTAGGTCTTGTGTCAATGGTCTCACCAATACCATTCCTCCGTTGGAACTCCAATTGGGGTCTCCTCTTAACTGTCTCTAAAGGTTCATGGCTAGCGTCTGAAAAAGGTTTCTCTTGGTAAGGCTCACTCAACGGGTTAACTTTATCCTCGGGAACGTCTTCGGAAGTTACATTCTGGCAGACAATTTGATTTTCATCCGTAACTTCGGTCTGTTTGCTACTTTCAGGCACCATTTGTAAGGTATCGTCGGCGGTTGGCAAAAACAATTCAGTTTCATTCACATTTTGTGAGTCATCATTTGGCAAGTCAGCTTCAGCCAAGTCTTGTATCTCTTTAGAACTATCCACACTTTCATTCAAATTCTCTTCAGGAACATCACTCACACTCAAATCCTGTTCAGGGTTTTCATTTCCAGTTTCACTCTCGCCATCGACGGCTTCATCCTCTCCTAATAAGTCTTCGATATCTTCTTCATTCTCTGAACACTCTTCTTCATCAGCGTCTGATCCTAAGAGTGCTTCGTCACCGGCAGTGTCGCCAGTGTACTCCCCTTGACCATCACCATGTATGAGTTCTTGTTCATCGCCAGATTCGTCAACGTTGTCCTTTCCTTCTTCCTCCTCGTTCTCTTCACTCTCGTCAAGCTCTTCCATAACTTCCTCGTTTTCTTGTGATTCTTCATCTTCATTGTCTTCGTGTTCTTTCTCTTCTTCAACCTCCTCCTCTTTCTCCTCTTCTTCCATTTCATCCACTTCAGAGCCTTCGCCTACTTCACTATTTTGAGCTTCCTCCTCGAGTTCTTCGTTGTCCTGTTCTACCTCAACATCAGACTCATTTTCTTCCTCAGATGGCTGTTCAATTTCCTCCTCTTCCCCACTTTGTTCGTCTTCCACCTCTTCTTCTTCAACCTCTTCATCGTCTTCTTCCTGCTCTTCCTCCATTTTCTCATCTTCCTTCTCCACGTCGACACCGTCATCTTCCCCTTCACCATCAGAATACATTCCTTTATCTCCATCCGAACTTCCCTCATCTCCACTTTCATTATCCTCATTCTTAACTTCCTCCACGTCATTCTCATATTCACTCCCAGACTCCACACCCTTTTCTCCGCTATCCTCAGACTCCTCAGACAATCCAGGTTCACTCTTGCTAGATTCACCTGAATGTTCCTCGTTGTCCACAACAACCCCTTTGTCACCCTCCTCAATTCCATCACCCAACTCGTTTTCAAAATCCAAGCTACTAGCCGCTTCAGAGTCATTCTTCTCCTCTTCCTCCTTCCCCGCTGTTGTCTTCTTTTTCTTTTCTTTATGCTTCGTTTTCTTTCTGTGCTTGTGTTTTCTGTGCTTTTTCTTATGTTTGCGTTTCTTGTGTTTAGTATCCTTCGCAGGCTCCTCGTTTACCGAATCCCTCTTCTTCTTTCTCTTCTTTGGACTCTTGATCTCAACATCCTCGCCAACATCCTCCTTGATTTCTTTTGGTCTTTTCCTCGACATCCGACGCTCTTCGCGGTTCTCACTACTCTCGATATCCTCAGACACCGATTTTCGCTGTTTCTTTTTCTTTCCCTCACGCTTTTTCACTTTGGCCGCCTTAGAAACGTCCTCCTCAAGACTAGCTTGCTTATCCGTTCGACCTGACACCGAATCCTTCTTCTGTTTCTCCCCACTCTTTTTCCGCTCAATAGCTTTATCACGCTTCTCGCTATGTAACACATTAACTTCAAGCCTACTTTTCTTTTTTATTTGTTTTTCACTGTTGGAATCACGGCGTACCGAAGACTTCTCTCTAACAGAAGTCTGCTTAATTTCCGAACTACCTTCACAACGTACAGTCTCACGCTTTGAACTCGTTCTCTTTTTGTCTCTTGGAATCGTGTCCTTGCTAACAACCAGTTCACTCTCTCTTGTATCCTTCTGTTTTCTTTTGCTACCCGCCGTAGCGGTTCTAGCAGGAATAGCATTACTACTAGTAGTCTCTTTTTTCTTCTTAATATCCGTTGTAGTCTTTTTAACCGCAGTAGCGACAGAACTATCCTTACTCGTCGACACTTTTTTCTTTTTCTCCTGAGTTTTCGCCGTTTTTCGTTCGACAGGGCTACCACCACGACTACTTGCTTTCATCTTCACGTTCGCCCTTGTTTTAACCACAGGACTACCGTCCCTGCTGTTTCTAATGTCTTTTCTTATTACCTCTTTAGTTTTGCCTCGGCCAGTTGCCGTTTTGCCAACGACCGTCTCGGAAGCCTTCGTTGATTGTTTTTTCGCACTAGTATCTTTTCTATCACTATCTTTTTTACGCGATTCCTTTTTCATCGTCGGAGTCTTGGCATCCTTGCCCTTCTTCGACAACACCTGAGATTTCACATCATCGGAACTTCCCAGTCTTGCTTCGAGTTTTTCCGTCGCTTTACTAACAGCGTCTTTCGGGTCTATTTTGGATCTCTTTCTAACCAGATCTCTCCCAGGTTTCTTGCGTTTCTTGTCCTCCCCCTCCAGTCGAACAGGTTTGGTACTTTTCTCCACGGGGGGTGTCGGTGAACGCGATCGGTCCCAATTCACGGGGGTCCTAGACTTCGAACGGCTGTAAGAGCGCGAGGGCGACTTGGAGCGAGACCATGAATGGGACCAAGAAGAGTTCGAAAGAGAGCTCGAGCCTGACGGCGTCCATGATCTTGAACGGCTGCGTCTTCGTAAACGATCTCTTTGGACCGCTTGGTAGTTGGCCAGTTCAAAAGCGAAGTCATCGTCGGGCAGAGTTCGTCGGGAGCTCGGAGATACTAGTCTCTCTCGCCGCCGACTGCGGCTTCGATCTTTCTTCCTCTTTCTCTTTATGTCGTCTTCGCCACGGCGCTTTTTTCTTCCCCTAAGCAAGAAAAGTACATATTACTAGCCATAAAAAAACAAAGTAAGATTAAGTATAGTTAAGCAGAGTCAAGTAGGGTTAAGAAAGGATAAGTAAGGATAAGTAAGGTTAAGTAGGGTGAAGTAGGGTCGAATAGAGTTAAGTAGAATTTAGTAAGCTTAAGTGAAGTTCAGTATGGTTAAGTCAGGTCAAGTAGGGTTAAGTAAGGTCAAGCAGGGTCAAGTAGGGCTAAGTAGAGTTAAGTAGGGTTAAGTAGAGTTAAGTAGAGTTAGTGTCTATGAAGTGAAAAATTCGTTGGCATTTTTGTTGTTTTATTGTACAGAGGAGCATGGCAGGAGCACTCACTGAAAATTTGAAGAGAATCTAATGCGTAGTTTTCGCGCTATCAACTCTCAAAATTTGCCGTGGATAGCTTGTTTTGGGGAAATTTGGGCTTCTTGGTAACAATGCCTTATGACGTACGCAGATGGATCATTAATAGTGAAATCTATTGTTCTTATGCATAGTTGTCCATCTGCGTACGTCATAAGCATTGTTACCGAAAGCCCAATTTTCCTCCAAGAACGAACTAGCCATGGCAAACTTTGAGAGTTAATAGCGCGAAAACTACGCATCAGATTCTCTTGAAATTTTCAGTGAGTGCTCCTGCCATGCTCCTCTGTACAATAAAACAACAAAAATGCCAACGAATTTTTCATTTCATAGACACTTTAAGTAAAGTAAAGTTAAGTAAGATTAAGTATAGGTTAACTATAGAGTTCTACTATAAACCTTTCTACTAACCTTTCTGCGAGTTTCAACTTTGCCCGATAAAACTCCTCTTCGTTCATCATCAGGCCAAGATCGGGATCTAGGTCTGCAAATGGCAGAGCAGGTGGACCAGGTATCAACGCCGGGTGGGGTAAGTGCCCGTATGCCGGTATGCCCAGGCTGGGTATAGTAGCGTGAACCATGGCGTGATGGTGGTGGGCCAGTGCAGAACTGGCTACCACGTAGGATGGACGGTGGATTGGCCCAAGAGAACCTAGACCATGAGCTGGCAGTCGTAATGGCTGTGCATAACCTTCTGATACTTGCTGATCATTCGGAGGCACTCTAACAATAATGATGGTAAAATATCACGATAACATGAACAAAAAGATAAATGGATCGGTGATTAAATAATCGATCAATCAATCAATCAATCAATCAATCAATCAATCAATCAATCGATGAATGAATCAATCAATAGATCAATCAATATATCAATCAATCAATCAATAGATCAGCCAATCAATCAATCAATCAATAGATCGATCAATCAATAGATCAATCAATCAGCCAATCAATCAATCAATCAATCAATCAATCAATCAGCCAATCAATCAGTCAATCAATAGATCAGTCAATCAATCAATCAATAGATCAGTTAGTCAATCAATCAATAGATCAATTAATGAATAGATCAATCAATCAATCAATAGGTCAGTCAATCAATCAATCAGATCAATCAATCGACCAATCAATCAATAGACCAATCAATCAACCAATCAATAGATCAGTCAATAGATCAATCAATAGATTAATCAATCAATATATCAATATATCAATCAATCAATATATCAATCAATCAATCAATCAATAGATCAATCAGCCAATCAATCAATCAATCAATCAATCAATAGATCAATCAATAGATCAATCAATCAATAGATCAATCAATCAATCAATCAATCAATAGATCAATCAATAGGTCAGTCGGTCAATCAATCAATAGATCAATCAACCAATAGATCAGTCAATCAATCAATAGATCAATCAATCAACAGATCAATCAATCAATAAATTAATCAATCAATCAATACAAAGAAACCACTGAGAAAACATACCTTTGAAATCTAGTGTCTGAAACAGGATCATGAGAAGCGCCAGCTACACTATTCGTGTCTAAATAAAAATTTCAAGTACTCAATTGGAGAACTTTCCCCGCTCTTTCCCTCTTTAGTACTTATTCCAAAATGGCCGCCGAATTAGAATTCTTCTGTGCGTATATAAATTAGCCCTTACGACATCGTTTTAAAGTAAAAATTCTTTTGAATTTCCTATATGAAAACGAGCTCATAAGGGCTAATTTATATGTATATAAAAGAACTTTAATTCGGCGGCCATTTTTGAATAAGGTCTATAGTCCTTTTGAAAAGGAGTATAAAGAAGGAAGACAGGAGAGAAAGTACATGAAAGAAAAGAAGAGAAGGTGGAAGAAAAAGGAGAGAAGAGGAGCAAACGTAGAAGTTAGGAGAAAGGGAGGTTTAGAAAAGGATAGAATTGGTAAGGGAGGAAAGAAGAGCGAAAGGGAACAGGATGACAAAAGGTAAGGGAGAAAAAGAAAGAAGAAGTAGAAATAAAGGAGAGGAATGAAAAGGAAAGAGATAAAGGCATGAAGAGGAGAAGAGCATAGGTCAGCAAATAAAGAAGGTAAAGAGACGAGGAATACGTGGAGGAGAAATGAGAAAAAGAAAGAAGTTGAGAAAGAAAAAGAAAGACTACTAAATTACCTTGAGCTTGAGAGCCACTGGGTGCAGACTGAGTTGAAGGTGTATGTGTTGGAGACGTGGTGACCTGAGGTGCAATACTAGGACTGGATTCACGGGATTTTGCTTGAGATGACTCCGCTGATGTCGTCACAACTAGATGGTATTTGCAAGAAAACAAGAACATCTGTAAGCTTAAACTTCTGAAAATGCTGATTCGAAAGATAAAGGAACATATGATCAATCTTTCTATTCAAACGTTCATGAAAACCTGTGCAGTACTTTCTACATGGTACTTTCTACTCGCGATTCACCGCCAATTATGTAGATGTGCGTTTTTCGACATTCACTACCGAATCATGAACAAGAATTGTCACGTACACAAAATTCCATACGCCAGAATGACAATCGTATCATGTATATAGGCCTTAGGATACCCTTTGAAGGAATAACCAACCCTACCTGGATCTGGCGCTTTTTCTGTAACTGCTACAGGTGCAGTTGTAACGACAGAAGTAGATACTGGAAGCGAGACAGGAATAGGCGTTGTTCTATCAAAGACATAATAAATGACATAATAAATGACAAGAGTGGGTTGACACACCATATAGATATGAGATATTAATCGCGGGGCCCCAAGATGGCGGCTAAAGCAAGCAAATCCAAGATGGCGCCTCAAGTGGGCAGATCCAAGATGGCGACTGAAGCGAGCAAATCCAAGATGGCGCCTCAAGCGGGCAGATCCAAGATGGCGACTGAAGCGGGCAAATCCAAGATGGCGGCCGAAGCGGGCAAATCCAAGATGGCGGCTCAAGTGGGCAGATCCAAGATGGCGGCCAAAGCCGGCAAATCTAAGATGGCGGCTCAAGTGGGCAGACCCAAGATGGCGGTTCAAACAAGCAAATCCAAGATGGCGGTTGAAGCGGGCAAATCCAAGATGGCGGCCGAAGCGGGAAAATTCAATATGGCGACCCAAGTGGGCAAATCCAAGATGGCGGCTCAAGTGGGCAGACCCAAGATGGCGGCTCAAGTGAGCAAATCCAAGATGGCGACTAAAGCGGGCAAATCCAAGATGGTGGCCGAATCAAGATGGCGACCGAAGCGGGCAAATCCAAGATGGCGGCCGAAGCGGGCAAATCCAAGATGGCGGCCAAAGCCGGCAAATCCAAGATGGCGGCTGAAGCGGGCAAATTTAAAAATGGCGGCGTAAACGCGTAAAGTCCAAAATGGCGAATAAAGAGACCAAATTGCCAAGCGTTTAGATAAGATTTTTGACAGTCATGATTGAAAATTACAACATTTACCAGAATTAAAGAAAGGAGGTAGAGCAGATTATTTTGTATATTAAAAAAACGAGCAATAAGCTTCAAAACCATAAGCTCTGATTATCACAGTCCTACCTTCCTTGTCTGGCTGTGTCCTCATCACGGAGTGCACTGGGTGAAGATGTGGCTGAGAAAGAACCTTCTTGGTTAGATGAACGAAATTTGATGATAGCCTGAAAACAGAAATTCACTGGTGGGTACTACATTATTGCTTACAATGTTATTATAGTAATTACATGGACGCCTCGAAATCCAAAATCAAATGTCATGCATTTGCTTTGTAATTACACGGTAAAAACAAAAGAATGCACACATGCGCAAAGTCAAATTTTTGTAAAACAAGATTACATATAGAGGATGAATTCAGCATTGCAACAATGTTGACAGGGTGCTCGGACCACGGTCAGTAGAAGAGAGACTCTCTTCTGTTAATAATTTTCACATCACCCTTTCTTTAGCAGTGTGCCAGTCTGCTATAGCACGCATGCATCCCCCCGATGATTATTATGAAGGACGATTTCCTCATTAATAGTAATCAGGGACGTCTAGTCTATATGTGGCTAAATGTAATTTAGGCAAGGTAAAACAGGAGACAATACTAGTCAGCAGACACTCCCTATAATCTATGGGGATTATCTCAGCGCTCATCAAAGTCTTGTCAGCGTGGTCTGAGCTTGACTGGCTTGCGCGCGCTTATAATACGTGGTATTATCTCAGCACTCGTCAAAGTCTTGTCAGCGTGGTCTGAGCTCGGCTGGTTTGCGCGCGCCATCTATGTAATAGATACTTGGTCAGCGGTCGCTCATATATAATATGTGGTGAATGATTATCTCAGCGCTCATCAGAGTCTTGTCAGCGTGGTCTGCGCTTGAATGGTTTTGCGCGCGCTGTTCATTTTTATTGTCCTTCTGAATACTGGATAAGCGACGTTTAGAACTAAACGTCCCTCATCCATAATGATGGAAATACAACATTAATCGTTCCTCTTGAAACAAAGGATTTCGAGCTGACCATGTAATCATTTGACGAAATGCATTCATGTATCCCAACTGGAATCAAAAGTAGAACAACGAAATTTTTAATACCTGACGGAGAAGTTTATTGATGATTATGGAGTCTGGAGAGACATTATCTTTTCCACATGAAGGACAAACATGTTCTTTTTCCAATAAGTACGAAACAATACCTGAAAAAAAAATCCAATATATTTAATTATATAAAATAATATTGTAAATCTTACAAAAACGCGTTTTTGGCACCAGCGACTCTCAATATCTCAAGAACAAAGTGATTTAAGTAATGTCAGAGTTTATAGATTATGATTTTTCCAATACAATATGTGGGCGCTATTGGTGACTTACAGACGTTTGTTAGACGTTCGTCAAGCTCAATTCACGATCGGAAATGGCGGCTGTCGAGGCTCGCGAAATACGGGCTGACCCGTATTAGCTACGCATGAGTAGAACGAATGTCTTGCATGTAAACGTCATCAATACACGGCCAACAGGAGCGAGGACACCCCAAGCTCAAAGTCAAACATCTCCGCTCAAAATCGTCGCTCGACCATAATTCTTCCACGAGCGCATAGCACGAAGGTTGGGCTTGCCATAGAATACGGTTTGTTGACAACTCGTGGAATTTTCGCGATGTACGAACCCCATTACCCTTCTCAAATTCATCTGTTTCAAATGTCCTCAGAACGCACTTGAGCCAGCACGCACGTGGACTGCGAACTGCCCCATGAAAGTGGCCGATTTTCTACGCGATTTCTGATCGTGACTGAGCCCCAGACAGGGTTCGAACCTGCAACCCTCTAACGACCGGTTAGACGCTCTAACGATTGAGTCACTGAGACTCAGATGGATAACCAAGGTTGCAAATTCAGTCATGCGTGCTCCTAAGTGCGGGTAGCGTTTGCATATGAGATGTAGTTAAAGTGACATGATAAGTTGTACGTATACATGTAGTGCATGTGGTACGTTTGCGAGCTTGGTGTAATGTATAACAGGCGCATCAAAATAAGCTTTCCTAGCCTCGTTATGAAGCAAAGATTCTTTTGAATTGCAAACACACAAACGAGGCCAGAAAGGCACATTAAGATGCACATAAAAGAATATTCAAATTAGTTACTATTATGAAAGTGGTCTATACCACATGTAAAAAAGTAGCTCGCTAATGTACCACATACACTACATGTATAGAGCACGGATGGCGTGTGCTGTTAGCGCGCTGCTTCTCACCAAAAAGTTACGCCCGGTAAGACGGGGTTAGTACTTGGATGGGTGACCGCTTGGGAATGACCCCGTTATCGAGCTTGGAACTCATGTGAGTAGAGTTGTAGTTGATCTCTCCTGTGCTTCAAGAGTTTTTCGCCGGGTTCTCCGGTTTTCCTCCCTCCATAAATTCAACACCTAACATCTTAGTTGTGATCCGTGGTCTGAACTGTGACGTATGGCGGCTGCCTGAAGCGCCTTTGATATGCCTCGACACGGCCACGTTGATCTGCGTCCTTCGTAATTCAGCCGCTGGCTGCAAGTAAGGATGATTAGTCCCCAGTCCTTTAGCCTTTATATACGTACAACTTATCACATTGCTGACTTACAATGATCACAAAAGCTTTCCCCACAGCATGGAACCACAACAGCGTTAGTCATCACTTTCTTGCATATTGGACACAAGTACTCCCTCGGAATCGCTCTTTCCATCTCCACTCCCCCACCGGACACATCTTTCGATCGTTTCTTAGTAGCGGCTTGTTCGTAGGCATGGCTAGTGGAAAATAAAAGACCAAATTATGTTCACTAAAAAACTTTAATCCGTTGTAGTGGGTATATTTGTTTTTAAAAAATGTAAACGCTCGGTTGAGATAAAAATCATCTTGACGAGAGAACCTCCCACGCCACCAATCTCGCTTCCATGTTGCAGTAAAATAATTAAAGCACGACCAATAAAAACACTTGTCTAACAGATTTACCCCCTAACAGATTTCTGAGCCAATCAGAAAATGGGGTCAAGATCTGACCCTAGCGACTTCATTGGCTCGGAGCGATCAAAGAAACAGCGTCTTCGACCAGAGGTTCTCTCGTCGCTTTCAGCATTTCAGGGGGAGGGAGGAGCGGGCGACGCAGAATCTCTGGGACCAGGATACTGATTGAGAACCGAGTACACACATGTAAAAACGCGCAAGCTGTTAGACCTGCAAACAAGTTGTTACAGGCTGTCCTGACAGGCTGTCACCGTCATGTGTTCGCACTGGCTGTCCCAGACTTTCTCAAAGTCCTTTTCAAACATTTTTGACCTTTCGACATTTTTGACCTTTCGGTTCCTCGTTGAAAAGGACTTTTCCCACCTGCTGCGTACCAAAATTCACCGGTGAATTTTTCGACCGGTGACGTAATACTGGAAGTAATTATATTCAGGCTAAATTGCTATGCAAGTGCTACCTTTGGGAAGTTGGAGTTAAACAGACTCTTGAAAACGTTTTAGTAGTGGTAGAACCACTTTCCATTGCATGTACGACAACCCGAAACACGTCAAAATAGGGCGATGTACATTTCAGCGATTACCCGCCAGAATATTTAATTAGATTCAAAAACCTGCAAGCGAAACAAGTCCGCCTCTTTCCTCCCGCTTTTCCGCTCTCCCGCCTTTCCGCTCTCCCGCCTTTCCGCTCGCCCGCAAAAACTAGCGCCCTAAGAGGCGGACTTGGAGCAAGTCTATGGCTGTCCCAGATTGTTGACAAGTCTGTAACAGGCTATTGACAACTTGTAACAAGGTTGATGACTCCAACAGACCCAGGGGCGGACTGGCAGCAGAAAAGTTACCAGGAAATTATATGAAAGGGGCGCCTGGACGAGTGCAAAGCCTGAATGCTCTAAGGGTCCGGCCAGGGTGTGTGCCTCTGTGCGCCTGGGGCGTTCCGCGGCCTCTAGGAAATTTCTGAGCCTCTGAAATCGTATTTCCTCGATTTTGAGAGCGTCATTAATAAATTTATGCAGAATTTTATGTATTGTATATGCGCATATTTTTTTGCGATTATACAGTATTTAATATATATAGTATATATCATATACTATGTATGAGTATATATTTAAGTCACAAGTGGATTACTGTTCCACGATTCAACTCTTCTCTTAGTCTTAATCTTACAGTTACAAAATTTATTATATACCAGAAAAATTACATAAGGTTACATCTTATGAAGAGTGAACAACAAAGAAACGATAAGACAATTACATGCAGAGTCAGTCGTTTAGAAAATACAAATTGTATATCATTGTGTTTGGAGATTACGACTAGTGGCCTAGCAATGTAACTAGTAACAACTGTATTTCATAATATTTACGTGATGAGCTGTATTTTGTTAATTAGCGAGTTTGAGCAAGACAACAAAGTACAAAGACGAAAACGTATTTTGGTCGCAATAGACCGGGGTAGCCGTTGTCCGTCCTACGGCGGGAAATTTGTATTAACTCGTGTTTATTTGATGGTTGCGACGTAGGAGAAAAATAATATGAGCGGACCTTACTACGAGAAGTTTCTTTTAGTGAACTATGCTGAAGGTGTCTTAAACTGAATATAGCCAAATTAAATCGAATATTAAAATCATGCAAGCTGTAAGCAGATACGCACAATTCAAAATATTCATTGTATAAAGTTTCAAAACAGTTTATTAAATGGCAGTTAGACCGTTCTGTGCCAGGTCACAATGATGAGCTATCTTCTGACTTCGTTCTTACCACAACGAACTTTGTCAATATCTTCGTTGTCAACGAAGGCCACGCAACGAAGACGTTGAACAATATGAATGAATAATGATAAAAAAAATAATCAGAATAATTGCAGACGTTGGAAACCTGTCAAGTACGTCTTCGTCTTCGTACTTCGTTGTCTTGCTCAAACTCCCTATTGTCTTTGTGGGGCGCCTGAAATGCAAAAGGGGGCGCACCGGATTTCCCGGTATCCCCGTGGGCCAGTCCGCCTCTGAATCGACCTGTGACAAGTTGTTCCAACAACCTGTTCCCATGCTGCAATGCAACTAACAGCTTGTTAACAGACTGATGCTAACAAGGTTGTAGCAGCTTCTTGGATGAATAGCATTGTTACAACTTGTTAACAGCCTTGCTACCAGCCTGTTGCAAACACATCCTGTTAACAAGTTGTGAGATTTCTACGCGTGTATACAAAACCCCAGGGCTCGACCCTTTTATACCGGAATCTGGTGTTTAAAGGGCATTAGTAAATTAGCCTAAATATCTCAACTTACTGGTCGACAATAGGAACAGCGTATTGTCCGGTTTCTGCAATCAGTAAAGCTCCTTTTTGTGTGGGATTATCAGCCAGACGGAGAAAACTCTTAGGAATTCCAGTAGTACGACGTACTTTCATATCGTAATTAGGATCCTGCAAATTACAAAAAAAACACAAAAACAATAGACGTTAATACATAATGATGATAACGGTCATTCAAGTACCGTCCACACGTATCCGGAATTCTTTGAAAACACCACTTTTTTTTACGGATTGGTCTTCCGACCACACGTAAACGATGAGATCATAACTTTTTGAAGATAGTCTCCAACGTAAAACTTTTCGAAAACGAAACATTTTTAAAAGGGAGAAAAAATGTTGCGTGTAGAAGGTCCAAACCCCTTCTCCAGTCACCGCCGAAACAGCCTCGCAGCAAGTTAGTTCGTTCGTTCGTTCGTCCGTCCGTCCGTCCGTCCGTCCGTTCGTCCGTTCGTTCGTTCGTTCGTTCGTTCGTTCGTTCGTTCGTTCGTTCGTTCGTTCGTTCGTTCGTTCGTTCGTTCGTTCGTTCGTTCGTTCGTTCGTTCGTTCGTTCGTTCGTTCGTTCGTTCGTTCGTAATCACTAGCCACGTCATGCACAATCCTTTAAGACTGGCTCAGGACCTCTGGTTTCTTTTATAGATCATAGCAAACAGTTTACATTTCAGTACGAAACTTGTTAAATTTCAATGGCTGTAATAAAATGTAAATAGAGTATAGATCTATCCGTTAAATGTTCACTTACCCCGTTTGTCGGACAACTCTGTATCCAGTGTCCAGGTTTTCGACATCTGAAACACAAGTAATGAGCAGGCGGTGGAACGCGGGGTGCGACATTGGAATATCGGCCTTTAGCTCTCGCGTACCTGCCAATAATTAACATCAAATATTTTATTACTCCTTCAGTATACCACACGCTGTATTATATTAACCTATTCTTGTCTGAGCTGGCCAAAAACACCCCCCACTTGTTATTTATACTCTGTGGGGCCGTTTACATGAATCCGGATTGGGCTTCAATCCGGATTGAAATGCGAAGTCAATCCGCGTTGACATGGGAATTGGGTTCCTGGATTGAAATCCGCATAAAATCTGAAATCTGTAAATATTAGAAAATACGCATGCATTGTTTGTTCTAGTCCTCTCTGTCACGTTTTTCATTTCGGAATGATATTTCGCATCGCCTTTACACGATTCCGGAGCGAAATTTCAATCCGGAATGAGAACCGGATTGAACTCAATCCGGAATGAGCTAAACTCAATCTGGATTCATGTAAATAGATAGAGGGATTTGATCAAAAGCGGAATGAGTTCAATCCGGATTGAAATTTTATTACTCCTTCTGTATAACACATGCTGTATTGTATTAACCCATTCTTGTCTGAGCTGGCCAAAAACACCCCCATTTGTTATTTTTACTCTGTCTAAGGGGGATTGAAACTCAATCCGGATTCATGTAAACGGCGGATTGAAATGCGAAGTCAATCTGTGTTTACATGGCAATTGGGTTCCAGATTGAAATCCGCATAAAATCTGAAATCCGTATATACTAGAAAATACGCATGCATTGTTTGTTCTAGTCCTTTCCGGAATGCTATCTCGCACCGCCTTTACATGATTCCGGAACGAAATTTCAATCCGGAATGAGATTTCAATCCAGAATGAGAACCGGATTGAACTCAATCCGGAATGAGCTGATCTCAAGCCGGATTCATGTAAACAGATAAGAGATTTGATCAAAAGCGGAATGAGTTCAATCCGGATTCATGTAAATAGCCCGAGAACCCTCAGACATCCTGGGCAGCAATGGGTTAAAAAGTCATTAACCCATTCCTGTCTGAGCTGGCCAAAAATACCTCCCTTTTTGTTTTACTGTCTGAGACCAGACAATTTTACTGGTCAGAGAGAGAACTTTCAGACATCCTGGGCGGCAATGGGTTAAAAAGTCATTAACCCATTCCTGTCTGAGCTGGCCAAAAATACCTCCCTTTTTGTTTTACTGTCTGAGACCAGACAATTTTACTGGTCAGAGAGAGAACTTTCAGACATCCTGGGCGGCAAATGGGTTAAATATATGAGCCTCAAATAATTATTGGATAAGGTTTGTGTTTTAAAACGTACAGGGAAGGATCCCAGTCTTCGCCAGCTTGGTTCATCATGGCTGCGATCTTGTCGTCTTCCGAAGCATTTGCCGTGGCCAGATCAGCAACCTTGGAAAAAATAAAAGCCATATCAGAAATATCCAGAGGGAAGACGGTAGGTCAACTGGCGGGAAGAAAGAAAAGAATTGGTAAAAAAGAGAGGAATGTAGATAAGGAAGAAAAGGAAGAAAAGAAAGAAGGAAGAGGAGAAAGGTAGAGAAGGAACGAAAGAAGGGAGCGAGAAGGAAAGAAGGGAGGGAGGAAGGAAGGAAAGAAAGGAGGGAGCGAAGAAAGGAAGGCAGGAAGTAAGGAAGGAGGGAAGTAAGTAAGTAAGTAAGTAAGTAAGTAAGTAAGTAAGTAAGTAAGTAAGTAAGTAAGTAAGTAAGTAAGTAAGTAAGTAAGTAAGTAAGTAAGGAAGTAAGTAAGTAAGGAAGTAAGGAAGTAAGGAAGGAAGTAAGGAAGGAAGGAAGGAAGGAAGGAAGGAAGAAAGTAAGGAAGGAAGGAAGTACGGAAGGAAGGAAGTACGGACGGAAGAAAGAAAGGAAGGAAGGAAGGAAGGAAGGAAGGAAGGAAGGAAGGAAGGAAGGAAGGAAGGAAGGAAGGAAGGAAGGAAGGAAGGAAGGAAGGAAGGAAGGAAGGAAGGAAGGAAGGAAAGTAAGGAAGTAAGGGAGTAAGGGAGGGAGGAAAGGAAGGAAAGGAAGGAAAGGAAGGAAGGAAGGAAGGAAGGAAGGAAGGAAGGAAGGAAGGAAGGAAGGAAGGAAGGAAGGAAGGAAGGAAGGAAGGGAGGGAGGGAGGAAAGGAAGCAAGCAAGCAAGCAAGCAAGCAAGCAAGCAAGCAAGCAAGCAAGCAAGCAAGCAAGCAAGCAAGCAAGCAAGCAAGCAAGCAAGCAAGCAAGCAAGCAAGCAAGCAAGCAAGCAAGCAAGCAAGCAAGCAAGCAAGCAAGCAAGCAAGCAAGCAAGCAAGCAAGCAAGCAAGCAAGCAAGCAAGCAAGCAAGCAAAGCAAGCAAAGCAAGCAAAGGAAAGGAAGGAAAGGAAGGAAAGGAAGGAAAGGAAGGAAAGGAAGGAAAGGAAGGAAAGGAAGGAAAGGAAGGAAAGGAAGGAAAGGAAGGAAAGGAAGGAAAGGAAGGAAAGGAAGGAAAGGAAGGAAAGGAAGGAAAGGAAGGAAAGGAAGGAAAGGAAGGAAAGGAAGGAAAGGAAGGAAAGGAAGGAAAGGAAGGAAGGAACCAAACAAGGAATCAAGAAGAAGAGAAATAACCAAAACAGGCAGGCAGAAAAAAAAAGAAAACCAGACATGCAAAATAAGGAAGGCAGCAAAGGAAAGAAAAAATAGAACGAAGAAAAGAAAAAACAGAAGTAAAATTGAAAATTTAAATGCAGAACTTCTGTACCGATTGAACTACGTTGCCGAGAGCTTGGTACATCGGGTAATTGGGTATATGAAGATTAATGTTATCGTAATTCGTAAATGAAATAATTATCTAGCGGAAAACATCAACAGAACCCTGACACTGTAACGCACCTTGTTCAGCTTGCTCAAGGGAATGACTGGCGGCGCTTCGTTTTCAGCTTGGCCTTCACTCTTTGGAAGTGGATGGAAAGAAAAACAAAGTGACCGAACAAAAAAAAGGAGAAAAGGAAAGCTACAGCGATTAGTAAAACTAAAGAAGAACAAGACAACATCGTTTTAAATACGTCGACTTCAAAGCCAGCGCGGAAAGACTTGGTTAACAAAGCAAACGCCACGTTATGCCTTCGACACCGTTTTTCAGATGGAATATATTACACAAAATGTTGACTTTGGTATATGCGACTTCAACTTCATTTGTTTAATCATAATATCGTCTTAATATCGTCTCGATTGCCCCAATCGTCTGGATCGCACGAATCGGTTCAATCAGATTAGGCGATTCGTGATATCTCTCGTTTGATTAGAGAGATTTGGGCAATCGGGGCGATGGAGACGATCCGGGGTTATGGGAACAAGGCTTATCTATTACGATTACCTAATCACTGATCTAAGTATTGATTTGCGGAAGGGGGAGAAACTGGAGCGAAACTCCCGAGGCACAGGAGAGAACCAACAACTCTACTCACATGAAGCTAATTCGACCTGGCTTAACTTCAGTATTGAAAGACAGCGCGCTAACAGATGTGCCATCCACGCCTCTTCTCAAACGGGTATTGAACAGGCTTATACCTTGTGACAATCTTATTACTGTCATTGAGTCACACCCAGTGAACTCCACTCTCCTTATCTGTAATGCTAACTTCAGTCATTCACCATTTACGCGCGTTGTTGTGGGGGATAACTTTCTATCGTCAGACGATTTTACACGTTAAATGGAGACATCTCGGCACAGGCTTTAACCATTTCACGCAGACTTCTCCCCTTGACGAGTAAAATCGTCTGGCGTTAGACAGAGTAAAAAGATAAAGTTATTCCACAACACTTCCCACAACAACAATACGCGTGAAAGGATTAAGTATATCCACGCGTGTTTGAATAAATAGGCATCGTGGGTGCCGTCGCATTTTCAGTAGGCATATCATTGGGGTTATAGCACGAATCACCTCATCAGTTATATATAATACCCAAGGAAGCCATTTCAAGAAATTTGTTACCGCTCGTTCAATTTCCCCCCCGATTTGTCTCAAATTTGCACCAAATGTAGTTAAGTATGTGACGGACACTATCGTATTATGCAGTAAATAAGAAAAATATTCTTGCAGATATACTCATCAGTTTAAAATCATAGTACCTTTGTGCCGCGGTTTAAGGTGGTCTTTGGTTTTACCAAAAAGCTATCTGATGAGTATATCTGCAACATATTTTATTTCTTATTTACTGCATAATACGATAGTGTCCGTGACATACTTAACTACATTTGGTGCAAATTTGAGACAAATCGGGGGGAAAATGAGCGAGCGGTAACAAATTTCGTGAAATGGCTTCCTAGGGTATCCTGTAACCTTAATAGAATGTTGACGAGTGAGACATGCGATCGCATTTAAGAAACGTTTACGATTGATTGTCTGTAAACAACGGGAAGCTCTAGAGAAATTGGTTAATGACCAAGATGTTTTCGTACAAGATTAGAAAACTAAAAGTCACTTATTATTTCAGTCAGTGTCTATGGTTTTTGATATTGTAAAATTAATTTGGGTAAACGTCGCAGACACGTTCTATGGTTCACGCGTTCAGCCGTCTTTTCCGGTTGGAAAAAAGAGGGGCTGAAAATCGAGCCTAGAGGTAAAACTTACAAGTGAAAACCTTCCCTAAAGTTTGCCAGGATTACTAAAAGTTAAAAATTCTTACAGCAATGACCAAGATCGTTGTGAGACCAGTTGCACGAACTATTGCAGTGTGACATGCTGCGCAATGGTCAAAATCTTGTAAGACGAGTTGCACGAACCATTGTACTGTGTAACATGCTGTGCAATGGTCAAAATCTTGCAAGATAAGTTACATGAACCATTGCAGCGTGTAACATGCTGTGCAATGGTCAAAATCTTGCAAGACAAGTTACATGAACCATTGCAGCGTGTAACATGCTGTGCAATGGTCAAAATCTTGCAAGACAAGTTACATGAACCATTGCATTGTGTAACATGCTGTGCAATTGTCAAAATCTTGCAAGACAAGTTACATGAACCATTGCAGCGTGTATTGTGTAACATGCTGTGCAATGGTCAAAAGCTTGCAAGACAAGTTACACGAACCATTGCGATGTGTAACATGCTATGCAATGGTCAAGATGTACTGTATAGCATACTGTGTAATGATCAAGATCGGTACGAATACAGTTGCACGAACCATTGAAGTAACATGCTGTGCGCAATGGTCAAGATCGTGCAAGAACCATATAACCGAGAAATATAAAACCACAATAAAAAAAGATTCAAAACCCGCTGCTTTCAAACGACAATCCTGCAGCTAACCGCTACATACACTAAGGCTAGCAAGCTAAGGTGACATTAAAAACATACATCCAGATCACTGGATCTTTGTGAAGGCTATTTGAGACCCAGTGAAGCATCTGGTTATAAAAATTCATGTCCAACACAACCTAGGTACTTTATGCGAGCATGACCCCAACACAAATCCTAACTTAGGAACTGGTGTACATTGAACATGAACTGGTTACCAGGTGTTTCACTGGATCCCCAGGTTAGAGTTGGTATTGGGCTGGTCAAGCCTACACAAAGTACCTTGGGTTATAACAGACGTTTGGTGGACGTTCGTCAAGCTCAATTACTCAGAAGAGATTTCTGAGCCCCAAACAAGGTTCGAACCTGCAACCTTCTGATGACCGGTTAGACGTTCTAACCATTGAGCCACTGAGGCTCAGATGGAGAGCCGAGGTTGCAAATTCATAGTCATATATGTGCTTCCTAAGTGATAGCGTTTGCATATGAGATGTAGTTAAAGTGATACTGTCATTTGCAGCTAAGTGGTAACACTGCCCGTCAAAACATGTTCAAAAGTTAACCGTTTTGAAATTGACACCGTGGGATTGGCAAGACGTGATTGGCTAAGAGCACAAACGTTTCGAAGGGAAGCATAATACGTTTCCAAGGAAAACTTTTATGTTTGCCCTTGAAATAGAACATGTTTTGACGGGCGGTGTTTCCACTTAGGTGCAAGCGACTGTATGGTAAGTTGTACGTATACATGTAGTGCATGTGGTACGTTTGCGAGCTTGGTGTAATGGAACAGACGTTTGTTGGACGTTCGTCAAGCTCAATTACTCAGAAAAGATTTCTGAGCTCCAGACAGGATTCGTACCTGGGTTATGTTGAACGTAAATTTAAAAGCAGGTGCTTCACTGGATCAGAAATAACCTTCACCCTGATTCCCTGAATCTATGCTGAGGAGACTATTAGCGAACACAAAGATATCTGGTCGACAATAATAATTACATAAATGATAATTACATGTACTTATACCGCGCAAATTCAACTTTAAGGTTTTCAAATGCGCCTTACAATAATTTTTGACATGGCCGAGTCAGGCACTCAGGCAGCCGCCATACGACACATATCGGCTCACGAATTACAGCTAAGACCTAGGTGTTGGTTTTGCGGAGGGAGGAAAACCGGAGAACCCGGTGAAAAACCCTCGAAGCACAGGAGAGACCAACTAAACTCTACTCACATGAGTCTCAAGCTCGAGAACAGGGTTATTCCCAGACGGTCACCCATCCAAGTACTAACCCCGTCCAATCGGGCTTAACTATTGGTGAGAGGTAGCGCCCTAACGGCACACGCCAACCGTGCTCCCTTTGGAAACTGTTAGAAACGATTAATAATGAAAGAAAACTAACCCTCACTACACACTCATTTGACAGCTAGCGCTTCTACCCACTGACTTGCATAAAACTAGACTACAGGGTCATACTACTTTTGAGCCACAAAAGTGTCCCCAAATATTTTTTTACAAGATGGCAGATTTATGAGCCCTTGCAAGCCGCAATCTTTCTTGCGTTACGAAAGGCAATAAGTTGTGAGGTCAGCAGTCATTCTGTGAGTACAAGAACCTATACGATCCGCCATCTTGAAAAACATTTTGGGGACACTTTTTTTGAGGTGCTTCATTTGAGTCCAGTTTTGTTTTTACCAAACAATGAACCATTTCTTACAGTGGATTCAGGTTGAGAGTTTAACGACAATAATTGTCGCATTAGTTGCAATTGATTAATAAACCTTTTCGATAATTACGTCACGCTGCATGAAAACGAGGCTCCCAGGCTAAAGTTTCACAATTTTGATTATCATAGTAACCCGCCATATTTGTTTATGGAAGATGGCTAATAACGTCCAAACTATATATGGTAGAAACACATCGCGTACGTATGTTGTTAGGCATTTCATAAACTTTCATTTGATGTGTAATTATTTTAAGTTTCTGTGATGTGTGTAACTTTTTAAAATGTCCAAAATGTTCGCACCATTGTTCGTCAAGTAATAATACCATTCCCACAACTGTTGTAGAATTTTGGCCTGGGAGCCTCGTTTTCATGCAGTGTGATGTAATTATCGAAAAGGTCTATTATATGAAGTTTCTAGGCAAAATGTCAGACGTTGCTGGGCGGGGCTTACAATTCTTATTAAATTCACACGCAACGTAGATATTTTTAGACGTCTGAAATTTTGTCGGGAAACGTCTTAATTAACTGTGCAACTAACGTGACAATTGTTGTCGTCAAACACTCAACGTGAACCCGCTGCAAATATACAGGTTCGTCATTATACCAAACTTGAAATGACAGAAGTCCAAACAAAGGCTGCCATTTTTACTTGCCCCAACTTTTATCATGTGCTTGCCACCAAGTCTTTCATTGGTTGTATAAAAACAAAAACCTTTGCGGCAATCGCACACGTGGTAGCGACCTGTACGAAACAGCTTCTATTTTTTTTGTACGCATATGGGAAACGCATTCTTTGACAATATACCAACCTCAGATATAAAAAGTTATGGCTACAAAATGTACCAGAGCGTAATATCATGCATTTTTTGCATGTAAAGACAGAAGATTGAACTGCCGTCATCTATGAAGTGAAAAACTTGTTGGCATTTTTTATTTTAATTAACAGAGTAGCATGGTAGGAGCACAGTCTTTGAGCTATAAACTCTCAAAATTTGCAATGGCTATTTCATTTCTGGGGAAATTTAGGATCTCGGTAACAATGCCTTATGACGTATGCAGTTAGACAACTATGCATAAGAACAATGGAGTTTAGCATTATATTAATGATCCATCTGCGTACATGATAAGGCATTGTTACCAAGAAGCCGAAATTTCTCCAAACATGATCTAGCCTGCATGGAAAACTTTGAGAGTTTATATCTCAAGAACTATATGCCAGATTCTCTTGAAGTTTTCAGTGAATGCTCCTGCCATGCTCTTCTGCTTATTAAAACAAAACAATTGCCAAACAGTTTTTGACTTCATAGACATTTTAGAAATAGAAAATGGCTGCCCGTGTTTATATAGCCTGATGCGAACATGAAAGTGAGTTGGGAGAATTCGAAAGTTTATGTGAATCCGAGACGTATTTGAAGGTTTACATATTACCAAAACCAATGATGCACAGCATGGCTCGAAAAAACACGTCATGATTTCCACCCAAAACATTTTTTCCTAAACCTTTTTGGTTGGAGAATTCAAAAGTACCAAATGGACCAATCATATTTCACTGAACTCAGTGTCAATTTCAAAGGCTAAAGAATGCAGATGAATGCGTCAATGTTTTTGGTGGAAATCATGACATGTTTGTTTTTGGTCAATGCTGCCACGGATCATCAGTTTTGTAATAAGTACTTTCAAATTCTTCCAAGTGCAGTATAACAGATTCAGCCTTTCTCTGACTTGTTAATGGGTCAGTTGTATGAAGCCTGGATAACCTATTTGGTGGATAAGTCCTAGCTAGAGAACCACACTAGCCATGCCTTGAACAACCTAATTTAATTTTTAACAACTGAATATTGACTTAATATGTAACTGATAGTGCTATTCACCAGATAAAAGTTAAGTTTGGTTTTTCATAGTATTGATAGCAATGTTCACTCGCTAGGACTTATTCATCGGATAGGCTATCCAGGCTTTGTGCAACTGGCCTCAAGTTCTTAATTATTAAGGAACTCCCTACTGTCTCAGGGGCCCCAAATCGATTATTTGCCCAGGGCCCCACAATTCCTCTTGGTGGCCCTGTTTAGTAACAGATGAATAACATTTCTTCCACTTCTCAAGAAAGAGTAGGGGGCCACATCATGTTCTTATATGTGAGGTGTTTACAGTCTGTAGGTATTGTTTGTCATGGCACCCAAAATGAAGCTGGTAGATAACTGATAAGAACCCAATATGTGGGATCAAACAGCAACCAGAACAACGATTTCAAAAATATTTATTGCAGAATCAATGAAAAAAACACAACCTTTGTACAATTTGAAATTACAAAGAACTTATAGAAGAGAAACTGCACCCACAAACAGAAACTATTAAAAACACTTTCTTACGTACTGGTTTTGTGGTAAGACTTCCTGGTGATTCTGGTCTTTCCCTACACAGAAAAAAATAAACCTTGAGACCTAGTACATTGTGACACCTTCTATTACGTTGTGAGACCTGACATTACTTTGTGAGACCTTGTGTTACGCTTTGAAACCTTACATTACGCTGTGAGATCTTGCGTTATGTTGTGAGACCTTACATTACACTGTGAGATCTTGCGTTATGTTGTGAGACCTTATATTACATTGTGAGACCTGACATTACATTGCGAGACTTTACATTATGTTGTGAGACCATACATTGTGACGTTACTGAAACTTTCCACATTTTTACAATTGCAATGTGAATGAACAATCAAACATGGCCTTTCACATGTGTGACAAATAGCATGCATAGTTGAGTTTGCATGTGTGCTGCCGTGTCTGATCACACGCATCAAACAAAAAGGACTCCATAATAAATTTAAAAATAATACAGTAAGTACATAGAAACTTACGCTGCAGTAAGAGCTTTTCCTTTGGGCCCCAAAGGAATCCTGCGAATAACAACTGAAGCATTTTTTTGAATCTGAGTGGAATCATCTTTATATACTGAAAACAAAGACCAAATATGTATTTGAACAACCAATACTTTTTAATCAAATATATTCTATAAAATATATACAAGTACACAAAAATTCTAAAAATTTTGTACATTCGGCAGAGGTGCCAAGCATAAAAAAATTCTGAAAGTTTTGTACACTTGGCAGTGGTGCTAAGTGTACAAAAATTCTGAAAATTTTCTAATTTTGTACACTGAGCATACAAAAATTCTGAAGATTTTGTACACTTGGCAGTGGTGCCAAGTACATTTATTTTTTGAACTTGTCCTGCTGGACAACAATTTTTTTGTGTTCAATATACAAAGAAAAAAAAAATTGCCTGCTTATAAAATTATGCCACATGGTGCGGCTCAAGTTAAATATACGGTTTTGATTAAAAGAATTATATTTTAGTACGAAACGAATGCTTATACAGCCCCTAAGTCACGAGAAATTATATAAAACCAACAAAATGATTTCTAACCTTCCTTGGTTTGTGCGTTTTTGATTTCCAAATCGAATTCCCCACTTTTAGTCTTATTCTGCGCCATGACGGCCCGTTTGAGATCGCCAAGTGATATGGAAAGACCGTCAAACGAAACTGTTTCGTACTCCAAGTTGTTCTTGAACTTGTAATGAACAACCGACATGTTTCAGCTTGTTAATCCAACGTTAATATAAAGATTGAAGAGTAGTGAAACGAGGCGCCGAAGCCAAGGAAAAACTAGTCGAAACCCTCAAGAGCTCCAGGGCGAAATCACAACCGTCGTTGGCCGTGTTGGCAAGAACACGGTTTTACAGCCAATAAACTCTCATTTCTCTTCTACACACCACCATCTTTTAAAGAAAAGATGAAGAAACCAATGTCTTTCGATCACACATTCTACACAGCGAGTTTTCCACTGAATTTTGAAACGAATTTCGATTTGAAAACTCTCAAACTACTTCACTTTGTCCAAAAGCACGCCGGTCCCCAACGCAACAACGCATGCGCAATCTGAAGTACCAATTACGTCATCTCGGTAAATGTCGTAGCTTCGTCGTGAATCATTCGGTGAGGCACCAAAACAACATGGCGGCCGAAAGTGGTAGAGGAACTCGAAGAGTTCTTTTGAAACTTCAAAAGAGCTTAGAAGAAGGAAACCACTACGAGGCCCATCAGATGATAAAGACAGTGTATTTTCGGTGTGTTTTGGGGTTTTTTTCTTTCGCTTCAAATCGATCTGTTTTGGCTAATTTTGTTGTCTGGCGAATGCAGAATGTGACGTAATCACTCGTTGTGACAGCTCTGTAAATTATATTTACGTAAAGTTGTTTTATTCGTTTCTTTTTCAATAGATATATGAGCCAAAATAAATATACGGACGCTCTTCTACTGGTTTATGATGGAGCTACGATATTACTTAAACATGACCAGGTCGGGAAACATTTTAAATTCTAGTATTACTATATATTAAAACAATACACTCAGCTACTATTAAAAACGAAACATTTTCTGTTTTTTTTTCTTTGGTAATATTTGGTAAATGTTGCGCCAAATAATTTAATGTTCGTGAAACATCTACTATAGTTTGAAATATTTAAGTTTTTATTTTGTGTAAATATGAAGTAGTTTTTATCATTTATTTTATAGTTTACACAATAGACTTCAATACTTCATTTCCTGTTTTAGCAACCTGCCAAAGTTGGGCGCAGTACCAAACTACTTTTTCATATACTTAATTTACTCCATTCAATAAGGCATCTTTTCCAGTCTGCACATAAACTGGCTCACAGTTTGCTGTGAGTACTTGCACCTAATTAAAAAAGTAACTTGCAGTGTGCCTGTTTTTTTTGCTGGGAATTGTTTTTAATTAGATACAGGTACATGTACTTGTAGCTTGACTGCATTAGCCAGTTTCTGTGATTATTGGAAAAGAGGCTTAAGCACGCTGCCCTACCATAGTTAAGTACTACATATAAGTGCATAATTTTTTTATAGTTAAGTGCTTCCAAGGGACGTAGCCAGGGGGGGGGGAGCCATAGCTCCCCTTTTGATACAAAACGACAGACTGTAACTACAAAACTGATGCAATATGAATTGTGTCAGGAAATAAACTGTAAACAGTGTATTCAATCTACTGAGTGTATGCATTTTGAGTATCTATGTGAAGTTTGCATGTTTTGAGTATTTTATATGATGTTTTTTATATAAAATCTTTCTGTAAAATCTTCCTCCAAAAGCCAAGAAATGGCATTTCAGTGACTCTCGATTTCAAAATTTCCCAGGAGAGCATGTCCTCAGACCCCCCTAAAAATTTATTTTGATGTTGGCTGGTGCTAAACCTGATGTCTTAGCCAGCCAAAAATGGCCACTTTATTGTTAATGCCAGACAATTTTACTTGCCAAAGGGAGAACCCACAGCCATCGTAGGCAGCAATGAGTTAACAAGTGCTTAACCTATTCCTGTCTTAGCCTGCTCGCAGCCCAAAATTTCTTTTCGGGCTGTGAGCAGGCTATTCCTACCTGAGCTGGCCAAAAACGGCCCCTTTATTGTTTTACCCTGTCTAACACCAGATGATTTTACTCATCAAAGGGAGAAACCCTCAGACATCCTAAGCAGCAATGGGTTAATGAGTGACTAACCCATTCCTGTCTGAGCTGACCAAAAATGGTCTCTTTATTGTTTTGCCCTGTCTATAAACACCAGATGATTAATTAATTATCAAAAACTCAAAGGTAGGGATGTTCAGCATGAGAAATTTCTGGTATTGTATACATGTACCGGTAAAATTATACTGGTATTATCAGTATACTGTACCGGTTTTTGGGCCTTGTGCAAAGTTGTGTTTTATTGGATCTACAAAACCACGAAAAAATCCCAAACTATTGAACTAATACTTCAAAACTTGATACCTTAAAACTCTTGATAAATTCTAATCTTTGTGAATATCAAAATATAGTTAAAATACAGTATAATATTGTTCTTCTGTGACTCTTTTGCAAAGGAAGTAAGGAATGTGCTTACGGTGGTGGGACGTGATATTAAAATATAAATTAAAGGTTATTCAAAGTCACATTAGCCTCATACATGTACGTGTGCTATGCTATATAAAATTTCAGTATACCGAAACATTTTGGTATGCTGGATATTTCGGTATATCGGTATGACTGAAAAAGTCATACTGATATACCGATATTGGATTCAACACTGGTATTTTTGGTTTATCGGTATATACCAAACATCCCTACTCAAAGGGATCAGACAGAATCCAGCAATGGGTTAAAGAGCAACCCTCAATGACATCATAATTATTCACTCACAAGTCAACAATGTGGTTGAAAAACCATCAGAGTATCTTAAATTGTTTGAGGAGCCAAACTAAAAAATATATATCTTGTTTAATTTCTCTTTTTCTTTCAGGAGGAAAGTGGGTATGATCTATGTCAGCTCACCCTAAAATGTTTAGATGAAATGAATGCACCTGTAAATGACGAAAACCTTGGTATATTAAACATTTTTTTCTCTTTTTACAAAAATAAAATTGCCAAAAACCTGGGAGGTTATTTTTGTTATACACTTTAATTAGAACTGTAGCAATAAAATTAATGTCCATTAACACTAAGTTTTGATTTCATAGAAAAAATAAGTTCCCATTTTCAATCATTTAAATCTGGATCTCAAAATAGACTTGAATATATTACAGCTGCGTTAAGGTTTGTGAATGTACAGTAATTATGTGTAATATCTAAAATAAAAACATCTTTTTAGAGGTTTAATTGTACAAGCTGTGCTATAAACTAAGTTACCAGTTAACGTGAAGGCAGACTTCTTATCCAATCCATGTGGAATACCTGTGGAGGGTAAACAGACTCCTTACCCAATCTGTGTGGAATCCACAGCTCTAGGGTGTTACTGTCTTTGGGTATTCCGTGCAAAACACCCTCCACAGGCATTCCACATGGATTGGGTAAGAAGTCTGTGTGCAGGGTACAGTAGTTATACCAGTAGATATATTAGAATATGGTAGAGTGACAAGAGTCTAGTACTGTATTTTATGCACTAACTCACCCTGCCTATTATAGCCTTACTTAACTACTGGAGATCTGGCTTAATAGTTAATAGGAATGAACATTATTTATACTGCCCTCCTAGGAAGGCTCAGGCTGGAAAGGGAGAATGTCTGAATGTGATGCCAGTTACTGTAAGCTCAACCCAGTCTTACAGTAAACTGTAAAAGTATAATACAGTACATTGTACTAGAGTAGTTAAAACTACCATGGTACACACATAAAAATGCACAAGCTGTTACATACCTGCAAGCAAGTTGTTACAAGGCTGTTCAACAGGCTGTCACCGTGATGTGTTCGCACTGGTTGTCCCAGTTTGTTAACATGTCTGTAACAGGTTGTTGACAACTTGTAACAAGGTTGATGACTCCAACAGACTGATGACAAGTTGTTCCAACAACCTGTTACCGCTCTGCACTCAACAAGTTGTTAACAGATTGATGCTAACAAGGTTGTAGCAGCTTCTTGAATGAACAGCATTGTTACAACTTGTTCCCAGCCTTGCTACAAGCCTGTTGCGAACACATTCTGTTGACAAGCTGTGAGATTTTTTCACGTGTAGACTAGGGTAGCCCCACCAAGAAGGCCAGGCACTGATATAACCACCCCACAGTATTTTATGGCTACTCTTTTTAACCATTATTATTTTATACTTGTCTTGTATTATGGTATATTTTTTCACCATAGCTGGACAGCAAAAAAAGACAAAGACTTGCCATTTGGTCACCCTAAACTGCATCTTTTGTGTGCAGAAACATACTGGAAAGGTTAGTTTTATTTGGGGGGGGGGGGGGAGTTAAATACACAAAATCAGGGGATTATGATTATCCAGAATGGATCAGGATGACAAATAGAACTTTTAAATAACTTTCCTGACCCACACCTACCTGAGCTGGCCAATAGGATCCTTTTATATTATTTTGCTCAGAAAGTAACATCAGATGGTTTTACTTGAGTTGAAAGGAGACTCAGTTAAAAGGAGACTCAGTCAGTTCTTGTCCCATATTCCTGCCTAAAATTGCCTGGTGTTCTCACAACACACCAATTAAGGTGTGTGTTGGGGTCCCAACAACTTTAGTATCAATGCATCACTGCCTGCAGTCTGAGCCAGTTTAGACTAAATCCTCAGACAAGTAAAAATAATCATCTGGTGTTAGACTGAGTAAAACAATCTGGCATTAGAGTAAAACATTGTAATTATAGAGGGGTTGGCCAGCTCAGTCAGCCAGGAATGAGTTATTTTCCGTAATGGATCTGACAGTATAAAAATATTTTGTCACCTAGAACGTAATTTTGGCGAGGCAATGTCACATTTTCTTCATGCAAATAATGCTTTTCAATGTGCAACAATGTTGGTTGAATATGCTGTAACTTGTGGATACCCAAGTGAAGACGACTTATTTGTAGCACAAGCAGTTTTACAGTAGGTCCTTTGTGAGAAAATATAATAAATTAAATATAATAATTATATTTTATAATAATATAATTATAAGTTGTAATATATTTTTTAATAAGTAAAAAACCTAAATATGTATGTAAATAGCTAATACAATGTTTGTATAGGAGGTCCAAATCACGGTCTGAAATGGTATTTTGTTAACCTTTTTTTAGATTTTTGTGTCTTAAAAGAGCTACAACAGCATATTCTGTCTTCTTCCAATATACAGAGCATCACCCTACCTTCTCAGGCACAGGACCTCCATATCAAAAACCACTACTAAATTTTTTATGGATATTATTAGTAATTATTGATAGGTAAGAATTACCATCCACAAGAACATTTATTTCCCAGCTACACACAAAAAAATACACAAGTCAAAACAAGTCTGTAAGCAGTCTTGTTATGACTTGATATTCAGCTGGTATTAGTTAGCCAGCTGTGCCGCAGACACTTAACCCTGGTTAGTATAATGTTACCTACTAACCAGGGTTTGGATGTCTGTGGGGCAGGCTAGTATTAGTATGCATTCCTACAACTTGTGCAGTCAGTTAGTCAGGAATATAATACCCTGCTATGTTCAAGTTTTTCACAATTTGTTACAAATGTATTTGTAAGTTATGGTCAACAAGCCTGCCACAGTTTGCTCCAACAACTTGTTGTGGCATTGTTTGTATATCAAGTTACTTAGTACAAAAGTTGACAAAAAACAAGTTTTTATAACATTTTAAGTCTGTAACCTAACCAACCTTATATAGAATTACAAGAATTACATGTATAAAAATGAACTAGCTGTAGTCTATTATTTTATATAGAAACAAAACACATTTGTACTGGTATACATAATCTAGGTTTTTTTTGTATACAAGTCATGTACAGTACATTAAATACATATACATGTACAGTACATTATATATACAAGTTATTTTATTCATCATCTACCCCTCAAAGACATCATCTACCCATCTAACCAAAAAGCTTGTAAAAATAAATACATGTACAGTTTTCAGGATTATAATTGTCATTTTGAACTTTTGTTGTCATTTTAGAAAAGGAACAATTAATCAGTTCACTGTATTGTGTGAAAAATATCATCCTTCATTAAACAGAGACCCAAACTATTTCTTGGTGAGTTTCATTTATCAAGCTGGGATAGTTATTTTCAACTATAATTGCTTTACAAGTACTTTTTGTTAAACTAATGTTACTTTCTTCAGTATTTAGATAAAATAGGCCAATTGTTTTTCGGGTTAACACCAAAGCCCAAGGAACCATCTGTGAATAACTTTTTGGGTAGGTTTAAGAATAATAGACTTGTGTTTTAAAGAGAACATATAATAAATTATATTATTATTAATGCAGTATAATTATTGTATGACATTAATTATCATAATTATAATATTAAAATAATTGAGACGTTACGTGACCAAAATAGTTTTAATGAAGGAGCAGTTGGCTACAAGACTGTAGCCTTCAATGGGTTAAATATAAATGAAAAAACAAGTTTTTTTCCCATTTATATTTAACCCATCAAAGGCTACAGTCTGGTGGCCAGAAGCTCATTCATTGAAAGTATTTTGGTCAGAGAATGTGTCCATTATTTTAATATGTACAGTATAATCCTGACCGCATATCATCAATTTTTTTCCATAATTATAATATTAAATTATTAATAATTTATGATGAAAATGTATCAGATGTTGTTGTAAATGTGATACAAATTTTTTTTTTTTGAGTAAAAATTTCATGCTTTGTTTTGTGTGATGAAAGGACATGTTTTTAATTCCTAGGAGATCTTTTCCAAAGCTTGGTAACTGATGAAAGTGAAGAAGCATCAACAGCTAAACCAGTATTGGAAACTGAAGATTTGGACTGATTATACTCTTCAAAACTCAGTTGGGAGTATATGATAAAGTAGAATACAGCAGAAGACTGCATTCAATTTCCCACCTCAGCTGCTTCGTTGGTTTTCAAAACCATTTGAGTGGTCAAGAACAGTTCTCTACATCAAGGAAAATTCTTATTTTACCAGATCATGCCTAGTTGCAGAATGTGAAAATTTAATTATCAATTTATATGAAAAAGGAGAGTGTAAAGGCTGATTTCCAGTCAGTGGAATTTTGCGAGCCAGTGGAATTTTGCGAGCCGGTGGAATTTTTCTTTGTCTTTTGTGCTCGGAATTAGATTAGTTCCACTCGAGTGCTCACAAGACAAAGAAAAATTCCACCCACTCGCAATATTTCACTGACTGGAAATCAGCCTTAACAATTCAAGCGGACTAATTTTGTCACTGATGACTGTATTCATCCAGTCCAAGCAATGAGTTACCTAGATTATTTTAATGACTTCAGGTACATAGTTAGAAAGCCCCAACCTGAATAAAGGGCTGTTCATATGGGTGGACTGATTTTATGTCACAAAAGTCTTTCTTTAACTGCAAAAAGAAATTATAATACTCCATGTGTTATACCTACAGAAAAACAAATCCAATTTTTCTTCATGTCATTTTGCATTTCTCAAATAGTCGTAGTAAAATTTTCGTAACATAAAATCCACCCACCTCATATGAACGGCCCCCTAAGTGACCATCGACTCAACTCACATAATATATACAGTAGTGTAAACATGGTAATATTACTGTGGCTTTACATGAAAATTAATCTACAAAATATCGAGAACTGGGATGAACTTTTGCACACAGGACATGTGTAGAAGTACGAAATAAATAAAAAAAATGCAGATAAAAAACAAATCTGAAATACAGTATCCAAAGAATGTAGTATGGTGTCCTTCAATTAGGTTGAAGAATGTGATCAGATAGGAGCAGACTGAAAGGAGAATGGATTGCATGGTGTATCACCAAGTAGAGTAGAGTAGAGTGCAGAGGTGAGAGTTTATAGAACTACCTGTAAAGGAGAGTGGTGCTTGAGTCAGTGTGTTGTAAAGCAAAACTGGGACATGTTATGGAAAGATGCTAAGAGTCCAAGACAGTAGTAACTGGGTGACATGAAAGATGTTTCTGACTTACTGTATCCCAAACATACCTACCAATAGACTTACCAGAACTGTTAGAAAGATGTGCTGTAGAGCAAGCTGGGTAGCTGAATAAACTGCTACATTTCCGAATTTGGTTTTGCTTTTTAAGCAATACTAAATTATTAAACCCTTTCATTCCCATCAGTGCCATTTGTCACTTTCTATTTTTTTACAGTCTACCATGAGGCAATTTTACTTGCCAAGGAAGACCACATGGCACTGAGGAGTTCAAACTAGGATTTTGATACTGTCACAAGAATGTAAGTGAATGTGCTGTAGAGCAAGCTTGGGTACCTGAATAAACATGCAGCTTTTTGGTAAGCAGGCAACAATTTCACACAACATGGACAATTTATAATTATTTGGAGTTGTTTTATTTCAACATTGTAGTCAGTCTACAGTTTTAGAAACTTTTTGATGGTGGTGCTGCAGCTGGTTCACTACTAACTGGTGCAGTTTTAGGCATCACAGGTTTGGCCAAGAAGTCCGTAAACTCTTGATAAGGAACCTTGGAGAACTTATTCTCAGACCAGAGATCAGGTGTCAGATACTCATAGGTTTTTGCAATGGCTTCGAAGGTTGCCTTTGCTGTAAAAGAAATGAAAGGTTGAAATAAAATTTATATTTCTACAGTAGGATGTCTGAAACAGCTTTTCCTGCATTTTGGGAAGGGTTTTAAAGTACAGATAATCTCAAATCTATAAGTTGCATAATTTAGTTGTTATGGGACAACTCACTTGATGTTCAAAATCAATCAACTGATCGTAGATACATGAAATTACATTATGCATGCACTTACCAAAATTACCCAGAGTTGCTGTTGCACCTCTTGCAGATGTATAACAGTCATCAATACCTGCCATCTGCAACAACTTCTTTGGAACAGGTGCAGAAACAATACCAGTTCCACGAGGTGCTGGAATGAGCCTTACACGAACTGAACCACATTTACCAGTCACCTGAATAAACCAGTAAAGACATTTTATAATATTTACAGTGTATATTTTAAATAATTATAATTATTCAGCCCAGGGTTCAAATTAGCAGGTTCCAATTCGCAATTTGTGAGCGGATTTTTGGCACTTGCGAATCAAAAATTTTATTTTTTGCGAATCGAAATTTTTTAATAACATGTACTGTATTCGTTTTCAATTTTTGCATTCAATGTTTTGTTTTTCTAAAAAAAGATAAGTGAAACAAAGAAATAAAGCAGAAATATTTACGTAATTCAGGACGAAATTCAATGGTCACCATTTTGTCGTCTCAGGCCCCATGAAGCTTATTTACATCGTGGTTTTCACGCATGCTCACACAAATTTCCCTGCTGTTCACACCACTTGAAACTTGATGTCATCACAATTTTTTTTTGTGAGTTGACTTTTTCTCTCTAATTTGAACCCTGCAGCCTTCATCTTGTTGCTTCTACACACATGCTGTTTTATCTAAAAAATAGGTATGTGGCTGCATACATACACAAAGGTTATTCAGGACTCCATCCAGTTAAATGCTATTGCTCTTACTAATACCTTGAAAGAATTAGAAAGACATACCTTACATGGTACTGTATGAGGTTTACCGATCTTGTTTCCCCAATAACCTCGTCTCACAGGAATAACTGACAACTTGGCCAAAATAATGGCCCCTCGGATGGCTGTAGCAACCTCCTTCGAGCACTTGACCCCAAGACCAACGTGACCATTATGGTCACCTATAGCAACAAAGGCCTTGAACCGGGTCCTCTGTCCAGCCCTGGTTTGTTTCTGCACAGGCATGATTTTTAAAACCTCATCCTTGAGAGCTGCTCCAAGGAAGAAATCGATTATTTCAAACTCCTGTGTTAAGTTTAAAAAAAGCAAGATGCAAAATTTAACCAAAACTAACTCCTACATGTATGTATCTAAGCTGGCTAAAAATTACCTTTTATTATTTTACTTTAACACTATATAATTTATTGTCAAACTTACCTTGATGGGCAAGGAAAATAGGTAAATCTGTTCCAAAGATTTTATTTTTAATTCTTTGACCAAACGACCTAATTTAGTAACAGGCACCCACTACAAAGGTAACACCAAAATGATTATGTTACAATCATCGTAGTTGACCGGTAAGTGGATAAGTGCCCACCACTATATGTTTTAATTTTCAGCAAAGGAAGGTAAGCATTACTCTATAGCTGCAATTGAAACCCCATTTGCAGCAAATCGGCAAAGTATATCAGTGTTTTCACTAAGCCAACCCTTCTTTCCCCCATATGTATCCAGAGTCTGAAACATGGGTATACCATTTGAGTACCCAAAAATCATAAATGACATTGACTCAAGTCAAAAAATTATCTTCAGAATTTTTTGAGTAGCCATACCCCGGAACCCCCCACCCCCCCTAGGACCCCTTTTGCACAGAAATCAAGATGTGTTTTGGGGGGTCATGCTGCGCATCATCGGTTTTTGTAATATTAGCAAAACCGATGATGTGCAACATGGCCTCAAAAACAGTGACATCAGTGATGACTTCCACCCAAAACATCAAGGAATCTGTCTGCATTCTTAAACCTTTTTGACTGGAGTTAGCAAATGGACCAATCTCACAGTGTCAATTTCAAAGGCTAAGGAACACAGACAGATTCGTTAATGTTTTCATGGAAATCATGACGTTTATTTTGGGCCGTGCTGCGCATCATCAGTTTTGGTAACAATGCCTTTTGCCTTTCTCATGCAAAATATATCTTCCCAGTCTGGGCTCCCAATTATTATTCAAAATGATAGCATTTGAAGAATTAAAAAGATCCAATACTTGCCTCTTTATCATCAGGCTTTCCCCTGCCTCTTCCACGGCCACGACCTCTGCCGCGACCTCGACCACCCCTCCCCCCACGACCAAATCCACCACGGAAACCACCTCCACGTCCACCACCGGCTGGTGCTGCGTCCGCCATTGCTAAAAACACATTTACACATTGTTAACTAGATTGTCTTTTCTTTCACGCGTCTAAGACACAAATGAGACACAAATTGAGGCAAAATCAAGTATTCTCGGTACGCACACATGACTTGATGCCGCTAGCATAGCCTGGTTTCACTAGCCAAAAAAAATATTTTCCCGAACCTTGACAAAAACGACGTCCTTAATTTTGGAAATATCCGCAAGTATTAATTACGAAAACTAAGATTCCTACTTTATTATACGCTATTTTAAACGTTAAACAGACCAGAAACTCAACTACTACAGACTGCTGATCTTTTTGCGTGGTCTTGTGACTCCAATGTGACAGTGTTGGCAAAAATTTTGATCGTATCCCAGGTTCTTTTTTAATTAAAACTACATTACTACGATCTATAGATATCTTAGTTTTTGATGTTAAAATAAAGAAGTCGTAAAAAGTTTGAAAAAAACGAGATGGAAAGAGATTCTAATTCATTACTTACATGATGGTTCTTTCGAAGAGCAAGAGAAGAAGAAATTGAATTGAAGGCCGCGGTGATTTATGGGGAGAGTTTCCCCAGGCTTCTAATTTGTTCGACATTCGCGCAGCCTATATTCGTGGGTGGGCTTCGTCAATCGTCATGAATGATTCGCTAAAATTAGAATAGAATTCGAATGATAAAATTGGAATTAGAACTAGAAGTTACTATCGCAAGTGAAGTGCTGCCTCAATACAACACAGAAAATCCAGTACAATACCATACAGTACAGCACATGTACCGTAAAGTACAGCACATGTACCGTAAAGTACAGTACAGTACAGTACAGTACAGTACAGTACAGTACAGTACAGTACAGTACAGTAGGGCAGAGCAGAGCAGAGCAGAGCAGAGCAGAGCAGAGCAGAGCAGAGCAGAGTAGAGTAGAGTAGAGTACGGCACTTAACAAACCAGATATATGCAAAACAACGCGCCGCGTAATTTTTATTCTCAATCTTTTATTTAAAAAATACATACAGTTAAACATTCTTTTTTGAGAAGAAAAGAAATCGAACAATAGTTTAGCGTTAAAAGTCTTTTTACACAATACTTAAATACTTTACACTCCGCAATAAATTATACATTTTTTATACTAAAATTTATACATGTATGCACAATTTCCATATCACGCCCAGGTCACCCCTGACGGATCCAAAATAGATGTGTTTTAAAAATATGTAACAAGAAAAATATTTCTGGGTATTTAGTCGTCCAATTGGCAGAGTAGTGCCACTCCTCTGTTAATCCAATGTCGCTCGGCCTTATCTGAAGGGATCTGCACAAACATGACAAAGTTGGTGGAATGCCCAGTAGTCGAGAGGGTACCACGACGTCCGCTGGTCTTGTACACAGGGCTCTGATACGAAGGCCTGGGTTTGAATTTGGATTTCTCGCCAGGTTTCACCCACATCTGGAGAGCGTAGTTAAGGTTGAAGAAATAAGAGAGGAACAGTAAGGTCGCGCAAACAGGCCGGTTAGTGTAGCTCCAGACTCTGATTAGCCTGCGGGTAGGCCCTCTTAAAAAAAACAAAACAAAAAACGCATAGAAAATCGGCCACTTTGATGGGGCAGTTCACAGT
>OZ036011.1:7287981-7305481 GCA_964035015.1 Corallium rubrum
GGTTGGTTGGTTGGTTCTTTGATTGACAGGTTATATACCGGCTATATACCAAGCCCGGTTCAATATACCGGTATATTCGACATGGCTTGGTATATGCAACTGCCAACACTACGGCAACATAGATGGCAACATATAGACAACAACAAGTGGCAACCGATTGGCAACCAAATGGCAACCAAATGACTTACTAGAAATACATTAATGCAACAACCCCTCGCCGCTTTTATTAAATGAGTTTTTTGAAACACCCCCCACCCACCCACCCACCCATGATGTAAAATAAGCACTCCTGATATACAACCAATATAAAAACAAACAGATTTTAAAACAAATGATAATCCTAGAGATAATTATAGAATTTACGGATGGATGACTAACTGATTTAATGAAAGTTGAACATATCAAAGCAAAACTTAGATCTGGTTGTAAAAAATATATTGTTTTTATTGGAGGATTCAAAAGGGATAATTATTTTTAGCAAGCACTTAAATGGCTTATGTCTTCCCTATGTGGCTATGTATAAGTTACATGTTTGCAAAGGCAGAATTAAAAGTTAAAAGCTCAAAATTACATTTATCATAGAGTCTGAGATAAAAACAATTCAGTAGAATCGGATCCCAGAAAGAAGTATTAAACAGACCACGTTTCAGTCGAAAATTTGGAAATACAGCAAAAAAAAATCGCAAAAGCCCATGCAAAGTCAATGAATAACATCAACACAAGCTTATAAAGGAAGTGTTTTAAGTTAGCTTTAGTTAAGCTGACTTACGGTTTGGACGAGCAAAGGGAAAGCACGAAAACGTGAAGCTGTATATTGTTTAGGTTATTAAGACAACAAGAATCCTACCGTTTATAACTTTAACACTGAGTGACCACAACCACTGCAATTCAGATCGAGTTTTGTTTACCATACGGAGTTTGGTTTCTTCAGGTTTTCTGGTTTCGCTTCAAGATATATTAAACCGACTGTTTGTATCCTTTTCTTCTTTGTTCTCTTTTATTATTTAAGTGGAACAGGCTCCATCGAGGGCTCCATTTCGTTAAACAAAAGCAAAATACTGACAGATTTCATAGTTTTCTTCGTCGCTAGTCACCAGTGTCCAACTATTCTTACCGCGTGACACCGTACCAAACATATATATATATAAATATATATATAAATAAACTATCTCCCAGATTTCGTCTCACTCGCTTTTTCTACACGCGTGTAAAATGGACTCCACGCGTGTCGAGATTAGCACCCTCACCGGGCTCCGGGCCTTCGGCCCGTCGCCCGGCTCGGGGATAACTCGAAAATACAATTTTCAACTTATAACTCGAAATTTCGACTTACAACTCGAAATTTCAACTTGTAACTCACAATTTTTACTTATATCTCGAAATTTCGACTTATAACTCGAAATTTCAACTTATAACTCGAAATTTCAACCTATAACTTTGTGGCCTACCTGAAAATTAGCTAGTTTTTAGTTAAGTGTAGTGACCACGTTAAATAAAGTATTGTATTGTATTGTATTGTATTGTATTGTATTGTATTGTATTGTATTGTATTGTATTGTATTGTATTGTATTGTATTGTATTGTATTGTATTGTATAACTCGAAATTTCAACTTATAACTCGAAATTTCAACTTATAACTCAAAATTTCGACTTATAATTCGAAATTTCAATTCAGAACTCGAAATTTCAATTTATAACTCGAAATTTCAATTCAAAACTCGAAATTTCAATTTATAACTCAAAATTCTGACTTATATCTCGAAATTTCGACTTATTACTCGAGAGGAGTCTTAGGAAATTAATTGCAACTAGCCAATACTTGACATTTCATTCTCCAATTAGAGATGTCTCTACTTACCCTGACATAAACGCCATCTTCAGGCTTCGTGTCCATTTCTGTTTCGTGACGGGTCACCTCAAACTCAAATCCCACGAAGTCAATAGGTATTGTGTACTTCCGCGCAAAGTTCTGACGGGCACCTTAAAACAGATCAAACAAGTTTAACTGTAACTGTAACTGTAACTGCGTCTGCATCTGTGGCTGTGACTACCGCTATGCCTGTAATCGTGTTCGTGTTCGCGTTTGCGTTTGCGTTTGCGTTTGCGTTTGCGTTTGCGTTTGCGTCTGCGTCTGCGTCTGCGTTTGCGTTTGCGTTTGCGTTTGCGTTTGCGTTTGCGTTTGCGTTTGCGTTTGCGTTTGCGTTTGCGTTTGCGTTTGCGTTTGCGTTTGCGTTTGCGTTTGCGTTTGCGTTTGCGTTTGCGTTTGCGTTTGCGTTTGCGTTTGCGTTTGCGTTTGCGTTTGCGTTTGCGTTTGCGTTTGTGTTTGTGTTTGTGTTTGTGTTTGTGTTTGTATTTGTGTTTGTGGCTGTGTCTATGGCTATAATTCATTGTCTATGACTGTAAACCTAACAGCCTAAAAGTTAAATTTCCCCCTGCTCTATCTAAGCGCTTCTTAACCGCACTGGCAAGTACACGGAGGCTGAATCGAAGGCTGAATGTGGTGCATACTTCACAGAGGTGAACATATTTACGATCAAGACAGTTATCAGCCACATCTGATCACTGTTAAACTGCAAAGTCAGCCAGTCACTTTCAAAATCTACCAACAATGTGCAAGAACACTTGATCAAAAGGCAAAGCTGTTCAACTTTTTGTCCAACTCCAAAAGCGAAAGGACCAAAGAACTTACAACATGCCTCACCAGAAACATGAATACTAGCGGAAGTAAAAAGTGCAAAAATGCAAAATTGTGACAAAAAAACAAACAAAAAAGAAACCGAGCCGAAACCAAGACCAAGACCACGTCCACACGTATGCGTTTTCGTAGCGTTTAAATTGTTCTCGGTCCTCAGGGGAGCAGAAAACAATGGTCTCATTACCTGAAACAATATGAAAACGCTAGGAAAACGTATACGTGTGGACGTGCCCTCCACAGGTAGCCCGAGTAATAAAACATATAAAGCTTGAGAACTTGATGCCATTCAGAAAGAGTTAACACTTACCAGTGAGGAAAGACTGTGTGAAATAAAATCCTGAAATCCAGAATACGTTAGGTGTTCCTTCGTCAATCCACTTTTGAAAGAAAGCCAACCTGCAAAAAATGTATGACGATTTCTAGTTAAACCCTTCATTGTATCCTTATTTTATGACATGTATAATCTTGTCTATAAATCCCAGGGTTGGGGAAATCTGGCAAACAATCCAGTTGAGGTGGCTCTTAGCAGTTTTCATATTTATTGTTTATCAAGTACGGTGACAAACCTTTCAAGAAGATCAGCGACATAACTTCCGAGAGGCTTGAGAGATGGATAGGACTTGGCTGCCCACACTGCGGGTACTTTGCCGACTAACATGTTATTGAACACATCTTCCAGTTCTGAAGACATAACTACGAGACCCTATCAAGAATAAGAAAGCGATTTATTACATACTAGGTTTGGTTTGATACATGAATTAAGGGCTTGTTATTGGTGAAAATGTATCATTAACAGACGGACAACAATAATAAAGGTCTTTAATTAGAATACATCAAACGTGTATCTTTACAATCAAATTACTCCTAAGGATTTTTCAATATGGTCGTGTCGACTGTCGAGGCATATCAAAGGCGCTTTAAGCAGCCGCCATACGACACAGTTCAGACCACGGATCCCTGCTAAGCCCTAGGTGCTGATTTTACGGAGGGAGGAAAACCGAAGAACCCGGCGAAAAACCCTCGGAGCACAGGAGAGGCCAACTAAAACTCTACTCACATGAGTCGCAAGCTCGAGAACGGGGCTGTTCCCAGACGGTCACCCATCCAAGTACTAACCCCGTCTAACCGGGCTTAACTATTGGTGAGAGGCAGCGCCGTAACAGCACACGCCATCCGTGCTCCCAAAAAACCCAACAAACAGACACAAACAAACAAACAAACAGAGACAGACAGACAGACAGACAGACAGACAGACAGACAGACAGACAGACAGACAGACAGACAGACAGACAGACAGACAGACAGACAGACAGACAGACAGACAGACAGACAGACAGACAGACAGACAGACAGACAGACAGACAGACAGACACACACACACACACACACACACACACACACACACACACACGCATAGACAGACAAATAAACAAACAAACAAACAAACAAACAAACAAACAAACAAACAAACAAACAAACAAACAAACAAACAAACAAACAAACAAACAAACAAACAAACAAACAAACAAACAAACAAACAAACAAACAAACAAACAAACAAACAAACAAACAAACAAACAAACAAACAAACAAATAAACAAACAAACAAACAAACAAACAATACTACATACTAGTATTTAAACTTCGTTAACTAAAATCTCAGTAACAAACCGCCTATACAATAATCTACTTTTATAATACCTTGATAGCCTTCTGTAAGTTGACAAGTGTAGAGCGAACTACGGTCGTAAGTCTGTTAAATCGAATGAGTTCCTGACGCAGTACTGTGTTCATGGACTCAGTATAAAGGACTGGGTACTTCTCAATAACTTCTTCAAGCATGAAGGGGGGTGGGAACTTTGATAGGATATCAGCGGCAAGTTCTTCCATGATCTCTCCCGATGATTTACCACCTCCCCCTGATTGACGAGGCAACGTTAACAAGATGGAGTCAAATAACTAGAAAATAGACACACAAAAAAATGGAACAAAAGAAAGAAACGCTGTAAGTAATGCTGTAAGTAATTCATGCATGGTGCCCCCACAAACGAGGAACGTCAGGGGGAGAACACCAGTTAAAATACAGAGTGCCCAATATACCTCATTTGTTTCTTTCTGGTCTTTGGTGATATCAGCGTTTTCGTGAAGACCAAATACTTCTGGATGTGGATTGAGAGGCAGTGATCTGACATATTCTAAATAGCTTTCGTAAGGACCATGAGAAGGACAATAGTAGGTGCCACTGAGGGAAAATCTAAAGAAATAGAAGAACGGGATCATTAACAATTTTAAAAACAACTTTGCTACCATACACTTAGCAGAAAAAAGAAGCAAAGAAAGAAGCAAAGAAAGAAGCAAAGGAGGGAGGGAGGGAGGGAGGGAGGGAGGGAGGGAGGGCGGGCGGGCGGGAGGGAGGGAGGGAGGGAGGGAGGGGGGAGGGGGGAGGGAGGGGGGAGGGGGGAGGAAGGAAGGAAGGAAGGAAGGAAGGAAGGAAGGAAGGAAGGAAGGAAGGAAGGAAGGAAGGAAGGAAGGAAGGAAGGAAGGAAGGAAGGAAGGAAGGAAGGAAGGAAGGAAGGAAGGAAGGAAGGAAGGAAGGAAGGAAGGAAGGAAGGAAGGAAGGAAGGAAGGAAGGAAGGAAGGAAGGAAGGAAGGAAGGAAGGAAGGAAGGAAGGAAGGAAGGAAGGAAGGAAGGAAGGAAGGAAGGAAGGAAGGAAGGAAGGAAGGAAGGAAGGAAGGAAGGAAGGAAGGAAGGAAGGAAGGAAGGAAGGAAGGAAGGAAGGAAGTAAGGAAGGAAGGAAGGAAGGAAGGAAGGAAGGAAGGAAGGAAGGAAGGAAGGAAGGAAGGAAGGAAGGAAGGAAGGAAGGAAGGAAGGAAGGAAGGAAGGAAGGAAGGACACGTTACTAAAAAAATGCTCAACAGGCAATTACTTGTGGTGCTCATTTTCAATGATATCCTCGCAAACAAATATTGACAGTAAATTAAGCAGAAGGCGTCGGTCTTTGTCGTCAGTAACTCGTCCTCCGTAATTACATTCACCAAACAAGTAAACAAGAGCATCCAAAGGGGGTTGTTGGTAGTCATTCAAAAACATCTGAATAAATTACAGAAAGTAAGAAACTACGTTTAGATTTAATATGGAAGACAACAAGCACATAAATAAAGTCTAAACACAACAACGTAAGATATGAATAGTATGGTATGATATTGTATTTTATGGTATTACACAGTTGAGCTTGGTCTGGTCTGGTGTGGTGTGGTGTGGTGTGGTGTGGTTTGGTGAGGTATAATGTGATGGTGCGGTATAGTGTGGTGTAGTGTTGTATGGTGTTGTATGGCATGGTATGGTATGGCGTGTTACGGTGCGGTCTGGTGAGGTATAGTGTGATGATGAAGTATAGTATAGTATAGTATAGTATGGTATGGTGTGTGGTATGGTACGGTATGGTATGTTATGGTGTGGTCTGGTGAGGTATATAGTGTGATGGTGAAGTACAGTATGGTGTGGTGTGGTGTGTGGTACGGTATGGTATGGTATGGTGTGGTATGGTGAGGTATAGTGTGGTTTGGTACAGTATATTATGGTGTGGTGTGGTCTGGTGTGAAGTGGTCAAGTGTGAAGTGGTCAAGTGTTAAATGGTCTGGTATAGTATAGTATAGTATAGTATAGTCTGGTATGGTATGGTCTAGTGGTATGGTATAGTATGGTATGGTATGGTATAGTCTGGTATGGTATAGTCTGGTATGGCATAGTCAGGTCTGGTATGGTATGGTATGGTATAGTCTGGTCTGGTATAGTGTGGTATGGTATAGTCTGCTCTGGACTAGATGGTATGCACTATGGTATAGTCTAGTCTGGTATAGTATGGTATAGTCTGGTATGGTATGGTATGGTATGGTATGGTATGGCATGGTATGGTATGGTATAGTCTGGTATAACATAATCTGCTCTGGCCTGGTATGGTATGGTATGGTATGGTATGGTAAGGTAAAGCTAGACTAGGTGATAAGATAAAGAGCTAGGCAAGCTTACCTGAAGCTGTCTCATACTGATGCGGAGATCTGACTCATTGAACTCGTATGGAATATTCCAACCCAGTGGACCAAACTTTCGCCTCTCCTGGACCAAAGCATGGAAACAACACAAACCAAAGAGAAGTTTGCGCCATGGAATAGGCTACAAGAAAATAAGATTGGTTAAGTAATATGTCCAGACTTTTTAGTCTTAGTAAATCTCGACAATACACACCTTGTTACAGGCTTCAAAGAACGAGGAGTCTGAAATTGGATCATTGAGATAAGAACGAAGAATGTTGGCCCTTAATCCTTTCGGAGGTTCGTTGGTCATTTTAACACCTGGAAAATGAAGTCATTATAGTTCATAAAAATATTTTATACAACCCAAAACAACTAGAAACAACGAAAAAAAACCCAAATGCAACCAAAAGCCACCAATAACAACCAACAGCAACCAAAACAACAACAACAACAACAACAACAACAACAACAACAACAACAACAACAACAACAACAACAACAACAACAACAACAACAACAACAACAACAACAACAACAACAACAACAACAACAACAACAACGCTAGGGACCACACCAGGACTAGAAATACTACCACTAACACAATCACCAACAACTACAACGACGCAAGCAGCAAAAGCTAAATAGCAGCACAACGACAGGTATATCCTTTACGTTCCAAACAACATAAGACATTACTAACCATTCTGCAGTATAGAAACAGGAAAATCCGGTGATGGATAACTAGTAAGCCATAACCGAAAGTCTTTATGCGTGGCTTCCGGAACGATGGTCTCCTCGCATATCTTCTCTAATCTTGGCATCCAACTCGTGGCCAAATGACAGTTCTGTAACACCACCCAAGTACCCTTAGCCAAGGCGTCTTCGATCATGCGGGACGCAATTGGGCCCTGAAGAAAACCACGAGCAAACATAAGAAAACATTTGGGATTAGGTGACTTATTAAACAATATTCCCAACGGTGACGTATATGCGTCCGTCCATATGCTCGTCATTCACTCGCTCGTTTTTTAATTCACTCGTTCGTTCGTTCGTTCGCTCGCTCGTTCGTTCGTTCGTTCGTTCGTTCGTTCGTTCGTCCGTTCGTTCGTTCGTTCGTCCGTCCGTCCGTCCGTCCGTCCGTCCGTCCGTCCGTCCGTCCGTCCGTCCGTCCGTCCGTTCCATTTTTCACTCTTTAAGAACCAAAACAAAACAAGTGTGTTGCACGCATACCTGTCCTTGTCCGAGTGAGATCGTCTGCGTTCTGTCGCCGCCAAATCCTTCATCTTGAGCAAATTTCAACAAGTAAGCCATTGGATCAGCGCCGGGAGACAAAATAAAGATCAAGGGTGCACAGCAGTGAGAGTCGCCGTAGCTTAGTTCCAGGTTAAACGTCGGTGGTTCGATGTAAGTTCGACCCATGTTTTCAACAATAAAGTCCTAAACAGAATGAAATAAAGCAACTTCTTAGATTACAGCCTGGTGATTATAGTACAACCTTTTGCTATAGTAATTCGTCATTTTAAGTTCAAAATTAATTTTTCGATACTAAGTTGAATAATTATTAAAACGAATATAACATGCACTGTATAATATTAATTGCTTCATTGAAAACGTGATGAGTATATATACTTATATAACACTGTCTGGTATACCTGAGCGGCCGGAACAATTTTGTCAGGACGTAAACACCGCAGAACAACAAGTCTAGAAAGGGTATAAACAACACAAAGAGTATGTTATTAGTGTTTTCAGCTCGAAGTTGATAACGTTTTTTCGTTTGTTTTATACCAAAGGGAGAGAGTGAGAGGAACGGGGGAGAGAGGGAGGGAGGGAGGGAGGGAGGGAGGGAAGGAGGGAGGGAAGGAGGGAAGGAGGAAAGGAGGCAGGGAGGGAGGGAGCGAGGAAGGAAGGGAGGGTGGAAAGGAGGGAGGGAAGGTCGGAGGGAGGGAGGGAAGGAGGGAGGGAAGGAGGGAGGGAAGGAGGGAGGGAAGGAGGGAGGGAAGGAGGGAGGGAGGAAAAAGGGAAGGGAGAGAGGGAGCGAGAAAGGGAGGGTGGAAAGGAGGGAAGGAGGGAGGGAGGGAGGAAGTGAGTTAGGGAGGGAGGGACGGAAGGAAGGAATGAGGGAAAGAGGGAGGGAGGGAGGCAGGGAGGGAGGGAGGGAGGGAGGGAGGGAGGGAAGGAAGGAAGGAGGGAGGGAGGGAGGGAGGGAGGGAGGGAGGGAGGGAGGGAGGGAGGGAGGGAGGGAAGGAGGGAGGGAGGGAGGGAGGAAAAAAGGAAGGAATAGATGGAGCGAGAAAGGGAGGGAGAGAAAGAGAGAGGAAGAGAGGGACGGACAGATGGATAGACGGTAGGACAAACCTGTCTAATCCTGAAAGAGCATCCCAAGTGCCTGGCATTTTAGCAGAATGCGGAGTAGCAGAATCATAGAACTCCTTCCAACCAGGATGACCAAGATCTATCAAGAAAAAACATAAGAATTTAGGTCAAGTTTAAGGTCGCTGAAACAACTGAAATGTATAAGTGTCCATACGGTAAACTTCCTTCAATGTTTGCCCTCACCATCTCTCAGGCCTTTGAGATTTGCCAGGTCGGAAGCTCTTACAATCTCTGACCAGGATTTCTCTATCAGCCAATCAGGACAAGGGTTGGGATAAGGATTTTCCAAAGCTACTCCACCAGTGAGCAGAAAACGCCATACTTGATCATCAATCTTGTTTCTAAAAATGCAAAAACAAATAACAATTACATACAAGAGGGCACTCAGAAACTGCATATACCTCTGCCAGTAGATTATTAGAGATGTTTAAAGTGTCTATAAAATGAAAAATTTGTTGGCATTTTTGTTGTTTTATTGTACAAAGGAGCATGGCAGCAGCACTCACTGAAAATTTCAAGAGCATCTGATGCGTAGTTTTCGCGCTATTAACTCTCAAAGTTTGCCATGGCTATAGTTCGTTCTCGGAGAAAAATTGGGCTTTCGGTAACAATGCTTATGACGTACGCAGATGGACAACTATATGCATAAGAACAATAGATTTCATTATTAATGATCCATCTGCGTACGTCATAAGGCATTGTTACCAAGAAGCCCAAATTTCCCCAAAACAAACTATCCACGGCAAATTTTGAGAGTTGATAGCGCGAAAACTACGCATCAGATTCTCTTGAAATTTTCAATGAGTGCTCCTGTCATGCTCCTCTGTACAATAAAACAACAAAAATACCAACGAATTCTTCATTTCATAGACACTTTAAAAAGAAAACGAGCCATCCCGTTAACCAGGCTAGCTCACTCAACGCTTACACACGTATGAATGAATAAAATGCTTGATTGCATGAAGCAGGCCGGCAAGCCGGGATGAGTTTTGAATTGACGTGGATGATTTCAGGCCGAAATTCGCAATTATCAAGTAAATAAGGGCAAAGTTACGTTAGTTTTACTTCAGTTTTACACTAATTAGTCTATTATTTATTTTGTAAGCCCATCGTTAATGAAAATATTGTTATATAGTCTTAGCTAACCCACGGAAGCGTCTTCACGAAGACTACTTAATTTATTAAGTCTTCGCTATAATCAAGAAACACACGAACAACGTTTTGATGTTCTATTTCAGTTCCTTTCAGCACTATTTATTCACACAGTCAAGTGAACAAACGCGTATCGAAGCGAGTTCAACAGTTTTTCGGAAATGTTAAAAAAATTTAAAAAATCGAAATGTTAAAAAAACATGCGTTTTATATATTATGCTCTAAGGATTTTTGGGTGAAGGAAAATTCGAGTGTAGAACATATACATTTTAAGACCAAACCGGGACCAGTTGCGAAAAATGCAACTACACAGGACTTCCGGCAGGAATTGAACCCACGACCTTACGATTCTATAGTGCAATGCTCTGACCACTGAGCCACGGAGGGCGTTGCCGAGAGCTTGATCGCGAGTTCTGTATATATAATAAGGTGGTAATGCCAGGGGAGAATTGGGCATATTATAAGTGATGTTGGGCATTTCACTCGATTACATAGCATGTTCTAAGGATTTTTGGGTGAAGGAAAATTCGAGCGTAGAATATATACATTTTAATATATTAACATTTTATACATTTTATATATATATACATTTTATATATATACATTTTATATATTAACCGGGCCAACCCGATCCATGTCATCGCCCCCTAAATCTAGAACTTACTGTCCTTGCATGATGCCAACAGTCAAAACGAAGGAAAACAGGAGTTTATCTTTCTCAAACAACGAACGACAGACGTTGATGTAAATACTTTCGGTAAAATGATCGTTCAGATAACCAATACGTTCTTTAAGCACTGAAGATCGTTTACTTTTATTGATGGACTAAAAAATAAATCAGTAAGAAAAATAAGCGCCACCATCAAAATAAATGACAATGTCATGCACCGGTCTATTATATACACATGTCAAAAACACAAGGTTTAAACATGTTAGTATAGTGTTTTGACTGTTTTCAGCTGGAATTTGGTAAAGTTTCGTTTGTTTTTGCTACACAAACTGTCGTAAGTACAGTGGAACCTCGTCAATACGACCACTGTAAGGCCAAACAAATGTGGTCGTATCAACGGGGTGGTATTACAGTACTTAGAATGTATTCAGGCCAGAAAAAAAGTGGTCGTAATAACGGGATGGTCGTATTAACGGGGGAGTATTACACAACTTCGAATGTATTCAGGCCAGAAAAAAGTGGTCGTATTACAGTACTTAGAATATATTCAGGCCAGAAAAAAAGTGGTCGTAATAACGAGGTGGTCGTATTAACGGGGGAGTATTACAGTACTTAGAATGTATTCAGGTCAGAAAAAAGTGGTCGTAATAACGAGGTGGTCGCATTAACGGGATGGTATTACACTACTTAGAATGTATTCAGGCCAGAAAAAGTGGTCGTAATAACGAGGTGGTCGTATTAACGGGATGGTATTACACTACTTAGAATGTATTCAGGCCAGAAAAAAGTGGTCGTAATAACGAGGTGGTCGTATTAACGGGATGGTATTACACTACTTAGAATGTATTCAGGCCAGAAAAAGTGGTCGTAATAACGAGGTGGTCGTATTAACGGGATGGTATTACACTACTTAGAATGTATTCAGGCCAGAAAAAAGTGGTCGTAATAACGAGGTGGTCGTATTAACGGGATGGTATTACACTACTTAGAATGTATTCAGGCCAGAAAGAAGTGGTCGTAATAACGGGGTGGTCGTATTAACGAGGTGGTACTACACTACTTAGAATGTATTCAGGCCAGAAAAAAGTGGTTATAATAACAAGGTGGTCGTAATAACGAGGTGGTCGTATTAACAGGGAGAGTATTACACTACTTAGAATGTATTCAGGCCAGAAAGAAGTGGTCGTAATAACAGGGTGTTGTATTAACGAGGTGGTACTACACTACTTAGAATGTATTCGGGCCAGAAAAAAGTGGTCGTAATAACGAGGTGGTCGTAATAACGAGGTGGTCGTATAAACGGGGTGGTTGTACGGCGGGGTTCCACTGTGGTTAAATTCGGGGGGAAACTCTGAGCTCCAGACGGGGACTCAAACCCACAACCTTCCGAAACAACCTCGTTAACAATTGTAGACAACCTCGGACTACCAACTGAGTTCTAGTGGCTCAATAGTTAGAGCGTCTGGCTTGTATTTGGAAGGTTGTGGGTTCGAGTCTTGTCTGGAGCTCAGGGTTTGCTGAGTTTAACTTGCGACAGCTTGTACGTACTAGGATGTGGTTCAAATACTCTTGTTGGTGTGGGAAAAATACAGTGTATCAAAGATTTTTCGAAGTGGTATTAAGCGTAAACAAATAAAGTTTTCTTATATAATTCCCTTTCCCCTTTCTTTCACTCAGTTCATTGTCTATCTCAGAAGATATTATTCCTCACCTGAAGATATAGGTTAATGAACCAGGTCAACGAGTACTGGTACATCGGCTCGATATTCGCCAGCTCAGAGATGCAAAAGAATAAGATGGAAGAATGTTTTGCTACAGGTTGGTAACCATTTCGTGTCTCGTCGATCTCTTTTTCCGTTGCTGACGCTATTTCCTAAAAAACACATTATGGTCGTTCGCTCGTTCAGTGTAATTTACCAAACCAACCAACCAACCAACCAACCAACCAACCAACCAACCAACCATGCAACAAACAAACAAACAAACAAACAAACAAACAAACAAACAAACAAACAAACAAACAAACAAACAAACAAACAAACAAACAAACAAACAAACAAACAAACAAACAAACAAACAAACAAACAAACAAACAAACAAACAAACAAACAAACAAACAAACAAACAAACAAACAAACAAACAAACAAACAAACAAACAAACAAACAAACAAACAAACAAACAAACAAACAAACAAACAAACAAACAAACAAACAAACAAACAAACAAACAAACAAACAAACAAACAAACAAACAAACAAACAAACAAACAAACAAACAAACAAACAAACAAACAAACAAACAAACAAACAAACAAACAAACAAACAAACAAACAAACAAACAAACAAACAAACAAAAACAAACAAACAAACGAACAACAAACAAACAAACAAACAAACAAACAAACAAACAAACAAACAAACAAACAAACAAACAAACAAACAAACAAACAAACAAACAAACAAACAAACAAACAAACAAACAAACAAACAAACAAACAAACAAACAAACAAACAAACAAACAAACAAACAAACAAACAAACAAACAAACAAACAAACAAACAAACAAACAAACAAACAAACAAACAAACAAACAAACAAACAAACAAACAAACAAACAAACAAACAAACAAACAAACAAACAAACAAACAAACAAACAAACAAATCAGCCAACTAACAATGCAACCCACCAACAAACCAATCAGCAAACTAACCATACAACCAACCAACCACTCTACCAACCAACCAACCAACCAACCAACCAACCAACCATGCAACAAACAAACAAACAAACAAACAAACAAACAAACAAACAAACAAACAAACAAACAAACAAACAAACAAACAAACAAACAAACAAACAAACAAACAAACAAACAAACAAACAAACAAACAAACAAACAAACAAACAAACAAACAAACAAACAAACAAACAAACAAACAAACAAACAAACAAACAAACAAACAAACAAACAAACAAACAAATCAGCCAACTAACAATGCAACCCACCAACAAACCAATCAGCAAACTAACCATACAACCAACCAACCACTCTACCAACCAACCAACCAACCAACCAACCAACCAACCAACCAACCAACCAACCAACCAACCAACCAACCAACCAACCAACCAACCAACCAACCAACCAACCAACCAACCAATCATCTAGCTAGCCAACCAACTACCCAACACATCCATCCACCCACCGTCGAATAAGATAGATACAAGGAAAAAGTCAGCGGTACTTTAAAGTACACATGTACTTTATCCATTACTTCTTACCTGTTTGGCCTGGATTTCCTCCGAGAGAGCTTTAGAGGAGGATAAAATGGTAATTGCTGTTTCATCTTCTAGAATATTACCCTGTAAGAGAACAGAATTAAAGACTCTTATCTGGACGCACTAACAAGAACTTAGAGTTGAAGTGAATGTAAGAACGGTTTGTATCATGTCGTTTGCCCAAATGTAAAACTGCCAAAGCGAAGCGGTCCAAATAGTGAAATAAAAGTAGCGTGGTGCGTAGGCAGTGTTGAAACAACAATCGAAATATATAGTAGTAAGGGTTAGATATACTGCCGAAACAGAGAACGTAGGAGTCTAACGTTTCGAGCGAAGGCCCTTCGTCAAACACGTTTCTCTCTGACGAAGGGCCTTCGCTCGAAACGTTAAACTCCTACGTTCTCTGTTTCGGCAGTATATCTAACTTTATACTATATTTCGAAAGTGAAGCTGTACGGCTGTTGAAATTCAACATGACACTAGCTGTTAGTTACGGTGTATTAGTACCCTTACCTCAGACGATGATAGAACTTTCAGTATCTTATCTTCAATCTCTTGAAGCTGAGAAAATGAAGAACAACATACATAATTAAGCTATGCTCGTGCAATAGCCTAATACAATGGAATAAATAAAAGAGCAATCCGTATATATACTGGTTGCTTGAGTTTACAAAATAGAACAGAATACACACATCGTGATACAAAAATGCTATTAAATTACGTAATTGGCAAGAAAGTCGTTGGCAGTTGAAATCGTCAAAATTAAAGTACAAGTGCCAGACACTGAGGTATGGAAAACATTAACTGAATTCTTATTCAAGGCATTTTCAGACCTTTACACTGAAGAATTCGTAACACCTTTCTGTAAAACCTATAGAGCCTACAAGAAAGCGTTCACTATATTTATAGCAGGGGTTCAAAAAGAAATAAGTTGAACTCAAGAAAACAGTTTCCTTCAGGCACTGCATTTTTACCAACCCATGCAAAAACTTGGACGAATTCGAAACCGGTCTCGAATTAATACGGTTCCGCCTGTTTACACGGAAGACAAATTCGGAACCGTTCTCGAATTAGTACGGTTCCGCCTGTTTACACGGCGAAATGGTGAATCTGCACAATCCAACGAGAATGGACGAATATGCAGTTATGCTATATAATTATATGGCAAGCAAAATCTTAGATGTTCATTGACTGACTGTTGCCGGAATGTAATCAATAGTCGTCAACATTCAGTATATAAGAACGACCAAAACTGGTATAGCCATACCTTCACGCTGGAACCCGATCGAGAAACCATACATATCATGCTATTCGTAAGACCATTTGAATCATACCGGCACAGAAATTACCTGAGGTATAGTTTTATGCAAATGTTCTCTTACTTGCTTACTACTCTCCGCTTCACTACTCTCCGCTTCACAATTTATGTCAACTCCACATTGTCATTAACCCATTGGTAGCTCTCCCCTTGACCACCTTCACAAGTATTTCAAATCGTCTGGCGTTAGCCAGAGTAAAATACTAAAGTCTGAATCAGTCCCAGAAGACTGATTCAGAAATCAGTCCCAGAAGACTGATTCAACCAGCCGGTTGGAACGACAAGTTATTATCACCCACCTCAGTACTGACGAATATCATAATAATTTGTCGTCTCAACCAATAGGAAAGCGAGTCCGTACGAGGCTGGACGACTGAGTCGTTCAGTTAATAAGGTTATTCGTTCGTTCTCGTTGGATTGTGCAGGTTCACTAATAGGACGAATTCGAGACCGATCTCGAATTCGTCCTGAATCGTAGCCTAAAACAGCAAATGTTTGCTACCGTACTTGTTTCTTATTCGCCGCACTTTCCAGGATAAGTTGATTTTTCTTTTCTTCTAATTCCGGTTTCTCTTTCGCTGCTACAATTCCCAAAAGTTGATCTTCGAGGCCAAGAGGAGTGATCATGAAGTTCAACAAAGTCACCTGAAAATTACAAGACAATTCAAATTTGACAATTCTTATATAACTGAGCTCCTTATTCGGTCAATACGCAAAATTATGCACATGCAAGTTCGACATTAGTTGCTCAGCGATAGAGTACGATGTACATCAACAGCCCAATACGTTTTTTTGTTTCTCTGACTGGTAACGTTTTGGCAGGAAAATTGCTGAGTGAATTTCAACGCAAAATTCTGCATGTACGATAATATATTCAGGAACACCATGCAGTGTTACTTTTTTAACCCATTCCTGCCAACACCGCTGCCAAACGTTTTGCGCATGTGCGACGTCGGAGCTCGTCCTCGGAAAAAGAGCGGGAAAACACTGAAATATTTGGACTGGTCCGAGAGTCCGACACAAAAGTTAAAATCATAAGCATACTACCAAAAAGATAAGGCAGGTAATTTGTGCATGGCTTCCTTGTCAATATTGTAATATATTCTGAATTTACCCCTTTAAAACACAGATGAATAGTCGAGTCTTACCTAGTCTTCACTGTCTGGTTGTTGTCGCCATGGCTAGTTCCCACTTCTCTTGCAATGTTTACTCAGCGAATTCACGCATGCGCAAACGTTTGGCAACGGTTTTATTCCCGCCTGAGCCAGCTAAAACGGCCTCTTATTGGTTTACTCTAACGTCAGACGACTCTACTCATCAAAGAGAGAAACCTCACACCACCTAGGTAGCAATGGGTTGACAAGTGATTGAACCCATTCCTACCTTAAGGCCGATTTCCACGAGGCAGAATTTTCCGTGCGTAGCGGAAATTTTCTTTGTCTTGTGATTTCTCGGGTGGAACTAATGAGAAAAGACAAAGAAAAATTCCGCTCCGCGCGCAAAATTCCGCCTAGTGGAAAACCGGCTTAAGCCGGCCAAAAACGACCCCTTTATTGTCTTAGGGGGTGTTAACCCGAGGCCGGCCTGAACTCGGACCCGTCTGAATTTTGCATTTCGGTTTTTGTTTACATGAGGCCGGCCTTGAAACTATATAGGCTTGGCTTTGCTGTTACTTCAAGATTTGTGTCAATTGCTTTACAGCTCGTGACCGCCGGAGAATCATTATTTTATGTGGATTTGACACACCAATCTCGTTTAAAACAACGTATTGAGTTTGAGAGGTGAAAATGCTTCAGTTTGGTCTAGCAGGCGACCTGAGATTAGGCCGGCGTGAACTGAATCTCAGGCTGGACGCATGAAAACGATCTGTATATAATAATTACACTTACAACCGACCCGAAATCAGTCCGGTCTGAAACATTCTAAGCAATAATGGGTTAAAGCTTTTACATAAAAGCATCAAGAACGA
>OZ036011.1:7310481-7387981 GCA_964035015.1 Corallium rubrum
GGTAAAGATGTTGGTAATAACGATGGTGATGATGATAATGATGATAATGATGATAATAATAAAGATGGCGATGGTGATCATGACGATGATGATAATGGTGATGATGATTTTGCGGTGGATTGTAGTGATAGTACATGTAGTTGTGAAGGTGATAATGATACTGAGGATGATCATGATGAGGATGATGATGAGGAGGAGAATGATGATGCCAATGGTGATGCGTGCGAACGCTGATGGTGCTGATAATGATGATGATGATAATGATGGTGATGGTGGTGATGATAATGATAATGATGATGAGAATGATGATGTCAATGGCGATGCGTACCTGATGGTAATGCCAGTCGCAATGTTGATGGTGATGGTGGTGATAATGATGATGATGATGATGATGATGATAATGAAGATGATGATAACGATGAGGATAATGATAATGATGATGAAGATGAGAATGATGATGCCAATGTTGATGCGTGCCTGACGGTAATGTCAGTGGTAATGTTGATGGTGCTCTTTTCCTAAATTAATAAATGCATCATAGATGGAGACAAAACGAAAGTTTCCATTTTCTCTCGTTTGGTGTAATATCTTAAAACGTTACCGTACCTCTTTCAATTCTGCTCTCTTGGCATTCAGTTGCTTCATTTGTATGGCAAGCTCTGCTTCGGCAGCTGCCAGTTTTTCCTTCTTTGGAGCAACAACCTAAAATAAGAAGTACAAGCGTTTTAGACTAGAAGCAAGACCGACAAGTAACTGACACACAAGACAAACAAAAGGATTCAAAATTGTAAATCAACTAATTCATTAACTCATGTACTATGGCAGTACGAACCTTTGCAACACGATCATAAACCTCAAGAGCGCGGACCCATTTACAGAGACCTTCACATGCCGAGGAAACAGTACGAACAACAGAGGGGTTGAAGTCAGTGTGGGGGATATACCTAGACAAAGGGAAATGGGAAAATATGAGGAAAAAGGGAGAATGTGAAGAAAAAGGAAGAACAAAAAGCGTTCAGATTCATATTAATTTGTTTGCACATGTAAATATAAAAGATTATTACAATAGAGATATTAATATCATTATAACTAAATGTAGATTAAAATAGTAATCTTATAATCAACAAGACACCTGGGTCAGGTGTTCACTCGGGCTACTGGAAAGTGCAGAGGTCTCTATCACGCGCAAACAAAGAGGTGGGAGTGGGCAGAGGAAGATCAGATTGAAGGCTGAATGTGGTGCAGGATTATCCTGAATTGTCAATTTAAAGTGTCTAGAATTCAGGATGATCCTGATGCCTAGGGGACTTCTCTGTCCCACATGAGGGATGTTAACTTAAAAAGCATATAACAAAAAAAACCCAGTAGGGGTGTTGTGGTCATGGTCTGAGAGTAATCTTATAGTAATAAAAAGGAATCTTATAATCAATAAGCTTTCGAGTTGTCCACTGAAGCAAGAAAAAGATAGCCTGTGTACAGCGTGAACATACACCTGTAATTCAATCTGTGAAAACTCGCATGATAGCTTGTCAACCCCCGCTGAGCTTTTCAGATGTGAGAAGTAGATTCTGAGTGGTTTAATACTCCTATGATTTATGATTGTCTATTTGATTGAATTATTTGATCTCACGAGAGTTCCTAGAGAACCAATCGTAACTGGAGTAAGACAGTACTTGTGATTTGAACAATCAGAATCTACTTCTCAGATATGAGAAGCTCAGTGGGGGTTGACAAGCTATCGTGCGAGTTTTCACCATAGGGGCTTTAGCCCCCGGAGAAATCTCAATGGGGGGGGGGGGGGGGGCTGAGCCCCCCCAGAAATTTTGCAGGAACTGACTCATATATCAATCACCATTCACAAATTATAGGTTACTCGTTAGGCTAAAGTAACTGTTACAGCCTCATTCCTGTCAGCCAAAAGCATCCATATACAGTGATAAGTCAACCCAGTAAACAAAAAATCGAAAAATTGTTGAAATGTGTTGTATTTTAACTAGTTTTTATGACATTTCATGACCTTCAATGTTCTTAAAAATCACCCCTCAGAATGCAGGAAATGGCATTTCCAAGACTCGGGGGCATGCCCCCGGGCCCTGATCAGCACTTCAGCCCCCTAGACAACTCTACGCCTATAGTTTTCACAGACTGAATTACAGGTGTATATCCAGGCTGTACACAAGCTAGAAAAAGAAGACAAGAAAAAAGACAAGGAAGAAAAGAAGAATGAAAAAAAGACGGAAGAAGAGGAGGAGACGGAGAAGAAAAAAGAGAAATAGAAGAAATGGAAAGAGAAAAAGAAAAAGGAAATAAACAGCAGGGGGAAAACGGGTAGTGGGGAGTGGGGGTGGGGGTGGGGGGAAGACGAAGAGAGAGAAGCTGAATGAGTGGGAAAAAGAAAGAACAAAGCTATGGAGAAAAAGTGGAACATGGAAAATGCCAGTAACTTACTTGTCCCGAATTTTCTTCATAACGGCAGGGGAAATGTTATCCTTGTCGTAGTTCTTCAATGATTCCAGGAATTTCATGTCACCTAACATTTTCTGAGATGGTCCCCAGAAATCTTCAACCATTTTTCCAGAACCTGAGGGATCAGGCTTTCGTTCTGGTTTGATGGCTTTCATGACACACACAGCCTCGAGAATCAACTTGACAACAGCCGAAGGATTCTAAAATTCACAATAATAGGTTTATTACTTTGAAGGATATTTATTTCCATGTTTTTGGTTTATTTGTCTCTTAATTTTTCTGTGTTCGTTGAATGTTGTTGCTTTAGAACTCTTGCTGGTGTTTGGGTAGTAATGATGAGATGAAATACATATCACTGTCTGTCTGTCTGTCTGTCTGTCTGTCTGTCTGTCTGTCTGTCTGTCTGTCTGTCTGTCTGTCTGTCTGTCTGTCTGTCTGTCTGTCTGTCTGTCTGTGTCTGTCTGTCTGTCTGTCTGTCTGTCTGTCTGTCTGTCTGTCTGTCTGTCTGTCTGTCTGTCTGTCTGTCTGTCTGTCTGTCTGTCTGTCTGTCTGTCTGTCTGTCTGTCTGTCTGTCTGTCTGTCTGTCTGTCTGTCTGTCTGTCTGTCTGTCTGTCTGTCTGTCTGTCTGTCTGTCTGTCTGTCTGTCTGTCTGTCTGCTAAAGAGTTTTTGCGTATACAGGAGTAAAAAAGAGTTTTCCGTATACAGGAGCGAAAGTTTGGAATGATTGCTGTCTGTCTGTCTGTCTGTCTGTCTGTCTGTCTGTCTGTCTGTCTGTCTGTCTGTCTGCAATCATCGCTTCCTCAATTGGACTAATTTATTGTAAATATAGACTTGTACATATTCGGCTTTCTTGTAAAGCAGTTTTTTAATTGATGAATCTCCGAATTCAAATAAATATTTATGTCTGTCTGTCTGTCTGTCTGTCTGTCTGTCTGTCTGTCTGTCTGTCTGTCTGTCTGTCTGTCTGTCTGTCTGTCTGTCTGTCTGCCTGCCTGCCTGCCTGCCTGCCTGCCTGCCTGCCTGCCTGCCTGCCTGCCTGCCTGCCTGCCTGCCTGCCTGTCCGTTCGTCCGTCCCTGTCTGTTTTTACGGTAGCAATAGCAGAATACAATCTGATCGTCTCCAATGTAATCCGACCGTTAATCTATGCTAAGCTTCATGCCTTTCAGTCTCCAGCTTTGTGTGTCGGCCAACCAGCCATCCTGACGATTAAACGTTACCTTCATAGTTTTCACCATACTAATATCACTAGGTTTGAGTGTATCTAAAGCTTGGATTGCATTTTCTAGCGCAGGTAATGCTTCAGCCAGATCTCCTTCACATTCGTCTTTAATTCCCTTTGCCACGGCCGCTGCTTCATTGGCAACAGCTTCATCAGCCCCAACAACCTAACAGGACAAAAAACAGCAACATAGTGTATGGGAGCATTAGCTACTTTGGCCGTCCCAGCACGTCATAATTTTCTCTATAGTTTATTTTCTCTTTATTTTAATTTCACGATAATTATGCTTGTATCTTTTTCCTTTTTATAATTGTAATCTGTATACTTTGTGCAAAATAAATTTGATTTGATTTGATTTGATTTGATTTGATTTGATTTGATTTGATTTGATTTGATTTCATTTGATTTGCGACGTTAGGCCTATTTTTCAAGGATGTGTGGATCAAACATAAATTCTGCTAAACACTGAACTTAGTCCGGGCTAGCCAAAACCCGTGAAAATTCTTTTGTGGGGGTGTCAAACACTACAGGTTTTCCCTAGGTACTTCGGTTTCGTCCTGCAGTAACACTTGACCATTGGAAGTCGTCCCTTACCTAACGTCCCTTACCTGACGTCTAAGTAGAACAATTTAGATATGACTGATAGGGTTATCCAGTATAAATAGAGTAAGACTGGACCAATGAGGAACAATCCTTACTGGACCTCTACGGAGAACAGTTTGAATATGACTGAAATGGCTATCAAGTATAAATAAACCTAGTTTAACACCAGTGACATATCGTAGAGAGAGGCAGAGAAAAACGTCCCCCCCCCCCCAAACCCCTTCACCCATCCTGTAACTTATATAAACATTTTCGTCACCACAGAGCAGCCACGACCTACCTCTTTCTTTGCCTCTACTTCTACGGTATCTTGTTCAATTTTCACCATAAGCTTCTCAGTTTCTGCTGATGTTTGAATGAGTTCTGGTTGTAGCGCTTGAAGTTCTTCTTGCATAACCGACACCTGGGATGCGGCAAACTCTAGCTTCTCCAGACCTGTGACGTATCTGTTCTTCAATCCCAGTATCTCATTTTGCTTCACGCCAAGCAAGGTTTTGAACGTCAGAATAAGCTCCAGGTATGACGTCGGTGTGACGTAATTATGACGTCGCAAAACGTCGAAGTATCTGTGAAAGAAACTCGGTAAGATACCTAGTTTTACCATAACCCACCATCTTAGTTTATAGTACAGTTATCTGAAATAGCCTTACAGTACAAAATCTTGACTTGACTTTTCAAACCTGTTACGTAAAAACACGCAAGCTGTTATATGCCTGCAAGCAAGTTGTTACAAGGCTGTTCAACAGGCTGTCACCGTGATGTCTTTGCACTGGCTGTTCCCAGTTTGTTGACAAGTCTCTAACAAGCTATTAGGGACCTTAAGATTTAGGACGGCAACCTCGACGATGACGTCCTTTAAACAAAAGGATTATTTTTGCAAAACAACAAGAATGAATAATTTTTACTCCCTAGAGTAATGCCAACACCGTCCTCGTTCTTTATACAACGCCACTTAGAGCATTTTCACGTCTTCACGACGACGTCAACGGCCAAAAGATGAGAACTGTTGCTTAAGATTGACTTCAATATGGACACTACAATCATTTTAGCAATACTGGGGCGTTTTGGAAGTCATTAAACTAGCTTCAAATATCAAATATAATAGTCAGTTAACCGTGACTTCTTTAAATTGTAAAATTCATGTTGCTTTTTAGCCGCCGTCGTCGTCCTAGCATCTTAAGGTCCCTATTGACAACTTGTAACAAGGTTGATGACTCCAACAGACCTGTGACAAGTTGTTTCAACAGTCTGTTACCAACAGCTAACAACTTGTTAACAGGCTGATGCTAACAAGGTTATAGCAGCTTGTTGAAAGAACAGCATTGTTACAACCTGTTAACAGCTTTGCTATCAGCCTGTTGCGATAACATGCTGTTGACAAGCTGTGAGATTCTTACGTGTGTAGAAAATAGAGTTCAGTGAAATGGACCAACGCATCGACAATACCTTTCTGACGTCTTTCGTACACTTTCGTGGAAATATTTACACATCAACACGCACTCCTTGCGTACGTTGTCAGTCATCTCGACCTCTTCTAAGAATTTATTGGCAACCATCTCCAGAGCGTCCTCTGGCCAAGCCTGCATTAAAGAAAATCAATAAATGACCACATGCAAATGGGTGGCCAGACATTTTGCCGAAAGACATTTTGTCGAACGGACATTTTGCCGAATGAACAATTTTACGAACGGACTTTTTGCCGAAAAGACATTTTGCCGAAGGGACAATTTGCCGAAAAGACATTTTGCCGAGTTGATTTCTTTTCACACCTGAGAAATGAGTCATCGTCTCAAACAATTTGGAAAACAATGTGGATGAATTTATTTTGACGAAATAACATTCGGCAAAATGTCTTTTCGGCAAAACGTCCGTTCGTTAAATTGTCCATTCGGCAAAATGTCTGTCGGCAAAATATCCGTTCGGCAAAATGTCTTTCGAAAAAATGTCCGTTCGGCAAAATGTCCGGGTACCATGCAAATGAAGGAGGATGTTTCATAATGTCGTAATAATATACAGCTAAGAACTAGGTGTTGATTTTACGGAGAGAAGAAAACTGGAGAGAAACCCTCGAAGCACGGGAGAGAGCAACTGCTCACAAGCTCAAGAATAAGGCCGGCACCTGCCTATACTAAGAAAGTTCCTGATTGGTTTAGATCGTCTAACCCCATTACCCTAACAAAAATCTCAATCCCTAATCCGTGATGCGTATGGGAACGAACTGGACTTAACTTTGAACCCTGGCGATGAGAGGCAACACACGTCAGTGACGTCACTCATGTCATCTTGATTTGTGGCCAAGACGGCATGAAGGTTTATAAAAGCTAGCTTTGACATAATTGACCGTACCGAAAAAGATGGCGACTTGTACATTTAACCACAATCCTTTTTTGTTAAGTAAATATTGTTTCTTGCAGAATTATTGGAAGATATAGTTTTAAAACGATCAACTTTGGTAGAAATGAAGTTCTTAATCCGTCTTAGCATGATAAACAATGTTTAGTTGTCATTTGAGGTAATTTGAGGTCGCAAAGCATTGTGTTAAATGTACCGTCACCATTTTTTCCGGTATCGTCAATTACAAAGCACATATGACTTTGGGGGCGATTACATGGACCGAGCTAGCCCGGTTAACCGGGATGAGTTTACGAAACGATTACATGGAGCGGGCTAGCCCGGTAAGCCGGGATGATTTCAGGCCGAAATTCGCAATTAACAAGTAAATAAGGGCATGCAAAGTTACGTTAGTTTTACTTCAGTTTTACCCTAATTAGTCTATTATTTATTTTGTAAGCCCATCGTTAATAAAAAGATTGTTAAAGTCTTCGCTAACCCAGGAAAGCGTCTTCACGAAGACTAATTAATTTATTAAATCTTCGCTTTGATCACGAAACACACAAACAACGTTGATGTTCTATTTCAGTTCCTTTCAGCACTATTTATTCACACAGTCAAGCAAACGAATGCGTATCGAAGCGAGTTCAACAGTTTTTCAGCCCGGTTTACCGGGATGAAAACGATTACATGGACATTTTCATCCCGGTTAACCGGGCTAGCCCGGTTGCGACAACCAGGATCCCGGCAAACCGGGCTAGCCCGCTTGTCATGTAATCGAAATGTTAAAACAACATGCGTTTGATATATAAAGCGGGCTAGCCCAGTTAACCGAGCCAGCCCGGTCCATGTAATCGCCCCCTTTGTCCAGTATTACAATAAGCAGGGTACAAAGTCAAACAGTAGTATGTTTTTGTCTACCTGAAACCAGTCAATTGTGCAGCAGTTGATCAACGAAGGAAACATTCTTAGACGATTTCTAAAAGCATCACCAATAGGACTCATGGCCAAGACGACATGAAGATTAGCTTTGACACGATCAATAAAGTAAGTATACATTGCCAATGGAGTCGCATCAATCTTTTTGCCCTAAAACAAAGCAAGGAACAAAAAATGAGAAAACCGTTTCACGCGGTGAACAACTTACGACGATTGGTCGATCGATCGATCAATCAATCAATCAATCAATCAATCAATCAATCAATCAATCAATCAATCAATCAATCAATCAATCAATCAATCAATCAATCAATCAATCAATCAATCACGCAAACAAACAAACAAACAAACAAACAAACAAACAAACAAACAAACAAACAAACAAACAAACAAACAAACAAACAAACAAACAAACAAACAAACAAACAAACAAACAAACAAACAAACAAACAAACAAACAAACAAACAAACAAACAAACAAACAAACAAACAAACAAACAAACAAACAAACAAACAAACAAACAAACAAACAAACAAACAAACAAACGTGAAAAAAAGTGAGTGAGTGAGTGAGTGAGTGAGTGAGTGAGTGAGCGAGCGAGCGAGCGAGCAAACAAATAACTATCCTACCTCTATTCTGGCTACATTTTGCATTTTATCAATGACTTCGGCCTTCTCGTCTGCAGGGAAAATGTTCGGTACATCTCCGGTGTTTAAAATCATATTGATGTCCTCGACAAAGGACTCTTCTTTAATCTGATTATCACTGAACAGAAATACAGTTGGTTTCCCGTCGACGCCTGCCTTGATAAGCATCTGAAACACAAATATGACATAACAAAATTAAAGGATTATTCTACATAACAACAGTTCTTAACAGACGTTTAGTAGACGTTCGTCAAGTTCAAGTCTCAGACAAGGATCGAATCAGTACTATTCTAAATTGCGCTCCCTAAGCGGTAAACGCCAACACCAACCCCAGCCATACCCTGCGAGTCAGAGCCCCTTTCCGACCTACGCAGGCTTCGGGGGAAAGTTGGCTCTGTCAACAAACTCGGTATTTCTTTTTGAGCATGCGTGAACGGTTGCCAAGATACTATTTTGGGCCCAGGCTCTAACGCGTCACTTCCTATTTTCCTGCTTACGTGTGTTTGTAAACTAGAACTTGTTTGACAAGTTTAAAACCTGACTGACTCGCCCCAAACTTGGAGCCAGCACTAGCACCATGCCACCAACATGCAACACTAGAACTACCAACACCACCACCACCACCACCACCACCACCACCAACACTAACCCCAGCCCCAACGCCAAACACCAGCACCATGCCACCAACACCAACACTACCAACAACACCACCACCACCACTAACACCACCACCAGCCCCAACGCCAACACTAACACCATGCCACCAACACCAACACCAACACTAGAACTACCAACACCACCACCATTAACACCAACCATGCCACCAACACCAACACTACCAACAACACCACCACCATGAACACCAAAACCAGCCCCAACACCATGACCAACACTAGCACCATGCCACCAACACCAACACTAGAACTACCAACACCACCACCACCATTAACACCAATACCAGACCCAACGCCAACGCCAACACCAACACTAGCACCATGCCACCAACACCAACACTACAACCACCACCACCACTAACACCAACACCAGCCCAACGCCAACACCAACACTAGCACCATGCCACCAACACCAACACTAGAACTACCAACACCACCAACACCATTAACACCAACACCAGCCCCAACGCCGACACCAACACTAGCACCATGCCACCAACATCAACACTACCAACAACAACACCACCACCATTAACACCAACATCAGCCTCAACGCCAACTCCAACACTAGCGCCATGCCACCAACACCAACACTAGAACTACCAACACCACCACCACCATTAACACAGATACCAGCCCCAACGCCAACACCATCACCATCACCAACACTAGCACCATGTCACCAACACCAAACTAGAACTACCAACAACACCACCACCATTAACACCAACACCAGACCCAACACCAACACTAGCACCATGCCACCAACACCAACACTACCAACAACGACACCACCACCATTAACACCAACACCAGACCCAACGCCAACACAAACACTAGCACCATGCCACCAACACCAACACTACCAACAACACCACCACCATTAACACCAACATCAGCCCCAATGCCAACTCCAACACTAGCGCCATGCCACCAACACCAACACTAGAACTACCAACAACACCACCACCATTAACACAAATACCAGCCCCAACGCCAATACCATCACCATCACTAGCACCATGTCACCAACACCAAACTAGAACTACCAACAACACCAACACCAACACCATTAACACCAACACCAGACGCAACGCCAACACCATGTCACCAACACCAACACCAACACCAACACTACCAACAACACCACCACCATTAACACCAGCCCCAACGCCAACACCATCACCAACACTAGCACCATGTCACCAACAGCAATACTAGAACTACCAACAACAATAACAACAACAACAACACCACCATTAACACCAATACCAGCCCCAACGCCAACGCCAACACAATCACCATGCCACCAACACTAGAACTAACAACAACAACAACAACAACACCACCATTAACACCAACGCCAGCCCCAACGCCAACACCATCATCATGCCACCAACACCAACACCATCACCAACACCAACACCAACACTAACCCAGTTACAAATCTTCTCCTAACGTCAACCTTAAATCTAAATTGTAAGTCTAATTCTATTATCCCACAAGATGAAGGACAAGAATTTTTCCGCAAAAGACCTCACAGTCACTACATGCTTTTTTTTAGTAAAGTTCCAGTGAGGTTTCAAGACAGGTTTACCATAAACAAAGCACAATGCATCACAGCAACATGGAAACTTGCCTTCTTCAAGTCATCTCGCCATTCAGACTTAGTGTAGTTTTTCGTGATTTCGATTTGGAATAAATCATAGTCGGCCATGAATGTCCCAAGACGTGTTGCACTTTGACGACCGCTGCCACCAATTCCTGTAAATTTACAAAAAAGCGCGGTAACCAGTCTGCTCGTTTCCTTCTCTGTCGTTGTCACTGTAGGTGTCGGTTAATGTTAGCGCTGGTGATGGTAACGGTGATGGTGACGGTGTTAGTGTTGAAGTTGGCGTTGGTGATGTTGTTTGTGATAGTGTTTGTTGTTGGTAATGCAAATGGTGTTTGGTGTTGGATAAAGGACTGGGGGCTAATCCAAATATAGTAAGGTTTGATATACTGCCGAAACAGAGAACGTAGGAGTCTAACGTTTCGAGCGAAGGCCCTTCGTCAGAGAGAAACGTGACGAAGGGCCAGACTCCTACGTTCTCTGTTTCAGCAGTATACCTAACCTTACTATATTTCGATTGTTGTTTCTACACTGCCTACGCAGCACGCTACTTTTATTACACTATGGGGGTTAATCATCCTTACTTGCAGCCAGCGACTGAATTGCGAAGGACGCAGATCAACGTGGTCATGTCGAGGCATATCAAAGGCGCTCCAGGCAGCCGCCATACGACGCAGTTCAGACCTCGGATCACAGCTAAGATGTATGTGACGATTTTATAGAGGGAGGAAAACCGGAGAACCCGGCTAAACAACCCCGAAGCACAGGAGAGATCAACTACAACTCTACTCACATGAGTTCCAAGCTCGACAACGGGGTCATTCCCAAGCGGTCACCCATCCAAGTACTAACCCCGTCTAACCGGGCTTAACTTTTTGGTGAGAGGCAGCGCGCTAACAGCACACGCCACCAGTGCTCCCGCTTGGTGATGCTGTTGGTGTTGGTGATGGTGTCAGTAATGCTATTGGTGTTCGAGTTAGCGTTGGTGGTGGTGGTGTTGTTGTTGTTGATGGTGGCAATGTTGGTGTTTGGTGTGATGCTGTTGGTGTTGTGTTTGAGCATGGGGTTTGAGGTAGTGTTGGTGGTGTGGTGTTCGAGTTACTTACCGACGAGCAAGAGATGGCCATTGTCTTGTTTCAGAACTCTGCATACTCTCGATATGTGTTCAATCGCAAACTTAAACATCACCAGAGACATGGGAGTTTTGCTCATCTGGTTGAATTCCTCCAAATAACTACACAACATATTTCAAATAGCCAAACTTTCAGTACATGTGAAGTAGATCTAACGTAAAACCTAAACTCAAGCCACGGTGCTAGGATGTCAGCGGACAAAGGCGGCCACTATAGGGCCTTCGCTCGAAACGTTAGACTCCCACGTTCTCTGTTTCGGCAGTATATCTAACCTTACTATATTTCGATTGTTGTTTCTACACTGCCCACGCAGCACGCTACTTTTATTACACTATAAACTGCGTTCCATGTTTGTTTTTACTTACGTTTCCATTTGAGATGTAAGAGATTCAAAGTTGGATATCTCGTCGTAGATCATTTCTGGAGCATCAATGTTCATGTAGTCACCAAAAAATAGACCTCTGTCAAGAGAAGCATGTAAATACATGTTACAAAAAATGGCAAACACTGAAGAAGGTAGAGGTATAAAAGTATATATCATCGAAGAAAGGTGGTGATGATGGTGAAATTGGGAATATGGTGGTGGTAGTAGTGCAAGTGGAGGTGGAGTTGATGGGGATAGAAGTATGGTGGTGCAAGTGCAAGTGGAGGTGGAGTTGATGGGGATAGAAGTATGGTGGTGCAAGTGCAAGTGGAGGTGGAGTTGATGGGAATAGAAGTATGGTGGTGCAAGTGCAAGTGGAGGTGGAGTTGATGGGGATAGAAGTATGGTGGTGCAAGTGCAAGTGGAGGTGGAGTTGATGGGGATAGAAGTATGGTGGTGCAAGTGCAAGTGGAGGTGGAGTTGATGGGGATAGAAGTATGGTGGTGCAAGTGCAAGTGGAGGTGGAGTTGATGGGGATAGAAGTATGGTGGTGCAAGTGCAAGTGGAGGTGGAGTTGATGGGGATAGAAGTATGGTGGTGCAAGTGCAAGTGGAGGTGGAGTTGATGGGGATAGAAGTATGGTGGTGCAAGTGCAAGTGGAGGTGGAGTTGATGGGGATAGAAGTATGGTGGTGCAAGTGCAAGTGGAGGTGGAGTTGATGGGGATAGAAGTATGGTGGTGCAAGTGCAAGTGGAGGTGGAGTTGATGGGGATAGAAGTATGGTGGTGCAAGTGCAAGTGGAGGTGGAGATGATGGGGATAGAAGTATGGTGGTGCAAGTGCAAGTGGAGGTGGAGTTGATGGGGATAGAAGTATGGTGGTGCAAGTGCAAGTGGAGGTGGAGTTGATGGGGATAGAAGTATGGTGGTGCAAGTGCAAAAGTGGAGGTGGAGTTGATGGGGATAGAAGTATGGTGGTGCAAGTGCAAGTGGAGGTGGAGTTGATGGGGATAGAAGTATGGTGGTGCAAGTGCAAGTGGAGGTGGAGTTGATGGGGATAGAAGTATGGTGGTGCAAGTGCAAGTGGAGGTGGTGATAGAGATAGTATCGTCGTAAAGGTGGTGGTAGAGGCGGTGCTGTAAGTAAAAAGGTAGACAATGCGATGGAAAGGATTGATGGTAGTGGTGGTCGTGGTTGTGGTGGTCGTGGTGGTGGTAATAGTGATAGTAGTGGTAATAGTAGTAGTGATAGTGGTCATGGTGGTGGTGGTAGTCAGTGGTGGTGGTCATGGTGGTAGTAGTAGTCATGGTGGCGTTGGTGGTCATGGTGGTGGTGGTGGTGGTGGTGGTCATGGTGGTAGTAGTGGTCATGGTGGCGTTGGTGGTCACAGTGGTGGTGATAATCATAGTGGTGGTGGTAGTAATAGCGGTTATAATGGTTACTGGTAATGACGGTAGTACTGATGGTGGTCATGGTGGTGGTAGTAGTAACTGTTATAGTGGTAATAATGGTGGTCATGGTCGTGGTGGTGGTAGTAGTCATGGTGGTGTTGGTGGTCATGGTGGTGTTGGTGGTCATGGTGGTGTTGGTGGTCATGATGGTGTTGGTGGTCATGGTGGTGGTGATAGTAATAATAGTAGTCATAGTGGTGGTGGTAGTAGTAGCGGTGATAGTGGTAATGGTAATGGTGGTGGTCATGGTGACGTTGGTAGTCATGGTGGTAGTAGTAGTCATGGTGGCGTTGGTGGTCATGGTGGTGGTGGTGGTGGTGGTGGTCATGGTGGTAGTAGTTGTCATGGTGGCGTTGGTGGTCATGGTGGTGGTGGTGGTGGTCATGGTGGTAGTAGTTGTCATGGTGGCGTTGGTGGTCATGGTGGTGGTCATGGTGGTGGTGGTGGTGGTGGTGGTCATGGTGGTAGTAGTTGTCATGGTGGCGTTGGTGGTCATGGTGGTGGTGATAGTAATAATAGTAGTCATAGTGGTGGTGGTAGTAGTAGCGGTGATAGTGGTAATGTAATGATGGTGGTCATGGTGGTGGTGATGTTGATGGAAATAGCGGGAGGGTTGGCAATATAGGGATAGTAGTGTTAGTTTTAGAAGGTATAAAGAAGACAAAAAAGAGATAAGAGAAAAGAACAAACAAAAAAATAATCTTGAAAAAACCTGACGTGGTCGTCGTTGAGTTTTTCTCCGGGGCCCACCAAGTGACTCAAAACTTTATCCATGTCCACTTTCAGTTGGTTTTTCGTCGTCTGTTTCATCATGCCAAAAAAGAAATGCCGATCTTTGTCGTCGATGAGACGATCGTAAAACACTCGGTAAACTTCGTGAATCCACAGACGAATAAGCTTGTCTCCTTCTTGCATGCAGGTGGACGGTACCAATAGGACACCAAAAATAACACGAGCAAAGTCTCGAAGGTTGAACACGTAATGTGACTTGGTAGGGGTGGGTAAGAAGTTCTCTACAGCTGATTTATAAACTTCTAATGTTGCCAAGACTAGGATCTGGAAAGAGAAAAATTAAATAGAGATATACAGAGCAACCTCGTTCTCAGGGCCTTTTGAAATTAGGAGGGCGGGAAAAGGCCCTGGCCCTGGCATTGGCTCAAAGTCCTTTTCAAACATTTTTGACCTTTCGACATTTTTGACCTTTCGGTTCCTCGTTGAAAAGGACTTTTCCCACCTGCAGCGCGCCAAAATTCACTGGTGAATTTTACGTAATTCGGAAAGTAATTATATTCTGGCTAAATTGCTATGCGTACGTGCTATCTTTGGAAGTTGGATTTAAACAGACTCTTGAAAACGTTTTAGTAGGAGTAGAACCACTTTCCATTGCATGTACGACAACCTGAAACACGTCAAAACAGGGCGAGGTACATTTCCACCATTTCCCGCCAGAATATTTAATTAGATTCAAAAACCTGCAAGCGAAACAAGTCCGCCTCTTTCCTCCCGCTTTTCCGCTCGCCCGCAAAAACTAGAGCTAAGAGGCGAACTTGGAACAAGTCTAGTGGACTCCTGGCATTTTCATTGGTTGATTGCTTTTCTTAAATATTCCTCGTATGATCAAATAGCTTAAACGGGACTGCCATTACAATGGACTTCTCGCATGGGATTGCCATTACTCAGAATGATTTTGCATGCTAAACTGACGAACGATTTTGCATACTGAACTGACGTCCAAAAATTCCCCATGTCCGCCATTTTTTGCCTCACTTTTTGATTCCAGGTATATATAGAGTTCACTGAGGCAACCTTGTACGGCACTCCATACTAGACCAGACACAGTGCTACAAAGCGGTGCCCTGTGGCGTTCAAAACATCGCGTTAAAAATGTCCCGTCAAAAATGCCGTTTGCTATTGATTCCTAACGAACGAAATCACACAGTGAATATAAAGCGGTTTGAAAGTTAGCTGCGCCCGCAAGCTAACTTTCAGGGCACGGCAATTGCCTTTGAAGCTCCAGTTTCTTGTGCGATTTGGGGCGCAAAAGTATATGCGTCCGTTGTTACATGCCCGCACTAACATTACACGACAGTTTACCTTTCCCAGTCTTTGAAAAGAGGCATCGAATCCTTTCGCAAAATGCCAGTCCACAATTGACGTAAAGATACTCGTCAACGTGTTGTCGTCGAATTTATCGATAGACACAATATTCAAATGTCTTGAGAAGCGACCAGTGATGTGGTTCCGACCACCACCAGGAGGACCCATGGCTGATACAAATAGCTGAAAATACAACAAAAATTGCACAGTGTATGGATGGTTTGCATTCAAACCTTTGAAGTTCAGAAGACAAAGATACGGCGGCCATGTTGAAGAAAAACATACTCGAAATACAATAGCTGCTAATGAGATTTTTTTGTTAGGGCCTGTTCACAAGGGGGTAGGGTTACCTCACTGGGTTACCCTAGCACCCAAGTTATTATAGCTCTCGTACATTTCTTGTTTTTTTGTTTGTCGTGTTTACAAGGACGGTAGGGTAACCCCATCACGTCACTGGGGTTACTCTAGTAGCCGGGTTATGTTTTGTCCTCGTAAATGCGTTTGGTAGGGATAACTCGCCTACCCGGTGTGACGCGAAATTTCTGACTTGCGAAATTTCTGACTTTTGTCGTTCTGCTCATGCGCAGACACGCGCATGATTGACTTCCGGTCAGAAATTTCGCATTTTTACTAGTTCCAGGTTTCTTGTTATTAGTGCTTGGTAACCACATCTAATAAAGTTGACCCGGGCAGCAGGGTGACCATACCTTTGAAATTTTGCTTGTAAACCCGGAATAACTTTGACCCAGGTGATAGAGTAACCCTACATCTTTGTAAAAACATGGCCGCCATAATGTCAAGTGAGTAACCCTACCTCTTTGTAAAAACATGGCCGCCATAATGTCAAGTGAGTAACCCTACCTCTTTGTAAAAACATGGCCGCCATAATGTCAAGTGCAAACCAACAATATAAACTAAAATTCCTGCTCCTTTACCATGGAGTGGGCAACTTCTCTCGCAAGAAACCCAGAAATCCTTCAAAGCATAGTCAATCGAGATATGGTCTGGAACTCAGCTAAAGTCTTTGGTCTATCTTTTTGTTCGCCTTTATGCATTTTTGTGCACGGTGCACGGTCACTGAACACATTGTATTCTAGTATAATGAGCGAATTGTCCAATAGCAACGTTTCAGTTCGATCACTCAACCGTGCTATTTAAATATTAATAAACCTAAAACAAAGGATGTGCACGGTGTAAGGTACGGTTCAACATAAAATCACAGCTCATTATAGGCGCTTTGAAGTTTGCCGAGTTTCCAGACCATATCTCGATTGACTATGTTCAAAGCTCACATGCGCATAGCGTACTGAGGTACAGTCGAACTCCTCTTAACAACATCCCTCTTAAGTCAGTGAACACCTAGCTGAAGTCCCAAGCAATTATACAACACTACAGTTATAACCTCTTTTAAACGGACACCCCTTGGCTCATAAGCGAACACATAAAGAAAATAGGGACCTTAAGATTCTAGGACGACGACGGCGGTTAAAAAGCAATTCAAATTTTAGTATTAAAAAGAAGTCACTGTTAACTGACTACTGTATTCAATACTTGAAGCTTGTTTTATAATTTTCAAAGTGTTAAAACCGTTGCAGTGTCTGTGTTAAGGCAATCTCAGACAACAGTTCTCATCACCCCACGAGTCAACGTCGTCCTGAAGACGTGAAAATGGTCTGAGTGGCGTTGTATACAGAGCGAGGACGGTGTTCAGATTACTCTTGGGACTAAAAATTATTCATTATCTTTGTTTTGCAAGAAGAATGGCTTTGTTTGAAGGACGTCATCCTCGAAGTTGCCGTCGTAGATCTTAAGGTCCCTAGTCTCATGGGGGTAAGATAAATAAGATTTAAGCCTGTAGTTATTTCTAAGACAAACAACAAGAGTTAATTTTCGTATACAAACCAAGCGACGAAGGAGCGAGCTAGGTTGTTGCGATAAAACCGAGGGCAAATACTTTCCCGTATAGACCGGGAAAGTCTATAACCTATTGGTTCACTCTATTTTTAAGTTTTGAAAACTGTTTTCGTCTTCGGAGTTTGCCGTTACCTTACCTGCTAACTTTTTCGTATCGCTTCTTGTTTACACCAGTTCGGATTCCATTTGTCGTGTTTTTAGATAAACAGCTTTATACAAAACCAACAGTAATGTTCCAGAAGGTTTTATTGTTCGAAATATTTAAAGAAAGATACCCAGTTCTCTTTTGTTTGCATTCAAATCAGCTCGGAAATTTTCCCACCAAAACTCACTGGTCCGAGAAAAGGCGTTTTACTGGGATTTAATATCCGGGAGGTCAGTACATCGTAGAATCTTGACTGTTCAGCAACCGATCATGCAGCTTTCGTTGTTTGCGTATGGGTCAGAAAATGGGCTCAATAATTTTTCACTTACTAGATCAATGAGGTCGACTTTTGAAGTGTCTTTTCTGTCATACCAATGTTTATGGTCAATCCATTGTCGTAATAATTCAATGGGTGGTTGTGCTCCATACTTCTCCAAAGCTGGCATATTCAGATCGTCTACGAACACGACACATTTCTTTCCGGGAGGAGGACCGTATACACCTTTTCGACGTCTGTAGTGGAAAAGAACCAACTTCAAAGTTATATAATCAACAAAAACAGTGCAATTACATGTTACGCTTATGTTATAAAGAAAAATGCAGTACTACCTTTATGCAGAAGTACCACCATTATGCAATAGTACCACCACTTGCACATTAATTTCTAACACTGCATCGCTAACACGCATACCAGCTCCAGCACCAACATCAACATCAACATCATCAACCACCAACACCATCCTTCCAACGCAACAACGACGACATCAACACCACCACCACCACCACCAACCAACACCACCACCACAACAACAACAACAACAACATCATCAACATCATCAACACCACCACCAACACCAACATCATCCTTCCAACGCAACAGCAACAACGACAACAACAGCAGCAACACCACCACCAACATCATCATCATCAACAACAACACCACCACAACGAACACCAACATCATCCTTCCAACGCAACAGCAACAACAACGACAACAACAGCAGCAGCAACACCACCACCACCACCACCAACAACAACAACAACCACCACCACCACCAACAACAACAACAACAACTAACACCAAAACAGTAGGCACTCGTTTCGTAGAAAAATTAAAAACCCAACTCTTTCTCGTAGCTTACCGATCTAGTTTGGACATTATAATATCTTGTGTTTGCCCAGCGCTTGTTCGAGATGAAAAATTGATGTTAATAGGAATATACCTAAAACAAAGAAAAAGAAAAAACAACTTAAGGTGGCTCCCTACGGTAATTTCAATAGGGGACTGGTGGCTAGAAATAGTATCGCTACACATGCGTAAACAGCGATCTTGTCGATTCGAAATTCTATGACCGCGTCGACAAGGGTGTTACACTTGTAGACGTTTTTTTCGGTGAATTTTGGTAAAATTTTGTAAATAAGTAGTTAATAAAAAGTTTTAAAGTATATATAAAACAGAACTTTTTTAAATCGATAATTTTTATAGCGAAAAATCTGTTCCCACAACCTATGTTCATTTTTTGCATGAATATTCTCTACAACAATATCTATCATCTCAGCAATTTTTAATAAAATTCATGGAAGCAAACGGAAGACATGCCGCTTCAATTACGCAATATTTGAAAATATACTAAAATTCCAACGTCATTATTACTATGGTAACAGCAAATAATTGAACTTTTTAATAAATATTTTAAATCTGCGATAGTTCTGCTATAGTAAGGTCTACTTAGTATTTATCTAACAAATGTTTTAAACTTATGAATAACATTAGATAACGAGCGTATGAAATAGCGCGCATTTATTGAAACTATAGGGAGCCACCTTAAATTAAAAATATTGTGTGACGATAAATTCATGTCTTGACGATAAATCCATGACTTGTTGCCTAGTCCTACTGAGGACATCTATTCTTTACGACATCCTCGTACGTTTCTTCTTTTTAAGTGTTGCACTAAGCGATATCAAAATAGTTTTATTCCTTATTCAATAAGGACATGGGGTGCCTCTCCATAGATTTTAACATTTGTAGTTTATTTTCAATTATCATATATCATTGTTATTAGACAGACATTCGCTAAGCTCAGAGATGATACTGTCATGTCTATGCATACTTACTTTTCTTTAGGTAGTCTAACAAGATAGTTGTTCGTAATGGCAGACTTTCCTGTGCCAGTTGGACCAACAAAGAGAAGTGGAATCTCGTGCGGAAGGTAAGTGTCAAGAAAGAATGTTTGTCGCGCTGTGTCTGCTGTTTGGATAGTCAGTTCACTAACCTAGATCATACAAGAACACGCAGGTAAACTGAGATATATATGGCCATTAGCAATAAGAACAGTTAAACACAATCGTTGTCAAACACGAATAGTAACAATTACCGAGTTACGGTCACTTTACTTCTACACAAACACAAACACAAACACAAACACGAACACGAACACGAACACGAACACGAACACGAACACGAACACGAACACGAACACGAACACGAACACGAACACGAACACGAACACGAACACGAACACGAACACGAACACGAACACGAACACGAACACGAACACGAACACGAACACGAACACGAACACGAACACGAACACGAACACGAACACGAACACGAACACGAACACGAACACGAACACGAACACGAACACGAACAGAACACGAACGGACGACACGAACACGAACACGAACACGAACACGAACACGAACACGAACACGAACACGAACACGAACACGAACACGAACACGAACACGAACACGAACACGAACACGAACACGAACACGAACACGAACACGAACACGAACACGAACACGAACACGAACACGAACACGAACGCGAACGCGAACGCGAACGCGAACGCGAACGCAAACATAAGCCAAAAAAATTTTCGTACTTTAGCAGTCTTGGGAATGTCCAACTTTTTCTTATCCACATAATCCATCCATTTTGCCCACGAACCACTGGCTTGTTTTACGAAAAAATAGTCATAAATCGTGCCTTGGTCAGGAAATACGTTTTGCTGAAATAGCATACCAAAGGTGAAGGACACCAATTTGTTTCATTTGGTATTAATACTACATTTAGCTACACCGCTGCCAAACGTTTTGCGCATGTGCGACGTCCGAGCTCGTCCTTGGAAAACGAGCGGGAAAACACTGAAATATTTGGACTGGTCCGAGAGTCCGACACAAAAGTTAAACTTATAAGCATACTAACAAAAAGATAAGGTAGGTAACTTGTGCATGGCTTCTTTCAATGTTGTAACATATTCTGAATTTACCCCTTCGTAATTTTCTTTACCCTTTTTTTAAAACACAAATGAATAGTCGAGTCTAACTTAGTCTTCACTGTCTGGTTGTTGTCGCCACGGCTAGTTCCCACTTCTCTTGCATTGTTTACGTGTAGTCTTGCATGCGCAAACGTTTGGCAGCGGTGTTACATTTAGTTACATTTAAATACTGCAATATTAGAGCAATCGAAATATAGTAAGGTTTGATATTCTGCCGAAACAGAGAACGTAGGCAGTATTAAAAGCTCACTATATTTCGATTGTTGTTCCAACACTGTCTACGCAGCATACTACTTTTATTTCAATATTAGAGCAATCGGTTATGAAGGATTTGTTGTGTACAAACCTTGCTTAGTTTAATATTCTTTGGCTTAGGATGATCTTTATCCGTGCCGCTGATTAACAGTCTGAAGAATATGTCAAACTTTTTACGACTGTCTCCAGTAACAGTACCAGCCACACCCCAAACCACGGAGAACAAGAACAGCCCTTGAATCCAACTGGAAATCTAATAAGAAAAAAAATATAGAGGATATTACACGGCGGCACGAAGATATGAATTTTATCTTCGAGTGGGGGGAAAAAATGTTTTACGAATGAGCGTAGCGAAGGAGTAAAATATTGTTTTTGCCACAAGAAGATAAAATTCATATCTTCAAGCCACCGTGTAATGTTCTTTTCATTATATAGATTCAATGCAAAAAGCGGTAAAATTCTAAATGATATCTTCACTAGTGAGGATATGGAGAATACGACACTGTACATTTCCTAGTAAAACACTCGCATCTATATCATAAAGTATGAGTAAGAGGACACTCAGAGAATGTATACCTCCGCCAGCGGGTTATTGAGACCCTAGTTTAAGTTACACTATACCGGATTGCTTGCATGTGTATTGGTTATGTAAGGCTTAATAATGAGCGCAATCACTTTTTTAACCATTTCTTCTACACGGAGTAACTTATATAAAATGTTCATCCAATATTTAACCAAATTAAACCAACATTTAACAGTTTGGTACTTGGTGTATGATCAATCTTTCCACAAACTTTCATGAAGAGATATGACAGACAGACAGACAGACAGACAGACAGACAGACAGACAGACAGACGGACGGACGGACGGACGGACGGACGGACGGACGGACGGACGGACGGACGGACGGACGGACGGACGGACGGACGGACGGACGGACGGACGGACGGACGGACGGACGGACGGACGGACGGACGGACGGACGGACGGACGGACGGACGGACGGACAGACAGACAGACAGACAGACAGACAGACAGACAGACAGAACCTCCTGGCAGAGATAATATTACTGACTGTAGAGTTACATAAAAACTTGGAAGAAATAGTCGCCTATACAAAGTGGCCGATCAGAAAGGTTCAAATGTGATCAAACGTTCACATAAGTTAGAAGTCTCAAATTTCCAAACCAGCATTTACCTGAACACCAGACATTCGATCAGATCCCTCAGCGGTCGCTTGGGCTCGGATTTCGTCCATTAAACAGGAATAAAGGCGCATCAGTGAAGACGTGAGGTGAAGTGGAGAGGTCTGGATAAAGAACTTGCATTCATGGCGCAGAAAATCTAAAAATAAAATATGTCAAAAATCAAAAATAAGAAATATTATACACAAAGACATGGGAAAATACAACTACAGTCACGAAACGCAATTATTGAGCTTTATTGAGTATAATATTAACTCTTTCTTTATGTATTCTACTCTAGACATCACTTTTAACTACATCCTATATGCGAAGGCTACATACTTTTGAAGCACATGACTATGGATATGCAATCTTAGCTCTCCATCCAAGCATCAGTAGATCAATGGTTAAAGCGCGTCTAACCTGTCATTAAAAGGTTGCGGGTTGGATCCCAGTCTGGGACCCAAACACATTTACTGATTTTTTAGCCTGACGAACGTCTACTAAACGCTTATTACATCGCACCAAGCTCACAGAGACACCGCTGCCAAACGTTTTGCGCATGTGCGACGTCCGAGCTCGTCCTCTGAAAAAGAGCGGGAAAACACTGAAGTATTTGGACTGGTCCGAGAGTCCGACACAAAAGTTAAAATTATAAGCATACTACCAAAAAGATAAGGTAGGTAATTTGTGCACGGCTTCCTTGTCAATATTGAGGCATATTCTGAATTTACCCCTTCGTAATTTTCTTTACCCTTTTTTTAAAACACAAATGATTAGTCGAGTCTTACTTAGTCGTCACTGCCCGGTTGTCGTCGCCACGGCTAGTTCCCACTTCTCTTGCAATGGTTACTCAGCGAATTCACGCATGCGCAAACGTTTGGCAGCTCACAGATGTACCACAACTACCACTTTTAACGCCAATATTACACTTAGTTACCAGTTATTTTGCATTACTCACCCAAGCAAGGTTGCATCAGCCAGTCAAACAAAGCTTTAATAGTCTCCGTGTGATCTTTTGACAAAGTAGGTGGAAGAGTGTTCATGTAGGAATCAAGCAGTGGTGCCCAACCAAGCTATACAAGTAATAATCATTGCAATTTTAGTTAGTTGTTGTTCCTTTTCGACTGACCGAGACACAGCACAATAAGCTACATTATAACATAGTTTTGATATAGCAACGTTTTTGATTGGCTGTCGTGCGTGCTCCATAACTCGATGGAGCACGGCAAAAAAGCGCGGGAACAAATTTCAAAACGAAACCGAGTTTTAAATTGAAAGTAGAAAAAACACAACAACCAAAACGATTCGCCGGCTTGTGAAAGGATTTAATGCCATGTTATAAAAGAAATGGCTCATGGTTTAACGTGCCCCATCGAGTTATGGATGCACTTGGGAAATTTGGAGATTTTTTCGTGCTCTCCCAATTTCCCGCGTGCATCTAATTTAACAATTAGACAACGAGGACGAGTTGTCTAATTGTTTTAGTATACACCCTGATACAGTTTTTCTAGTGCAAACTGACGAAAATGTTGTATTATTTAACCACTCGTGAGCGGCAAGTAAAAGCAGATTTATTAATAAAATACGGTTTAATTGTATTTCGTTCCTTACCATTAAAAATCTTCATGCCATATTTTGTGGCGTTTTTAGTTTTCTCAGGGATAGAATTTTCTATCAAACTCTCAAAAAATTCCTCCGAAACGTCTGCAAAACGAGAGTTTACTGCCATATTTTTTCAGGTTTGTTTTCATTTTTCTCAAACGTTGTCCATCACGAATAGACAACGGTTGAGTAGCCAATCAGAATGCAGGATTTGTAATAGACGATGGTTGGGTGTATACTAAAACTCGATGGAGCACGCTAAACCATGAGCCATTTCTTAAATACCAAAACAAGAAAAGTTTGTGTGTGTTTGGGTTACCTGGTGAGGTTCTAAGTATATCATACCACATCTGCTCACGGTAGCTGGCGAAGCTTGTTCCAAGTCGGACGGCTCAAAGATCAGACTTTGCTTAGAATTCATTTGTATAATCTCACCGCTCATAAGACATAGCTAGAAGAGAGAAAGATTTTATTAACCGCTACGATCACAACTGTTACCAATACCACTACCATCATTAGAACTGTTCACACTACCACCACCACCACCACGGCACCACCACAAGAACTGTTCATACAACCACTACTATCACAACAACTGTGAACACCACCACCACTGTATATATCACCACCACCATCCCCGCAACTGTTTACAGCACCACCACCATCACAACAACTGTTCACGCCACCATTATACATATCACCACCACCATCAGTCCATCACCACAACTGTCTACACCACTACTACCACCACCACAACAACAACTTTACGCATCACCACCATTACCACCGTTGGCATCGCCACCACCATCACCACAACTGTTTACACCACCATTATAACCGTTACGACTACTACTGTAGCGTTACTACAGTATTACTACAGCTACCATTATCAATACCACCATCACTACGACTAGTACTACCATTATCACTACCACTAAAACTACCGCTATCACTACCACTACAACTACCACTATCACTATCACTACCACTACCACTACCACTACCACCACTACAACTATCACCATCACCACCACCACAACTACCACCATCACTACCACTACAACTACCGCTATCACTACCACTACAACTACCACCATCACCACCACTACAACTACCACCATCACTACCACTACAACTACCACCATCACTACCACTACCACTACCACTACTACTACCACTATCACTACCACTACAACTACCACCATCACTACCACTACAACTATCACTACCACTACAACTACCACCATCACCATCACCACCACTGCAACTACAATTACCACTATCACTACCACTACAACTACCACCATCACAACCACTACAACTACTACCATCACTACAACTACCACCATTACTACCACTACAACTACCACTATCACTACCACTACCACCATCACTACCACTACAACTACCACTATCACTACCACTACAACTACCACCATCACTACCACTACAACCATAACAACTATTAGCAATACCACTACAAGCAAAACATCAACTGCTAACTCCACAATTCACAGCAATCGTCATTTTTGCTCTTGTTTTTACGAGTGTTAAATCCACTGTTACATGGTTTACAACCAAACAAAAACATATATCCTAACATTGTCTTCTCATTGTTCGACGTGATCCCATACACCAGGATTCCACCCTTCATTCTCCCATTACCTTCTTGTTATCATCCAACACTGTGTTCATATTTTCAATCCAAACAGCATCCACAGGTCCGTCGAACACAATCCACTTACGATCTTCGGAAGTCGACGACGCCTGCTCTCGAAACGAGTTCGCCAACACCCCGTCGGACCATTCGTGAGACGTCGGATCAAAACTACCGTACAGTTCACCCATTGTGACAGACTTAGGATTAATAATAAGATATTTCACCTAGAAAAACAATAGTTTAAAATCACAGACTTTTACCTCACCTCACCTCACCTCCTCACCCACCCCACCCAACTTCTCCTCCTATTATCTCATATCATTATCATCCCATCCTTTCCCTTCTCATTTTATCTCACCTAATGTCATCCCACCCCAATCTTATCCCATCCCATCCCATGTCATCTCATACCATATCATCTCATGTCGACTCATCTCATCCCAACCCATCCCATCCCATCCCATCCCATCCCATGTCATCTCATCTCAACCCATCCCATCCCATCCCATGTCATCTCATCTCAACCCATCCCATCCCATCCCATGTCATCTCATCTCACCCATCCCATCTCATCCCATCCCATCCCATGTCATATCATCTCATCCCGTCTCATCCCATGTCATCCCATCCCATCCCATCCCATCCCATGTCATCTCATCCCATCCCATCTCATCCTATCCCATGTCATCTCATCCTATCCCATGTCACCTTATCCCATCCCATGTCATCTCAACTCATCCCATCCCATGTCATCCCATCCCATGTCATCCCATCCCATGTCATCCCATCCTATCCCATGTCATCCCATCCCATCCCATGTCATCTCATCCCATCCCATGTCATCTCATCTCATCCCATGTCATCTCAACCTATCCCATGTCATCTCATCCCATCCCATGTCATCTCAACTCATCCCATCCCATGTCATCCCATTCCATCCCATCCCATGTCATCTCATCTCATCCCATGTCATCTCATCCCATCCCATGTCATCTCATCCCATCCCATGTCATCTCATCTCATCCCATGTCATCTCATCCCATCCCATGTCATCTCATCCCACGTCATCTCATCTCATCTCATCCCATGTCATCTCATCCCATCCCATGTCATCTCATCCCATCCCATGTCATCTCATCCCATCCCATGTCATCTCATCCCATCCCATGTCATCTCATCCCATCCCATGTCATCTCATCCCACGTCATCTCATCCCATCTCATCTCATCTCATCCCATGTCATCTCATCCCATCCCATGTCATCTCATCCCATCCCATGTCATCTCATCCCATCCCATGTCATCTCATCATCCCATGTCATCTCATCCCATCCCATGTCATCTCATCCCATCCCATGTCATGTTGATCTCATCCCACGTCATCTCATCCCATCCCATCCCATGTCATCCCATCTCATCTCATCCCATCCCATGTCATCTCATCTCATCCCATCCCATGTCATCTCAACTCATCCCATTCCATGTCATCTCATCTCATCCCATGTCATCTCATCCCATCCCATGTCATCTCATCTCATCCCATCCCATGTCATCTCAACTCATCCCATTCCATTCCATGTCATCTCATCTCATCCCATGTCATCTCATCCCATCCCATGTCATCTCATCTCATCTCATCCCATCCCATGTCATCTCAACTCATCCCATTCCATGTCATCTCATCTCATCCCACGTCATCTCATCCCATCCCATGTCATCTCATCTCATCCCATCCCATGTCATCTCATCTCATCCCATGTCATCTCAACTCATCCCATTCCATGTCATCTCATCCCATCCCATGTCATCTCATCCCATCCCATGTCATCTCATCTCATCCCATGTCATCTCAACTCATCCCATCCCATCCCATGTCATCTCATCTCATCCTATCCTATCTCATCCTTCCCTTTCCTTCTCTTCTATGTTTTTCAGTTCCTTTCTCTTCCCTTCCTCACCGTGTTCTCAGGTAGTCCTGCTTTCTCAAGATCTGCCAGCGAATCTGCGAGCACCTGCAATAACATCAAGTATATATCATCTATCTTATACATCTTATTCTTAACAAGTATCACTACTACATAGTATACTTAACAAGTGTTACCTTAAACGCCATTGTTTTTCCACCTAGAGGCTCACCAACAATCATAAAACCATGACGTACGATCATCATTTCGTAAATCTAAGACAGAAAAAATAAACTTGCAATAAACTATCACCAATCTCAAAAAAGGCATTTCTTGCCGAAGCACTACATTGGCGTGGTGCCAAGGACAAATGAGGACTTTTATGTGCCCTCGAAGTAGACTGACTCATGCCAAATGCACCGCGAGTCGGGCACTTCGCATCGCCCGTAACGTTGTTGGTCAATTTGGCCAATTTCTAGCACATATTTATAAAGATTACTATGGCCAACACTATGGATAGTGGCACTTTCAGTGCAAAAATAAGACGAGCTAGGCTACAATCAGTGACAAAAATGTTAGGTCACTTCTAATTCTAAAGCACCTGCCAAATTCCCCTATCCAACGTCGACTCTTATGTAGACACTTATTTTCTACGTTTACTGTGCCCTTATTTAGCTTTATACAACAATTTAAATTCTATGTGCATTTCGTTGGTAGTTGAGTATATTAGCAGATGCACTGATCACGTAAAATCACGTCAGCTAAGAGGAAAGACGAGTTGAAGACTGGTGACGAGGTAAGATCGCTAGTATTCTTAGGATCATTTGGAAAGAACAGTTTCATTGTTTTGTTTTTCATGCCTAACATAGACCTTATTCAAAATGGGCTAATTTATATGTATATAAAAGAATATTAATTCGGCGGCCATTTTTGAATAAGGTCTATTCGTCCATCGAAAGCACTCCAGCTCTCAACTTGTTTTGTTAATTAACGGCGAATTAACTGAATCATTTTTGATAATTTATTTGTCGCTTAAATAATAAATCTTTAGCATGAAAAAACCTTAATACACGCTTTTTCCAAGTTTTGTATACCAACCTGAATAATTTTCTTTAGGAACCACTCAGTGGGTTGAAGATTACGACTTCGACAGTTGTTATTCAAAGCTTCCTTGAGGGAGCCATAGTCAGGGTTGGGCCATGGTGTACCAGGAAACAGATCTGAAATGATACCCTGAAACAGCGGAACGTCCTAATAAAGTAGAAAAGATAGAGAGAAAAAATGAACATCATCAGATTTTCATGACAGACTTTTCAACAACCCGCCTCGTATACACACGTAAAAACGCACAGTCTAATCAGCTCTGATATCAGATCTATTCAGAGAAATGTAGCGACCATTGATACAGCCTGACAGCTACAGAATGTACCAGCGCTGATGTATAAACATTTAGTTAGAATTTCTAACAGACTGCGACAGCTCCGTAGACAACATACCTGTTAGTCTGTTATATCAAACTGATACATCACTGACCGTGTCAGGCTGATACAGTTTGACAGAATGTTCTGAACAGTCTGTTGTATGGCTGCAGGTATGATACAGATATGTTAACTGCAGAATATGCGTTGGTTGGTGACCAGGCCAGTCGACAATCTAACCCAGGCTAGTCAGCAATCTAGCCTTGTTAGCAAGCAAAGTAACTGTAAGCAATTGGGCCATGAGCAAATAGCCAGCAAACTAAGCAATAGCAATTAGGGTAATCAGAGAAGCAATAGGCGTTTGCCATGACAACTCTGCCAAGGCAGACCACCGGCACCAGTCACACTGACAAGTCAGTGGAATAACATATACGATCAATAGGATGCTATACTTCGTATCTAACACGGGTGGGGAAAGGGCGAAGGGGGAGCACAAGCTGAGCAAAGACGCTACTTGCAGCAAAGCAACAGACGCCCAATGAATCCCGATTGCGCGGGAAACCCCTTAACGTAAGTGACGTAAGGGACTCCCCTAATAAGGGGAACCGCAGGCCAACTACATCAGCAGTTAACTTCGCTTAAATATATCCTATATTTAACCACATATATCATAGGTGTATCATATCTGATACTGCAACAGGCTGTATCAGGGATCGCTACATTTTTCTGAACAGATCTGACATCATTCTGCATCAGGTCTGACACAGAGTATGCGATTTTGCTTGTGTACCATAGAACACATTTTACTCTGATGAAAGGCTCCATTCAAAACGTCAATATTCGTAATTAAAACACACGCGCACAACCAACATATACTTACCTGGGAAAGAAATTTAGCGAGATTCACTTCCAGGATGGCCCTGAGAATAAGCTCGGCTTCGTCGTCATCCGGGAACTTCAACTTTAGATTTCCCGCCGCAGTGAGAACGGACTTGACTGCGCGCATACCATAATCGTAATGGGACTGGGACGAGAGCTGTTCCGAGCACAGTGTATAGGTGGCGACAATCTTTTGGGCCAAGCTAAAATATGTTTGTACAATGTTAATCAATCAATCAATCAATCAATCAATCAATCAATCAATCAATCAATCAATCAATCAATCAATCAATCAATCAATAATTCAATCATTCAAGTCAAGTCAAGTCAAGTCAAGTCAAGTCAAGTCAAGTCAAGTCAAGTCAAGTCAAGTCAAGTCAAGTCAAGTCAAGTCAAGTCAAGTCAAGTCAAGTCAAGTCAAGTCAAGTCAAGTCAAGTCAAGTCAAGTCAAGTCAAGTCAGTCAGTCAATCAATCAATCAATTAACTAACTTTATTTAAGTGTCAAAATCTTCTAGCTGATTTACAAGAGGTATTTTGCTTGCATTATTGCAAAACGTTGCTTATGTTTTATTTGATTAAGCTTGAGGCGTACCTTCTGGCGTCTACAAAGCCCATAGAATACAAGGATATCTCCGCAATGAGAGCATAATCAGGAACCATCATAGCAACAGTACGAAACAAAACCTGAAAAAATTGACAGTTTTGTTCTATTTAAAGTGTATATGAAACGAAAATTAAGTTTGTCTTATTTGAAAGAACTCTTAAAATAATGGTGAATATCAATTTACAGCTTTTTCATATTTTACTTAGTTCTTGAGATATTTAGACTTATGTGATACTCAAATGAGATAACTTATGGTTCGTTTTTTTCTAATTAACATATTCGAAAATCGTGAATATTTTTAAGATTATTGATCAAAATCACTTGTAACTTGTCTTTCATGTTTAGTTGCATGAACTGTAGTAATATGCAAAGTTTCAAGTGATTTTGTTCAATAATCTTAAATATATTCGCGATTTTCGAATATGTTAATTAGTGAAAAAACAAACCATAAGTTATCTCATTTGAATATCACATAAGTCTAAATATCTCAAGAACTAAGTAAAATATGAAAAAGCTGTAAATTGATATTCCCCATTATTTTAAGAGTTCTTTCAAATAAGACAAACTTAATTTTCGTTTCATATACACTTTAATGTGCTTATTAATCAAAAGTCTGTCTTATTTGAAAGAACATTTTCAAGTTTGTAGCTCAGAATTTGAATACAAGACAGTTTGGGCTAAAACAGCGTGACACAGTCCCTATAAAAAAACCCAAACATAAGCAAAAACAGGTGTCCTTCTGATGTATGGTAATTACGGAAACATACCTTCAAGTTATCTGGCAGTTCCTGTCGTCCTGCGTATCCAGGATTCATAGTAATAAACATAGTACAAGTCGGGTTTAACACAAGCTCTGTTCCTTCGAAGATGAATTTCTTATGTCGGGCAGCTATTGCTTTTTGGATAGTATGGATCTGTTGAGCGACTACAGACAGCACCTGAGACGGTAGAAAGATGGAATAGCTTGTATGTGATAAGCAGTGGTAGTTTTTTCTTCTAATAAACCTCTTTTTATAATAAACCTCGTTAGTATCGATCGATTGTAAAAAAGTAGCGAATATTTAACATTTTTGCATCTCATTAATTATCAGCTTATTTACCTTCCAAACGTTTGACTGACTATTTTTATCTACGTCATCCCTTTAGCATATATAACAGTAGTATTATAGAGGCCGATCGAGCCGTATTTTTAAGTTGCCGCAAGTTGCCGCAGGGTGCCGTTTTCATTAATATTCAAGGTCATTAGTATTCAGCGTGACGCACGGTGTGTGATGCACGGTGTGACGCATGGTAACGCACGGTGTTACGCACGGTGTGACGCAGGTGTGACGCACGGTGTGACGCACGGTGTGATGCACGTTGTGATGCACGTTGTGATGCACGTTGTGATGCACGGTGTGATGCACGGTGTGACGCACGGTGTGATGCACGTTGTGATGCACGGTGTGACGCACGGTGTGATGCACGTTGTGATGCACGTTGTGATGCACGGTGTGACGCATGGTGTGATGCACGGTGTGACGCACGGAGCCAGAATAATTGGACATGTTTGGACAAGACTGGGATATATATCACATTTTATTCTGATATAAGACTCCGCTCGAAGTTAGTATTGAATTCCGTTGTCAAAACTCATCCCGCAGTTTACGACCTTTTCACTTTGATCTAGCCTTACTACATATTGTCTAGTATTATAGAAACGAAAGCTTAGCAAATAAGATCTATTTATCTACGTATCTATGCATCATGATGCACAAACAAAATACATCATACATGATGCACATTACTCAATATTATTTTAGCAAAAAATTAATAAACGATACTTAGAAATGTAATTACAGCAGGGATGAACATAGTAGTATGGAATGGAAACAAAAGATGATCAACTGCTATTATAATACCTCCAGTTCGATTCTGTTGAATTCGTCAAAACATGCCCACGCTCCAGCCTGGGCTAAACCTTTGAAGAATTTCCCCATTGCTTTGAAATCCAAACCATCAGAGCAGTTAAAGACCACGCACTGCAAAAGAGAAAGCAGTTTTATGGTTAAAAAGTACGGAAAGAAAAAAAGAAGGAAGGAGGGAAGGAAGGAAGGAAGGACAGACGGACGGACGGACGGACGGACGGACGGACGGACGGAAGGAAGGAAGGAAGGAAGGAAGGAAGGAAGGAAGGAAGGAAGGAAGGAAGGAAGGAAGGAAGGAAGGAAGGAAGGAAGGAAGGAAGGAAGGAAGGAAGGAAGGAAGGAAGGAAGGAAGGAAGGAAGGAAGGAAGGACGGACGGACGGACGGACGGACGGACGGAAGGACGGACGGACGGACGGACGGACGGACGGACGGACGGACGGACGGACAGACAGACAGACAGACAGACAGACAGACAGACAGACAGACAGACAGACAGACGATACCTCACCTGCTTAGCGACAGCTTTTGCCAAATCTTTCGACGTCTCAGTTTTTCCAGTACCTGCAGGTCCTTCCGGCGCTCCACCCAAGTTCAATTTCAAAGCACCCATCAGCGTTCTGAAGAACACAACAATTTTAAAGTATCAAGCCACTCGTCAATTCACAAGAAGCCAATCGTCAAGTATTCCCCAGTCACACATTAAGACCTGCTTCCTGTTTAACTTACCTATAACATCTGTCAGTAAGTGGAGTGATAACCAATCTGCCGCTATTACCAAGGTACTCATAACCATAATTAATATCTGTTGTAATCATACGAACAACCACCGCCTTCTCTTCGAAATAATATCTCAGTTGAGCTAACCACTGGAAGTCGTTTGTATCACATACACCATCTTTGCACATTTTCTCAACAACATCTCGCGCTGAAAAAGGTCACAAGGCAGAGGTTATGATAAGTTGTACGTATACATGTAGTGCATGTGGTACGTTTGCGAGCTTGGTGCAAGTGTTGTAACAGACGTTCAGTAGACGTTCGGTCGACGTTCAGTAGACGTTCGGTAGACGTTCGTCAAGCTCAATTACTCAGAAAAGATTTCTGAGTCCCAGGTAGTCTGAGCCCTAGACAGTCTGACCATCCTGTCTGGAGTTCAGAAATCTCTTCTGAGTAATAAAGCTTGACGAACGTCCAAGCCCGTTAAGAGACGATTGGAGGCCTGGGGAAAATGATCGGGTGTCCCCATCTCCCCTAATAACTAGAGGGTGCTAGATGGCTCCCAGATATTTTTTGAATTATTGGATCTCTGAAAGGGTATTTTGAAGGTGGGTATTTTTCCGACGTATTTTCACCTGCAATGTTGAGTTGGATTTGAATTTTTATTTATCCCTGAGGCCCCTACTCTCCTTCGCAGACGTCTTGTGGGCTTTTGTTCCCACAAGACGTCTGCGAAGGAGACTATGAGGCCCCATGTTGTATGAGGCCCTGGTTCAAATTGCCCCTCCTGTGCTCCCCTCCGACACATGTTGTTAACGCCTTGCTTTTCACCACTGAGGCTAAGGTCTGGTCAGACAGGGGGCAGGGTTAGTACTCGGATAGATGACCATGACCTCGTGTGACTAAACTTGTTGATTCTCTCTCGTACCCCCAAGGGGCTTTAATGGCTTTACTCAGGCTTGACCTCACAGCTTACCGTGGACATCAATGACAGTAAGTGCTCCCAAAGTCACACGAATTCCTTTGTCCAGTTTGCCTCGCACAAGAAATACTGTTTTTTCTAACATCTCGTTGCTTAACTTCAAATAATTCTAAATAATTCAAGAGTCAAGAGGTCAAACAAGGTAATTGAAGAAGGTCGAATGGCCGAAACGTATTATTAAACTGGCGGAACAGTAAGAAGTTGTCTTTCTCTTAATATTATATACATCTCCTATTTCTTAAACTTTTTGAGAGTATACTGCGAATCCAGCAGGTGGATCATCTTTCTGGAAGTTCATCGTTGGCTGATACAACCGCACATCTAGAGAGAATGAGATGGTATAGGACCAGAGTGCCCGAACTGCTACGAGGTTAGTGAGCGTTGCGGAGGTGCTAATGGACACCTACACGAACCTCACAGAGTACACAACAAACACAGAAGTGAAGGAGCGTAAATAGCGTTTATCTGCATGCCAGAAAACGACAAGCATAACCACCAACATTTTTTATGCATGCTAATCTAGATATTTTCAATCTAGAAACACCAAATAAAGTTGATTTCCGGGAGGTACACGACACCCCTTTGTTTCCACTAACTATTAAGAAAGTCTAGTAAGGTACAATCAACGTAAAGATGCTAACCTTTAATCCATCTTTCACAGTAATGGCTTGACAGACCTCAGTTGTCCAGTATATTCCACTGACAGCTAAAATGATCTAAACAAAGAAACGGCAAGGTTGCAAGGATTAGCCTTGAAAAACTGAGTGTGGGTAATAAGAAACGCACAGTAGACATATAACTGCAATTTTATAATTGAGTGATGATACTAGAGATCAGTGAGAAACCAGGAAAGAAATATTACATGTTGTCGTAAAGGTGGAAGTAAAGTGGAAAGACGTTAAAACAAAAAAAAACGGAGGTAAAAGTAGGAACTAAGGTTGGCATTTAAAGAGGGTTTAAGCTTAGAGATACAGTAATAATTTATTTATTTATTCATTTATTCATTCATTCATTCATTCATTCATTCATTCATTCATTCATTCATTCATTCATTCATTCATTCACTCATTCATTCATTCATTCATTCATTCATTCATTCATTCATTCATTCATTCATTCATTCATTCATTTGGGCGTTCCTTCCTTCCTTGCTCCCTCCCTCATTCCATACCTCCCTTTCTCCCCCTAACACCCTCTTTTCCTTCCTTCCTTCCTTCCTTCCTTCCTTCCTTCCTTCCTTCCTTCCTTCCTTCCTTCCTTCCTTCCTTCCTTCCTTCCTTCCTTCCTTCCTTCCTTCCTTCCTTCCTTCCTTCCTTCCTTCCTTCCTTCCTTCCTTCCTTCCTCCTTCCTTCCTTCCTTCCTCCTTCCCCTCCCTCCCTCCCTCCCTCCCTCCCTCCCTCCCTCCCTCCCTCCCTCCCTCCCTCCCTCCCTCCCTCCCTCCCTCCCTCCCTCCCTCCCTCCCTCCCTCCCTCCCTCCCTCCCTCCCTCCCTCCCTCCCTCCCTCATTCATCGGTCTTGGTATAATTATATGTTCACTCATTTTTTCTTGTACCTGTCCAGGCCATTCTTTGACCCATCGTTCACGTGGTGTATTAGCGTAAGCAGTGACAGCATCTTCAGTTACTTTCATCAAACTTTGTATCATGATTTCTTCAACCTGAATTAACCACTTCTCAACCATACCCTAAAAAAACCAACAAGAGAAGAGAAGAGTCTAGGGAAATGAGCTTGACAGAAGTTTGGGTGCGGGACGTCCTACCCTACGTGTAAATGGAACGACACCATTAGACGTTGCAAAATGAGAAACACAACAACTTACCTTGGCCTTAGCAGGAAAGATTTTTGAACTAAATGGAACTGTTTCGTTCTCCGCACTAATCATACCAACGATCTCTTGATCGTCCGTGAACTCTAATTTTGAGATTCCTTCGAAACATTTCTTCAAATGAGGTTGCACTCGAAGAGGATCTTTGGTCTCAGATAAGATCTCCAAAAGTTCATCGTTGGAGAGAAAAAAGAATCTAAAAAGAGCGATAAAGCAGCTATGGTAAATGCCTGAATTAACTGGTGAGATGTTCTTTTTTGGTAGTGGGGGTGATGGTGGTGGTATTAGTGGGGGTGATGGTGGTGGTGTTAGTAGTGGTGTTGGTGTTGGAGATGGTAGTAGTGGTGGTAGTAGAGAATGGTAGTGGTGGTGTGGTAGTAGTGGTGGTAGTAGTGAGAATGGTAGTGGTGGAGATGGTAGTACCGTAGTAGTGGTGGTAGTAGTGAGAATGGTAGTGGTGGAGATGGTAGTACCGTAGTAGTGGTGGTAGTAGTGAGAATGGTAGTGATGGAGATGGTAGTACCGTAGTAGTGGTGGTAGTAGTGAGAATGGTAGTGGTGGTGGTAGTGATGGTGGTCGTAGCGCTGGTAGTAGTGCTGGTAGTAGTGCTGGTAGTAGTGCTGGTAGTAGTGCTGGTAGTAGTGCTGGTAGTAGTGCTGGTGGTGGGGGGGAGGTGGTGATGGCAGTAGTGGTGGTAGTAGTGGTGGTAGTGAGAATGGTAGTGGTGGTAGTGATGGTGATGGTCGTGGTGACGGTGGTGGTAGTAGTGGTGACAGTGGTGATGATGGTGGTGATGGTGGTGGTGGTGGTAGTGATGGTGGTGGTGATGGTCGTGATGGTGGTGGTGGTGGAAGTAGGGATGACAGTGGTCACCACCACTGTGGTGGTGGTGATGATGTGGTAATGGTAGTAGTAGTGGTAATGACCGACGTGTCGATGGCTTTAACGACGCTCATCTTCAGAGTCAAGCAAAATGTTTCTGTCAGGTTCATCTACATTTGTGTGTCTGGTTCATTACGTCATGATGGTGTAGAGCCGTGATTATGTGTGGGTGTTGTAGTAGGCCTATGGTTGTCAATATTGTCTGTATGTATATGTTCAGTTTAAGTATTGTTTGTTTTGACTCTGTTCCTACATCACTGCACGTTGCTTACCTGGGGAAGAACAATTGTTTCTTTTCCAAGTAAGCGTTCAATCCTTTCTGTACTTCCTCCAACAGAACATTCGACTCGTTCAGTCTTCCCAGCATGTTCGCCTGCCCAGTAGCTACCAGTACTTTAGTGTCTTTTACAGACTCGGCCATGATGTCTCTCCAATAGCTGTCGACAATACCAAACTTACGACCTTCCTCAGGCATCTGAGCCATGATGTCTTCCGAACTGAAGATTGGCTCTAAGTACAGCCACGTTGCTTGACACTATAGAAGACAACAAGAATAAATCTCGAGTTGTCTATACGTCCAAAGTTTCACGTTATATTTTATAGTTATCGGTTTTATACCAATATTGGAGTTTTAGTGAAATAACCGTAAGTAATAGGAATTTCACCATTAATCAATATACATGCTTGGACTGATCATTGAGTCATAATTTTGCCATAGAACAATGGCTGAGTATTGAACAGGCTTCAAGTGAAGTCAAGATTTTGGACGTACTACGTCGATTCCAGTCCCTCTACGCCGTCCTGAAACCAGACCACGCGAGTAATACACGCGTAAAAATCTCGCAAGGTGTTACAGCATTGTTGCCTGAACAATGTTGTAACAACTTGCAACAATGCTGCAACAACTTGTTGACATATGTGAACAACATTGATAAATGAACAACATTGTTCATCATAGTTTCAACAAGTTGTTACTGCTTGATGAAACAACAACCGTTGTTCACGCATGTTGTAACAACCGAAGAACGTGTTGATACATCAACCATGTTCACAATTGTTGTAACATTGTTGTTCATCGTTGTTATTTCGTCATGCTTGGTTACAACATGTTGTATCATGTGCGAACAACGTTGTTGGCTATAAAAAATGTGCTGTTGGAACAACTTCTTCATGACTGTTGATTTATCCATGAACAAGTTGTTCGAACCATAAGTGAACAACTTGTTCACGGCGAGCAGCATAACATTGTTCACGCCTGTTGACAACCGTGAACAAGTTGTGCGTTTTTACGCGTGTAGTCTGTAAGGGAACTGACGCGTCTTTTCCGCCATAGTAGTAACCGCTGACTATTTTTCTAAATTAATTTATAACTAGATGTACTTGACTGCAGGCGTCGCCGCAGTCAAGTACATCTAGTCATAAATTAATTTAGAAAAATAGTCAACTGTGATCTTCAATTCCTTTATATCTCCTTTTCTAACAGAAAATGAAGGGCGTCTATATATATCCTACCTTTAACCAAGCATCGATGATGTCTTGCATTAGAATTAACTTCTCCACCCATTCCTTAAAGAAAATAATTTTAAAAATTACACGTGATAAACAACGCGGCGGCCCATTATTTGAAGAAATATCATTTCACTTACTTTGATCTCAGCTTCAAAAGGTTTAATAAAAGGAGAACCACTCATGGTCTGAGCCTTGACAACATGGTCATCCAATAACAGCTGGATGTCATCGACCGACGCAAGAATTGACACGCCCTGAAATATTAGGGGTAAGAAATTTCTAGATCAGCAAAGACAGACTGTACTACACATGAGAAACACGCGATCTGTATCAAGAAATTTTAGGGATTTTTAGTGAAGCAAAATTTCAAGTGTTTTCCAACAAAAATCCCTAGAACATATAATTATGTATATCCAGTAACGATGATTGGCTGCTAAAGAGAGTGTGGGAGATAAGAGATGGGCACCGAGAAGTGAAAAGGGGGTGAAGGCGAACGGAGGTGAACGCGGAAGTGACGAAGATGTTTGGACCACTGATCTCAAATAATAGACTCATTATACTGGATAGAGCATCCGGTGCTCGCTGTGAAGTCGGAATAAATTAGCGGCGGCCATTTCAGGTGGGACCCACTTGGTTTTCATACAGCCACTTTTAAGTTCTCCCATAGCGACAGATACATGTCACAAAAATTTAGCTGGTTTTCGTTAAAAATCCGATCATTTAAAGCGAAAACCAGGGGCGAAAACTATGATTCAGCAATATTGTGGGTCCCACCGGATATGGCCGCCGCGAGATTTTTAGCCTCACTTCCGACTTCAATTTTTGCCACGCGCGAAACAATAGATGCTCTATAAAGTATAATGAGTATATTATTTGAGATCAGTGGTTTGGACACTATAAGGCTGTGAAAGAGAGAGCAAGAGACAGAGAAAGATGGAGGGAAGACATCAGGAAGAGCGAGATGCTGGAACCTACGAGAATGGCATTAACAATGACGTTGCGGAGCAGTGGCGAACACTAGGGGGGGGGGGGGGGGGGGGGCGATCGCCCCCCCCCCCCCCCAATAATTTTAGCTGAAGCTTTCATTTTGAAAAGTGGCAGCACAAGAAAGTTTTCATGCCTATAAACATGTTTCTCGTATGTGGATTTATACTATATATGTGGATTTCACTAGCTTAGCGAATAAATTTTACATTGTCATTGGCGTGTTAATTAAACCACCTTGCAATTCCATTCACAAATGTAGATAATCATCTAGAATATTTTCTCTGAAATGTTTTTTTATGCTTAGCATGTGATTTATAACAAAATGCACCATTAAAATAGTGTTTTGAAAACATAAAATTTTTTACAAAATGTGTTCTCAGAATGCTGCAAATGCCATTTCAGAGATCCAAATTTTAAAAATTTTCCGGGGGGGCATACCCCCGCACCCCCCTAGAAGGCTCGTGCCCCGGCACTTGCCCCCCCCCCAATATTTCGTCAAGTGACCGCCACTGTTGCGGAGTCGACGGGGGAAACCCCAGGACTAATTTTAATTAAAGTGTCACTATGATGAGAAAATCGTCAGTCTTTTTTTAACTTATCATAAAGTACATTTAACATGAGGGTGAACGGCGTTTGTGGTTTGTTAACATCTCATCTCGTTCAGGACATATTCACGTTTTGGCAATATGCAAATTTATGGCTGATGACGTCATTTTCTCCAAACGAGCGAAATGAAAATCGTAAAATAAGGAATATCTCCGGAAATAAACAATAGAATGTGCTTAAACTTTGTATGCTTATAGTATCTAATAAAATACACTTCTCTGTGGAACTTTTGTGATTGCCATGGTAAGCGCATGCTCTCAGGTTACTCTAAATCTTAAAAAGGGAATTATCATTTTTGCTTCATTGTTTAAAAATAGAAAGATTTAAACGTTTGAATTACAATGCCTACATAAGCCCTAATCGTCACATTTATTCGCTGGACTAAACGCTACTTGATTGCTGATAAATAAGAAAAATTAATTTTATCATTGGAGGGGTCTAGGAACCAGCAGTTTCCACGAAAACAACTATTTTATTTAATACTACAAGCATGCAAAATTTGAGTACTTTCTATTGTTTATTTCTAGAGATATTCCTAATTTTACGATTTTCATTTCGCTCGTTTGGAGAAAATGACGTCATCAGCCATATAATTTGCATATTTCAAAAACGTGAATATCTCTTGAACGAGATGAGATATTGACAAACCACAAACGCCGTTCCTCCTCATTTTAAATGTACTTTATGTAATATGTAAAGGCCGACAATGAGGACTAGACCGGGTTTTCAAGTACGAGGAATTCGTTCCAGTCCGAGGCGAAGCCGAGGACTGGAATGAATTCCGAGTACTTGAAAACCCGGTCTAGTCCGAATTGGAGGCCTTTACATGACTTCTCAAAATCACTTAGTGTATTCCCAAAATGAATTAGTGCATTAGTAATTAGTGTATGGATGAATAACCGGTTGTGTGAAGTAATATTTCAAGTCCAAGGACTTGAAATATTATTTCCAGTCCTTGGACTGGAAATAATATTTCAAGTCCTCTGCCCAGTACTTCCCTAGTATTTCAAGTCCCATCACGTGGTGCAATTCAGCGCTTCTGATTGATTGATTATCTCATGAATTATTAATGAGTTTGAGAAGATTAGATCAAAAAAAGACTGACGATTTTTCATCTTAGTGACACTTTAATCCAGTAACGTACTGTATCTCGGTAAGGAATAAACTCGAAGTACATTTCAGCCCATTCTGATTTCATTTTTTCCAAACTCTTTTCCAGCGAGAACTCTTTACTGGCTGAGACGCTAATCTCATCTAATCTATCATAAAAAATTAAGAAAGAATATATAAAGTGTTGTTATATAGCTGGAGTTTCACTGGATGCAACGATGACTGTCATTGGTTGGTTTGTGGTCACACGACCTTAGTTAAATTTCAATGTCTACCGAGCGGGCAATAATTGAGAACTTATTGCCTACTCAGTCAATAAGTTTTCAATTGTTGCCCGCTAGAACTTTGAACTCTTCACGGCATCCTATAAACAAAAGCTTGTTTGGTACGAAAAAAAGAATATTTATAGGTCTTCAAAGCGTGTGTGAAGATTAACTGGAGAAATGTATTGTTGTTCTTTTGTTCTGAGACTTATATTTGTTTGGTTGAAGTGAAATTACGGAGCCAAACACTTAATGTCTGCTCCCTCAGGAAACAGTTAGTTTTGTTCTCGACTTCGTCTCGGGAAATATCAGAAAACAAAACTAACTGTTTCCCTCGGGAGCAGACATTAAGTGTATATTATTTTCCGCTGGATTTTCCGATGTATTCTCACACGCCGCTGGAGCCTGCGTACGAGTCCCAAGGGGGGTAAGAGTGGGTAAGTCAGATTTTGTTGTTGCTTTCGCCATAGCTTGACCTTATCCACCCACCCTCCCTATATACTTAAAGAATACGAATATAAAGATTCAAGTCGTAATCTGGCATAGCCTAGTAAGTCTACATGTTAGATCAATATTCTTGTCTATTGTATTAGGTCGAGATATGATCGCTATGGAAGTTGTGGATGTTTTATAACTGGTTGTCATCAAACTGTAATAGCATTCACTGGCTTGTTACATTACTTACCAAGTTGTTTAGTTGAGCTGTAATAGATTTTATATGTTTTTAATAAAGGTCAAGCATTAAAGCGGTTAGCGCAGCAGCTCCCAGCGGTGTGTGAGAAAGACTATTTGTCTATTAGCGGGAATTTTGGCTTTTGCATAACGTTCATAAATAATTTGCATATACAACGTTGTGTCGTTTCCGTTACTTACTTGTCTATACATTTATGAAGGCCATACTCCAACATATTGCATAAAGACGTCTCTGGTTCAGGTTTGATGTCAAATCCCACGACATCACTCATCTGCGAAGAGACAAAAGACAGTTGGCATTGATTACACCTGGTAATTCCAATAAATCTCTTGAATTTAAACAATACCCAATTCCTAAAGTTTTCCTAAATTCTAACCCCAACGGTCTAATTCTATAAGTTCTAAGTTCTATTTTCAATTCTATTTCCAATTCGATTTTCAATTCTAATTCTATTTCCAATTCCATTTCCAATTCCAATTCTGTTTCCAATTCCAATTTTACTTCTAATTCCAATTCAATTTCTAATTCCATCTCCAATTCTATTTCCAATTCGATTTTCAATTCTAATTATATTTCCAATTCCATTTCCAATTCTATTTCCAATTCCATTTTTATTTCTAATTCCAATGCAATTTCTAATTCCATCTCCAATTCTATTTCCAATTCCAATTCTAATTCTATTTCCAATTCCATTTCCAATTCTATTTCCAATTCCAATTTTATTTCTAATTCTAATTCAATTTCTAATTCCATCTCCAATTCTATTTCCAATTCCAAGTCCAAGTCCAATTCTAATTCCAATTCCAACCCCTATCTCCAATTCCCAATTTCACTTCTATCTTCAATTTAATTTCCAATACTATTTCCAATTATATTTCCAATCCTTACAGCAGTTAATTATAATTTCATATCTTAGTGCAATGGCCGTCCAGTTTGCTCAGTAACAGTGCCAATTAGTCAGCAAGAGAGAAAAACAACATATTTGTCATCAACTCGCCTCTTCCCAATGTCTGTCTCTAATTCCTGGATTACATATAGTTTGTAGCAAAGGAAGATGTGCCTTGAATTTGTCTATCTTGGTTTTAACACTGTCAGCAATCCTCTTTGGTCCAGGTACATCAGAGAAGGACTTGGTTAGCTTGTACATCGTTCTCCACATATTGCTCACTTCCTCGTCCACTTCTTCCGCGTTCACCTCCGTGAAAGGACCTGGGGAATTGAGAAAAAACATTGAGAATTTCCTTTTACAAGAGCTTCACATGCAAAATTATGAAAAGGTACAGTAATGTAAAACCAGAGCATGTTATGAACATGAAACCATACTCACAAGTGAAGAGTCGTGTAAAATCATGTAAAACAGGAACATGTGGTGTATGTGGAAACTACATGTGAGGAAATCTATTTCACATGCATGTATAACCACATGTGATCATAGGCACGCTTGGGCGTACATGTACAGGGTGTCCCCAAAAATATGCCCCCCATCCATTTATGAGGTGCACCTTCTTTAATTATGGTACAAGAAGTACATTTTTATATCACGCCGAAAGCCCATCCCTCCTTCTTTGTTGTCTGAAATTTTCAGAGCTAAGTAGTTATCTACTCGCTTCCTGTAGTCATTTAAAGAGGCAACATCAAAATTTGAACTTGCCCAAATTATGTATGCTACGTCAAGATTTGGAAATCTTCTCCTAAAGGCTTCCCTTGTCCTTGTTGGGCTTCTTGTTTCATGATAGGAAAGTACCATGAATGATCTTTCCTCGGGAGTGAATTGTTGTCCAACCATCGGATGAAATAAATTTACGGATGAAGTAAAGTGCACTTCTGCCTACATGGCAAACATGTGCATGGAACTCTCATGAGCATTGTTATTACCCCAAAGACCCCACACGATTTGATGCCGCATTGCCTCATTTGGAATCAAACTTTATTCCCCTGTTGTCAGTTTTCACGTGCGTATGTATTCAAACTTGTATTCCGCACTCAAACAAAGCTGTGGTCAAAAACGGGATGGGCGACATTCGTTTGGGACACCCTGTATTTTTCCAAATCTGTAGGTAGCATAGATAATTTGCATAATTTGGACAAGTTCAAATTTTGATGTTGCCTCTTTAAATGATTCCAGGAAGCGAGTAGATAACTACTTAGCTCTGAAAATTTCAGACAACAAAGAAGGAGTGATGGGCTTTCGGCGTGATACAAAAATTTACTTCTTGTACCCAAATTAAAGAAGATGCAGTACAAAAACGGATGGGGGGCATTTTTTTTGGGACTCCCTGTATCTACTGCGTCAGACTGCTCGAAGTGACTCGGGATGTGATCAGAAAAACATTCTGAAATTTGATTGGTCCAGAAGAATATTCTACTGTTACGTAACTAACATCGGAAAACCTTGCATGCTGACATATCTACTCGCATGCGCAGTATATACAAAAATGTAAAGATTAATTGTCGTGTGAAAATTTGGTAAGGGATGTCAAGCAATTTCATGGAAATTTATGACATTTGTAACCTGTACCAGTCATCGTATTTTCACTTACCAGTTTCACGACCTCCAAGACCATGTAATTATTTCACTTACCATTAAGCCATTGTTCGTGTTTATTATGAAAGTTGAAGGCTGTTCTCCACAGTTTGTCGTAAGGTTCTTTATAAGCAATCATCTCTTGAAGAACTGGAAACTGAGACGGCTCCCATTCGAGTAGTTCTTCCTCTTTATTGAGCTCCTGTTTTTATAAAACCAAATGCGAGAGATTGCAGTTAGATTGGGCAATTTCGAATGATTCTTGTGGGACAGTGAACTCGGGTGGAGAATAATAACAATAATGTGTTACTCCGAGTGACGAACCATACTGGACAAGTAGAAGACCTGCTATCTAACGCGAATAAAGTGTTTGTTCGATTGTCGGTTGGAGCAGATGCAAAAGATTTCTTGCTATAGTGCAGGGTTATTGGAGATCAACCACTGATCCCTATATACAACTGGATGGGCCATTGGGCCGGATTTTGCGTGCCAGTTGTATGATGACGTGACCACTAGCCAAGATGGCTGCCACTGAAGTTCATCGCTTTCGTAGATTGAAAACAGACAAAAAGAGTTATTTTTAAGAAAATTTAAGCGCCAATTTATATTAACTAAGATAAATTGGGATTAATGAGAAGCTAATCTTAATACTCTCACGCAATAGCGCAGTTGTGACATTTTCTGCGTTATGTCACTTTTCTTGCTCTTAGCAATTTGGCAAAAACAAGGTATGCACAAGTTACCTAATACGATTTAATCAAACCGGACATCCCAAGCTTATAAGCACTAAAAGTCTGTCAAAAAACAAGATACCTCACTCTGGTTCTGATCGCCTTCGTCGAAACATCTAGTCGAAGTTACCCCACCCACCGCACCCTTTGAGAATAAATATGGAACACTTAGAGTTGTTGTTAAAGAACCTCAATTTGTAATATAGTTTATCGTTGAAACATTTAGTTTTTGTGTAATACTCAGCAGGTAAAGATCAAACCCAAAATTGTATATATATTTTTTTAATATTCTATTAATAAAGAAATCGGGGCGGAAAGTGGTGTCCCCTCGGCCACACTTCGCCCACGGTGAAGCACACACCGGCGACGGAGAGCAAGGTCCATAACGGTGAGGGCCCTTACCTTCACCCTGATCTTCGCTTCTCTCGGTAACTTCAACCACGGGGAAGCCCGGCTGGGACATGAGAGCAAGGTGCATAACAGTGAGGGCCCTTACTCTCACTCTGACTTTCGCTTCTCCAGCTTTTTCTGGGGGCCCCTACCTCCAGAAAACCGCACTTTCCGTCACCCAAATATTATCCACAAAGATTTGCGTGACTTATTAAACGAATGTAAGGACACAAGAAGTACTCAATAAGGTTTAAGACGTTAATTTCTTGTACTTGTTTCTGTTACTGAGCTATAAAACCTTTAAATTTCGTTGTTTTTCTTCAGTGCCGACAACGAAGAAACTTCACGATAATATAAACTGAAAAACAGACTATAACATCTACAAGGAATTCAATTCCAAGTCTTAAATTGTACCTTTTATATAGTAATCTTAATGCCTTAACAATATTTCATGTTGTGTACTTGCCATCTTTTGACTGTATTTGTTGTTAAACAGCCGAAAACTAAACGAACCGGCATCTTTTGTTTGCTTTACGGCTTTTCCAACGCCCCCGGCGGCAGAGTACTTATTTATTCCTCCCCCAGTTAATCTGACCGTGCTGACGTCAACATTGCTTATGCCAGTCAACTTTAGGATTGGGAACAAGTTCTTAGGCCGCAATGCGTCATATGTTCCACTACGTAAGATGGCAGCGACTGGCAAGAAATGTTTGACTGCTGGCCATAGGGAAAGGCCCATCCAGTTTATTTAGAGATCAGTGAGATCAACCAAGAAAAATATCTAGAGTTTACCTCAAGTTCATCTCTGGCAGTATTCACCGAAATTTCAAGTTCGTCAAGTTTCTCCACATTTTTCGTCATCTCGTCTATAGCCATAATCTACAATAAAGCAAAATATAGAGATTATATCTTGCTTTTGACGAAGACCATGACAACGAGAACAAGTACAACAACGCAGCGACATCAACAACAACAACAACAACAAACTAACTAAAAATAAACAGACAGACAGACAGACAGACAGACAGACAGACAGACAGACAGACAGACAGACAGACAGACAGACAGACAGACAGACAGACAGACAGACAGACAGACAGACAGACAGACAGACGGAAAGAGGGACAGACGGACGGACGGACGGACGGACGGACGGACGGACGGACGGACGGGCGGACGGGCGGGCGGGCGGGCGGACGGACGGGCGGGCGGGCGGACGGACGGGCGGACGGACGGACGGGCGGACGGACAGACGGACAGACGGACAGAGCAAAACAAAATGAAACAGAACGAAATTGAACATGACAACACGGAACAACACGAAACCTGACTAAGAACAACAGTATGCGAAATTGCAAACAGTGAGAGTGAAGATATTACGTCACGAATATATCAAATCTATTTAGTCTGACTCGTACCTCTTTTTTTCTAAACGCCTCCACCTCTTTGCTATAGCCATTCAACTTGTCTTCAAAAACTTTAATCCTAAAAGTCAAATTTAGAACGTTCAGCCAAGCAAAGACATGAATGATTTGGAAAGATTAAAAGCACTGCGCAAAAGCTTTCTAGGTCACGAATACACACTCAGAGCGGAAAGGGATCGATTAACCTCCTCCTTCCTACCCCACACACGCGCACCCCCCCCCCCCCCCCCACGCACCACCCACCCCAACTACCACCACCCCCCTCCCCGATACGTACACGAATACAAGTACGTACACACACAGATACACACTCGTGTGCGCACTAATAACTGCAAATTGTATTTGTTTTTCAAATAAGGTAACGTACGACATGACGCTCTTTTGTGGTACATTTCCCAGCATGGATTCAGTTCAAACTTTTACTAATTAAGAAAACACATGACGGTCTCCCCAATAAATATCCCTGCCTTTTGTTAACACACCTCTTCTTTAGATCATCCATTGCCAGGTCTCGACGATGTCCGATTCTATTTCGGCTCAGTTCGAAAATTTTTTGAATGTGTTGTGGCCAGTGAAACACTGTGCTGTTTAACTTGATGTCTTCGTCTAAAAAAAACAATTTTCATGTTTTTGTAATAATTTGAACTAACCCTCAGTTTATATATCGTAATAAACTTCGGGTTAGGTGCTTAACATATACACTTCACCAGTGGCGGATTAAACGGGGGGGGGACTGGGCTACAGCCAGGGGCCCGAGGGCCTCACAGATCCTAGGGGGGCCCGGGGCCGCTAATGTCTTATAAAAAAAAGAATGTTAAAAATAAAAAAGTTTGTTTATAGCTAGTATTATCTGACATGTGACACATGCCACATTTGTTATTTTGTTTCAAAATTGACAAAGGTATAAAAACTCCAGAAACATAGTTGACCGCCACTCTTACTTGGTATTTACGTGCAGTGCAAGAAGGGGTCAGGGGGCCCCAATCAGAAATACAGCCAGGGGCCTCAGGTACCCTTAATCCGCCTCTGCACTTCACGTTGGTAGAGTTGCTGGTCCTCTAATGTGCCTCGGGGTTTTTTCACCAGGTGCTACGGCTTTCCTCCCTCCGCAAAATCATCACCATAATTTCCCCAGTTTGGGCAATCTCAGGTGGAGTGGGCAATATCGGGTGATGATTTTGCGGTGAGAGGAAAGCCGTAGCACCTGGTGAAACACCCTCGGGGCACATGAGAGAACCAGCAACTCTACCAACGTGAAGTGTATATGTTAAGCACCTAACCCGAAGTTTATTAGCGATATACTAGAAGTTACTACCGCAAGTGAAGTGCTGCCTCGAAAGGGACAAAAACCTTTAGCCTACTCCACAGGCAAATATCTGCATCCGTGACCAATGTGACACCCCTCTTGCCAACTCCACCCAAGATTACCCACACCACCCAAGATTGCTCACACCACTCAAGACTGCCCCCTCCACCCAAGATTACCCACACCACCCAAGATTTCCCACTCCACTTGAGATTGCCCACTCCACCATAATTTCCCCAGTTGTTTCTACGAACTAGTTCCATCAAAGGGTGAGGCCATTGGGTTATCTGCAGTATCTAAATACTGTCATACGTTACCCTCAATACGTAGAGTCGCTTTCACCCCCGGTGGCCCTGGTCTTATTAAAGGCCGATTTAGACGGCACCACTTTGTCTACAATTGTCGCACGCAACCTACTCGCGCCATACCTACAACACAAATTGCGTCGTGTAAATGGTACGTAAGTCATGCTGTAAGCAGGTTGCGTGCGACAGTTGTAGGCAAAAGTTGTGCCGTCTAAATTGACCTCACGATCGGAAATCGCATAGAAAATCGGCCACTTTCATGGGGCAGTTCGCAGTCCACGTGCGTGCTGGCTCAAGTGAGTTCTGAGGACATTTGAAACTGATGAATTTGAGAAGGGTAATGGGATTCGTACATCGCGAAAATTCCACGAGCTGTCAACAAACCGTATTCTATGGCAAGCCCAACCTTCGTGCTATGTGTGCGTGGAAGCATTATGGTCGAGCGACGATTTTGAGCGGAGATGTTTGACTTTGAGCTTGGGGTGTCCTCGCTCCTGTCGGCCGTGTATTGATGACGTTTACACGCAAGATATTCGTTCTACATATGCGTAGCTAATACGGGTCAGCCCGTATTTGGATGGCCTCGACAGCCGCCATTTCCGATCATGTACGAGATCTAAAATTGCCTATCCCCTTCACACATCCCGGTGGCTCTGGTTTCACTAAGAGATCTGACTTACACGATAGTGTTGCATAACCCAATAGGAAAACCAATCTCTCAGCCGCCTCATCAACGGCTGTCTGTAGCTTCATAACGAGAGCTGAGCTCGCGTGCTCCAGGTATTGCGTCAGAGTCACTAAATCTGCTGTGCTGCTAGGCATCTCTTGAACTTTGTCCGATATCTCATCGTACTGTTTGCAAAGCCTGGAAGCAAGGAGAAAACGTTTGTTGGTACAAAATAACAAGAATGCTGCAAACAAAATTAGACAGACAGACAGACAGACAGACAGACAGACAGACAGACAGACAGACAGACAGACAGACAGGCAGGCAGGCAGGCAGGCAGGCAGGCAGGCAGGCAGGCAGGCAGGCAGGCAGGCAGGCAGACAGACAGACAGACAGACAGACAGACAGACAGACAGACAGACAGACAGACAGACAGACAGACAGACAGACAGGCAGGCAGGCAGGCAGGCAGGCAGGCAGGCAGGCAGGCAGGCAGGCAGGCAGACAGACAGACAGACAGACAGACAGACAGACAGACAGACAGACAGACAGACAGACAGACAGACAGACAGACAGACAGACAGACAGGCAGACAGACAGGGGTCCGGGGGCATGCTCCCCGGGAAATTTTGAAATCGAGAGTCGCTGAAATGCCATTTCCTGGCTTTTGGAGGAAGATTTTACAGACTCTAAAGGTTAAAAAACGTCATATAAAATACTCAAAACATGCAAACGTCACATAGATACTCAAAATGCATACACTCAGTAGATTGAATACACTGTTTACAGTTTATTTCCTGACATAATTCATATTGTATCAATTTTGTAGTTACATGTCTGTTGTTTTATATCTAAAGGGGGGAGCGGCGGCTCCCCCGGCTACGTCCCTGACATTCCAACGAGTCGGCCCAGTTCCAAGCGCAGTGCAACTCATGTAATCAGCCACTAAGGGCTTTCGCTCAAAACGTTAGAAACTACAGCAGTACTCAACCCTTACTATATCTCGATAATATAAACCTGTCATTTTGGTAGCACGGGTGGCGTGTGCTGTTAGGGCGCTGCCTCTCACCAATAGTTAAGCCCGGTCGGACGGGGTTAGTACTTGGATGGGTGACCGTTTGGGAATAACCCCGTCCTCCGCCAGCTTGGGACTTATGTGAGTAGAGTTTAGTTGGTCTCTCCTGTGCTCCGAGGGTTTTTCGTCGGGTTCTCCGGTTTTCCTCCCTCCGTAAAATCAACACCTAGGTCTTAGTTGTCTACACATAGGAGTTTGGTGTCAATTGGGACGAAGGTTCTGTACTCAACCCTTACTATATCTCGATAATATAAACAATCCTGTCATACCCTCGATTCGTTTCTCTGTTTCCATCGACAATGTGTACTATCAACTTATCAGCCAACTTGGTCGCTCTTTTCGCCAGTTCTTCATTTACTTCTTGACAGTTCAAACAAAACATGTTCAATGGAACGGTAAGGTGAAGCGAAGAGATCTCCGATGAAAGACTTTGATAAGAGTCGATTTTCTAGAGCAAAGTATGAAACAATAGAGATTGGTTTGTGGATAAACTTGCAAACAAAACTGCGAATAATTTACCTTAGAGAAAGATAAAAGAGCGATTTGTTCTTCAAGAAATGTAGCCACTTCGGTTTCAGCTTTGTTATTAAATAAATCTTGATATTCTTTGTAAGTGTTAAGATATCTGAAAATTAAAATAAACAAAAAAACAGGCAGAATGTGGAAATTCACATGGAAGATAACAAGGGAAGTAAAATTAAGCCAAGCGAAGGGAATGGGAAGCAGTACAGGGAAAGCAGTAGAAAAAAGAAGGCAAAGCAAGGCAAGAAAGTCAACGGGGAAAGAAAAAGCGAAGTAAAGAGAAGTGAAGAGAAGGGTAGTGGAAGAAGAGAAGTGAAAGGAAGAGAAGTGAAATGAAATGAAGAGAAGTGAAGGGTAAGGAAGGACAGGGAAGGGTAGGGAAGGGTGGGGAAGGACAGAAAAGAAGAAGGAAAAAGAAGGGAAAAGAAGGAAAGGAAATAAAAAGAAAAGAAAAGAGAAAGAAAAGAATAAATAAAAGAATGGAGAAAAAATAAGAAGAAAAGAGAAAGGAAAGGACGAAAATGGAAGGAAAAAAGAAAAGAAAAAAAGAAAGAAAAGGAAAGAGAAGGGAAGTAAAATGAACTGAACGGAAGGAAAGGGAACTGAAAAGAAAGCAAAGAAAATAAGAAGAAAAGAAGGAAAGGATAGGTGAAGAGAGAAAAGGAAACACAACAAAAGGGAGGAGGGGAAGAAAAGAGAAGAGAAGATGAATGAATTTTTAGTGGATTCCACGTACTTTTGTGGACCTGTGGTATTTAGTTTAAAGATTTCCACGGCTTCTTCCATATACTCTTGAACCAAGATTTCTTCCACGTCAACACTTCTTAAATGCAACTGGTGCCCTTTCATATCAGGAAAGATCTCTGTCTCAACCTAATGGTAGAGAAAATTGTTTTTTAACGTAACGAAATGGACATAACAAGAAAGTGACAGATTTTACAGTGGTTTTCTGATGACAACATTGTTGGCAATGTTTTTGCATAATCCTAAAGATGTTATGGTAGTTGGTGATCGTGCAAAGTTTCATTTCAAAATTCGTTGAAGAAAAGGTGATATTTTACGTGTGAAGTTTGTATTTTAGAGCGCCGCCATTAAAGTGGCCGAACTTGAGAAGAATGAGTCGAGGAAGCTTATAACGTCATAGACTCAATAACAACAATGACCCTTTTGTTGACAACAACAATGATCTTTTGTTTTTTTTGAGTCTATGACGTCAGAAGTTCTCCTCAACTCATTCTTCTCAAACACGGCCAATTTAAAGCGTTTATGAAACGAAAATTAAGTTTGTCATATTATAGAGTAACATCTTTTTCGTTTCCTTGCTTCGTTGTTGAGATATTTCAGTTTGTTTGATATGGAAATTAAACATTTTGACGTCACACGTGCATAATGAGTTATCGAGAAAGTAATATATCTTTGCTATTATCAAATATAGTAATCACTTGAAGATCTACATGCATGTTTAGTGTTGTGGGCGAAACACATCCACATGCTTCATTCAAATTAATTTGGTTTGATAATTGAAAGATATCTAACCTTCTCCGATAGCTCATTATGCGTCTGCGACGTCAATATGTTTAATTTGCGTATCAAATAAACTAAAATAGCTCGAGAACAAAACAAGGAAAGGAAAAACTTCAAAAGATGTTACTCTATAATTTTAAGTGTTTTTTCAAATAAGACAAACTTGCTCCAAAATGCGATTACTTCGCACGTAAAATACAACTTTGTTTTTTAGAATTTCAAAATGAAACTTTGTACGATTACTAAGTACCATAATATCTTTAGAATTATGCAGAAACATTACTAACAAAATTTTCATCAGAGAAGCACTTGAGAAATACACCCACCCTTGGCAGTTCTTGTGCACTAGTAACGATTTCTGATATCAATGTGAGAATCATGTCACGTAAAGCTCGGAATGGCGGATCAAAAACGATCTTAGCGCCTTCGATGTGCAGCTGAACTGTCATAATCTGAAAAACAAAACATTCATCTCATCTCATCTCATCTCATCTCATCTCATCTCATCTCATCTCATCTCATCTCATCTCATCTCATCTCATTTCATTTCATCTCATCTCATCTCATCTCATCTCATCTCATCTCATCTCATCTCATCTCATCTCATCTCATCTCATCTCATCTCATCTCATCTCATCTCATCTCATCTCATCTCATCTCATCTCATCTCATCTCATCTCAAAACAATCAAGGGTTTGCTGTTATTTATTTTAATAGACACCTGATGTAAGGAAAGTATAACAAGATAACTCGAAGACAAGTAATTCGCGGAGAACTGGTACGAACCTGCTGAACAACGTATTTAAGATCATGGTAGGTTTCGCCAAAATCATTCCCTTCCTGTAAGAACAACAAAACGTGTCAAATCACACACAAACTTAGTTGTAAAGATACAAAGCTTCAAGCAGACAAACACACTTTTTAAAGCTTCAAACATTCTAACACAAGTACAACAACACAAATACAACAACCCACACACACACACAACCACACACACACGTACACGAACACACACCAACATTCACAAACAAACACACACACACACACCAACATCGGCATTCACTCACTCATTCACTCACTCACTCACTCACTCACTCACTCACTCACTCACTCACTCACTCACTCACTCACTCACTCACTCACTCACTCACTCACTCACTCACTCACTCACTCACTCACTCACTCGCTCGCTCGCTCGCTCGCTCACTCAATCTCTCTCTCCCTCCCTCCCTCCCTCCTTCCTTCCCTCCCTCCCTCCCTCCCTCCCTCCCTCCCTCCCTCCCTCCCTCCCTCACACTCCCTCCCTCCCTCCCTCCCTCCCTCATTCACTCACTCACTCACTCACTCACTCACTCACTCACTCACTCACTCACTCACTCACTCACTCACTCACTCACTCACTCACTCACTCACTCACTCACTCACTCACTCACTCACTCACTCACTCACTCACTCACTCACTCACTCACTCGCTCACTCGCTCGCTCGCTCACTCAATCTCTCCCTCCCTCCCTCCTTCCTTCCCTCCCTCCCTCCCTCCCTCCCTCCCTCCCTCCCTCCCTCACACTCCCTCCCTCCCTCATTCACTCACTCACTCACTCACTCACTCACTCACTCACTCACTCACTCACTCACTCACTCACTCACTCACTCACTCACTCACTCACTCACTCACTCACTCACTCACTCACTCGCTCGCTCGCTCGCTCACTCAATCTCTCTCTCCCTCCCTCCCTCCCTCCTTCCTTCCCTCCCTCCCTCCCTCCCTCCCTCCCTCCCTCCCTCCCTCCCTCCCTCCCTCACACTCCCTCCCTCCCTCCCTCCCTCATTCACTCACTCACTCACTCACTCACTCACTCACTCACTCACTCACTCACTCACTCACTCACTCACTCACTCACTCACTCACTCACTCACTCACTCACTCACTCACTCACTCACTCACTCACTCACTCACTCACTCACTCACTCACTCACTCACTCCCTCCCTCCCTCACTCACACTCCCTCCCGCAGGGGCGTAGCGTGCGGGTGTGTGTGTGACACCCACACACACATACTTTTTGGAAAACTTGTCGTTGAATTGATGAGAAATTAGTCGGTAAATTGATCATAACATTGAGATGGTCGGTAATATGAGGAAGCAATAGAGGTACCCCCACCCCCACTACACCACTGCTCACACACTCACTCAATCACTCACACATTCACACCCATTGACCCACACACTAACACACCAACACCCACCACTCACTCATACACCCACCTACGCACACACCAACATACAGTCAGTCCTACCCACCCACACTCATACAACCAACATAACCAGCCACACACACCTTCACACACACTGCAACATACACACACACACTCAGAATGGTCACGCTACACCACTGCTCACACACACATTCAATCACTCACACATTCACACCCACTGACCCACATACTAACACACCAACACCCAACACCCACTCATACACCCACCTACGCACACACCAACATACAGTCAGTCCTACCCACCCATACAATCACACAACCAGCCACACACACCTCCACACTCACACACCGACACACACACCCACATACACACACACACACACACACAAAACTCACACACCTTGTAAAGCTTCAAAAATTCCAAAAAGTCTTTTAAAGAGTTAAGCACCAAACTCCTGAGTTGAATAGACATCAAGGCTGCAACGCAAGAGAAAAACTTCTTTATCAAAGTAGCAGAGTCGCCTTCAGCGACTGGAATTAGGTGTGTCCAGTGCTCCTTATTTTCTACCAGAACTTCAGCACATTCTGGAATCCACCTGGAAAAAAACATAAGAAAACAATAAGCTTAAAAGTAAGTAAGAAGAAAAAACTTAGTTATGAATTATTCGAAGAAAAGAAAAGGGAAAAGAAAAGAAAAGAAAAGAAAAGAAAAGAAAAGAAAAGAAAAGAAAAGAAAAGAAAAGAAAAGAAAAGAAAAGAAAAGAAAAGAAAAGAAAAGAAAAGAAAAGAAAAGGAAAGAAAAGGAAAGGAAAGAAAAGAAAAGAAAAGAAAAGAAAAGAAAAGAAAAGAAAAGAAAAGAAAAGAAAAGAAAAGAAAAGAAAAGAAAAGAAAAGAAAAGAAAAGAAAAGAAAAGAAAAGAAAAGAAAAGAAAAGAAAAGAAAAGAAAAAAACTTACGTTTTCTTGAGAAACTCTCTTGTTCTTGCGCATTGTTTTCTGACCAATTCTTGGAAGTCTTGAGGAGCAACTGGAAGCCCTGAAGCATGGAGTTCTCCGCCGTCAACGAAGCGAACGTGAGAGAACCTATGGAAAATTAATATCACTAACATTAGCAATGTCATCGTGCACTGTGGTCATTATCATCATCATTAACACCACCATCATCACCAACACGGCACCACCACCATCATCACCACCACCATCATCGCCATCACCATCATCATCACCATCATCACCATCATCACCACTACCACCACCACCACCACCATCATCATCATCATCATCACCATCATCACCACCGCCACAATCATCACCACCACCACCATCATCATCACCATCATCACCACTACCACCACCACCACCACCATCATCATCATCATCATCACCATCATCACCACCGCCACAATCATCACCACCACCACCATCATCATCATCATCACCATCATCACCACCACCACCACCACCACCACCACCATCATCGTCACCACCATCATCAACACCACCACCACCACCACCACTATCATCATCATCATCACCACCACCATCATCATCATCATCACCACCACCACCACCACCACCACTATCATCATCATCATCACCACCACCATCATCATCATCATCATCACCACCACCACCACCACCACCACCATCATCATCATCATCAACAACAACACCGCCACCACCATCATCATCATCACCACCACCACCATCATCATCATCACCATCACCACCGCCATCACCACCACCACCATCATCATCACTATCATCATCATCAACACCACCCCCACCATCATCAACACCACCACCATCATCATCACCACCACCACCATCATCATCATCACCACCACCACCACCATCATCATCACCACCACCATCATCAACACCTTGCACCACCACCACTCCATCATGACCATCTTTGCCACCACCACCATTCTCAAACACCAAGATTGGACTGACCATTGTAACATCTTGCCAAAGCACAATGACTAAGTATTGTACACGTAGAACAATAGTTGCCCGTTGTTCGATGGCAAAATGACACAATGGCCAGTCCTAGTCTGTCACACCCATCCCCACCAGCAACACCACATCCGCCATCTTCACATCAACACATCAACAATCATGCATCCTCACCAATATCAAGTTTAATCTTCACAATCAGCACCAACATGATCCTGATTGTAAAGATTAGACTTGGTGTTGGTGAAAGTGCACGTTAACCAACCCTAACCAACTCTAAACTGATTCGTCGGTATGACCACTGACCTACATAGGTCAGTGATAGGTCAGTGATATAGGTCAGTGATAGGTCAGTGATAGTGGTAGGTCAGCGATATAGATCAGTGATAGGTCAGTGACACCGACCAAGGCTAAAGTCTCTACCTGTTGGTCCAGACATTTTGTATTTCCATCATCACAGGATTGGTTATAAAAACGTTTCTCATTACCAGTTCCTTTCCCTTCCGATATGAGTTGTGCCATGGGACAGGAGCGCGAATGGTCCTAGATGTAACAAATAGTTTGTTTACTTTACTTTGTTCAGTTTTGTCAAGCTTTATTGCAGATTTTTTTACCGAGTTTTTCTGGTCGACTTTTTGCCGAGTTTTTTTGTCGACGTTTTTACCGAGTTATTTTTTCGACTTTTTAACGAGATTTTAGTGGTACATTTCCTGGTGGCTCAACTCTACGCGTGTTCAAATGCTGTCACATACGCACGAAGCTATGTTTTATTTGTTAGTCACAAGCAAACTAGTTTTTGGTTCATCGTATATTACTAAATGTAAGAAACATTACATAAAAATAGGTACGCATTGCGTGCGTGCAGATACTGGTGTTTGGCTTACAGATGATTGAAACACTAACGTACTGAAAATACTAAGACTTATTATTACAGTATAAAGTAAATATATGCTCAGCCCGGTGATTTTAACACGAGTTGGAAAGACCTGTTATAGTCAAACCGGATGTTCTCTTGCGTACGACTTTCCATTGTGATACGCAACATTGCAATTTCGATTGGCGGGTTCAATCAGCAACTTGCAAACGCTTTATCACGATTCCTCGACGAGTTGCTTAAAATATTGGTATTAAACATCGAACAACACATAAATGTGATGTTATACTTGAAGGTAATGGCTCTAACTTTATGTAGAATTTCGCATTATCCAAAGTTTGGCATTTAAAACGATTTTTAGGGCAACTCGTCGAGGAATCGTGATAAAGCGTTTTCAGTTGCCGATTGAATCCATCAATCAAAATTGCAATGTTACGCATCAATATTGCAAAGTCACACGCAAGAGAACATATCTGGGTGAGTTATTACAAGTAGGCCTTAATAAAGAATAACTAACACACTACCTTTGTGGAAAGAATTTGAGGACAGAACTTATGTTTAGGCGTATTCTTTCGCCAGGATCCATAAGAATGTAATCCACTAGAAAGAGAAAGACAGATTGTAGAAAAACAGAAAGAAAAAATAGAGACACTTAAGAGAAGGAAGAATGTAGATATACCTATAGCTTTTCTTATACTAAAAATGTAATCATTCTCCACTTCGTCAAAAAGCGAGTTCAGCAATGGATCAAGTTCTGCGCCGCCTTTCAATTTCTGCGGTATCTTGTTCGCCATAATTCTCTGCATTATTACTGGATCACACGCAGCCAATGCATCAGTTCGTACTCCTTTTGTTATATAATAGTAGTAACGCTAAAACAGACATCAAATAATACAACAGTTGACAACAGATAATAACAATATATGGATCATTGACGCGAGAATCCATTTTTCATATGCATATGCCGTCCATTTTCATACGTCATAAGGCATTGGTACCAAGAGCCCAAATTTCTTTAGAAATGAACTAACCATGGCGAACTTTGAGAGTTCATAACTCGAGAACTATACGCCAGATTCTCTTGAAATTTTCAGTGAATACTCCTGCCATCATAGTGCTCTTCTCTCATTCAATTTTTATAATCCCTTTTAAACAAGAATCTCAGGCCCGTTTCAAACGTCGCTCTTCTCATGCACCGAACCTAATACAAATAGGTTCGACGTTGGAGCTGCTCTGGAGCGGCGTCGATTCAAACGTCGAACTTAATTCGTTGAACCTAATTCCCCAAACTATTAAAAACCGGCAAAAACCTTCCGCATGATCAGGGGCAGCGGTAATACATTAAAACGTTTGAATCAGAGTCGCTCCAACGTCGCATAATGCGACAGGCCTTGCCACTCCTAATACAATCTGCCGCTCCTAATACAATCTGCCGCTCCTAGTACAATCTGCCGCTCCTAATACAATCTGCCGCTCCTAATACAATCTGCCGCTACTAATACAATCTGCCGCTCCTAATACAATCTGCCGCTCCTAATACAATCTGCTGCTCCAAATACAATCTGCCGCTCTTAATACAATCTGCCGCTCTTAATACAATCTGCCACTCCAAATACAATCTGCCGTTCCAAATACAATCTGCCGTTCCAAATACAATCTGCCGCTCTTAATACAATCTGCCGCTCTTAATACAATCTGCCGCTCCTAATACAATCTGCCGCTCCAAATACAATCTGCCGCTCCAAATACAATCTGCCGTTCCAAATACAATCTGCCGCTCCTAATACAATCTGCCGTTCCAAATACAATCTGCCGCTCCAAATACAATCTGCCGTTCCAAATACAATCTGCCGTTCCAAATACAATCTGCCGCTCCTAATACAATCTGCCGCTCCTAATACAATCTGCCGTTCCAAATACAATCTGCCGCTCCTAATACAATCTGCCGCTCCTAATACAATCTGCCGCTCCTAATACAATCTGCTGTTCCAAATACAATCTGCCGCTCCTAATACAATCTGCTGCTCCTAATACAACCTGCCGCTCTTAATTGATTCAAACGTCGCTCTTCTACCGCACTTAATGCTTGTATTAGGTTCGGCGCATGAGAAAAGTGAGATTTAAAACGGGCCTCATCTTCGCCTGCCGTTTTTTGTGCAAACGTAAAACTTTCTAATAAGTATTGTTCTGTTCTTTACGACATCGTAATATATCGGTATATTAATAATTGTCAGTTGTTTGCTGTACAAGCTGTGTTAGATAGTAATACTCAGAAAAACTCTGAGCTCTAAGCGGGACTCGAACCCACAACCTTCTGAATGCTAGCCAGACGCTCTAACCATTGAGCCACTAGAACTCAGATAGCGGAGCAAGGTTAATTAAGGTACTTATACCTTAGACTGTGCCCAGTCCTCCAGTACTTGTTGGTCTACAAGTCGCGTTGTAACAGTAAGTTTCCAGTTAAACACTGTTACTTAGTTTCAGAAACAAACAACTGACAATTATTACTAACATCAAGCTGCAATTTCTGAAACTAACTATCGGTATATTGTTACATCATTTTAAAAACGTTCTTTATTGACGGTAAATACCTCGAGGTCTTTTTCAGATGGTTCATCCATGTCCATAGATTTCCTCGCGTCGCTTTTTTCGGCAGATTTAATCATCCTAAGCTGTTGCGTCGGAGTAATAGCTCGACTTGGAGGAATTAATTTGGGTTCCCTGTGCGAAAAAAAAACACACAACAAACTCGCGTTGGACTCAAATCAACACAGATTTTCAAGTTTGTTTTCAAAGAATATGGATCGGCTCTGCGTGAAACTAATCAGCATTCGGTAATTCGCATACAAGCCAGCAAACCATGTAATGATGACACTTGTCATTAGACAAAAATTAAGTAATTATAAATGTATGTTTTTTCTGGGAAGTTGTAAACAAAATACTTGTAAAAGAGGTCTAACGTGACTTCATGCAAAGATCCTTCGTCCTTGTTTATTTGTTTGTCCATTTGTTTATTCATTCATTTGTTTAATTCATTCATTCATTCATTTGTCCATTTGCTCATTCATCCATTCACTCACACATCAGTTCATTCATTCATTCATTCATTCATTCATTCACTCACTCACTCACTCACCCACCCACCCACCCACCCACCCACCCACCCACCGACCCACCCACCCACCCACCCACCCACTGACTCACTCACTCACTCACTCACTCACTCACTCACTCACTCACTCACTCACTCACTCACTCACTCACTCACTCACTCACTCACTCACTCACTCACTCACTCACTCACTCACTCACTCACTCACTCACTCACTCACTCACTCACTCACTCACTCACTCACTCACTCACTCACTCACTCACTCAGCTTCACCACATATAACTAATACATACACAATTATGTATATACACAAAACTACAGACATGCAGGCAAATGGGAGGCCGCATACCCACAAAGTCTCACTTACTCCTTCACAATATTTCTTCTGCCTTCAGATTTACTTCTGTGATGTGTGATGGGTCTTCTCGACTGAATCGTAAATACTTCACGTGCTAACACAACGTCAAAGAAATAATGGTTCCTACAGGTATTTGACAGTGACGTTATTAACCATATATAATACCTGTAATTGGGCAAATTAAGAACACAGCAAATACACCACGGAATTACATAGGGAAAAATCTGTATTGAACAATTTACTCTTGTAAACCAAAAATGACAAATCAAAATCAAAAATACCAAATCATACATGTATATTATATACAGTACATAATACCTATTAATAAATGGTTGATCATGCATAATACAGCCTGCTATTTTACTCAATTACGTAACGTGCCCGACATATGCATGAGTGTGCACCCCAGTGAGAGACTGGATGGTTCATCATACTTTACTGTCTGAATGCCAGATGATTTTACTAGTCAAAGAGAGACCCCTCAGAAGTATGACAATTAATAGGTGAACAGGCCTACAGTATCTGTATCAGCCTACAATGTATGTGTATCTGTCTTCTCAACCCATTCTGATTTACAGCTGAAATGGCCAAAAACAGCCGTTTTTATATTTTACTCTGTCTAACACCAAATGATCTTACTTGTCATGAGAGATGCCAATGGGTTAATTTTAAACAGAGCTTGTCTATCTCTCCTCTTAACCCATTGACATGCAGCTGAAAACACCAAAAACAGTACTTTCTATATTTCACTTTTACTTGTCAAAAAAGAACCCCTTTGAAGACATCAATTGACTGTACCAAAAAAAGATCACTGGCAACCTGTACATTTAACTATGCACAATCCTTTGCACATGGTAAATATGGTTTCTTGTACAATTATCAAAAGATAGGTGTTTAAAAAGATGAATAACATTCTTGCTTACTTAATCCATGTTAGCATGATAAACACAGTCTGTTTAGTTGTTTTTTGAGCTGATTTGAGGTTGCATTAAAGCATACAAGTGATTATAAATGCTGGTATCTTTTTGGTACCATCACTTGATTGACGGTCAATTATTACTGTAGTATTACAAAAGAGGATACAAGGTTGACTGCTTGCTCTTGTGTGGGGTCTATATTGCAGTTTGACCAAGTTTTTAATTTTTAGCTCATTAGCACTTGGAGTGTAATTATTAGCAATGGATTCACTGGGTGTTCTGTGGTACATGGTCTCTTTGTATGGTGCTGCACGAGTCCATGAGGGGTCCTTCATGATTGGTGGATACTCACTGTGACGAACAACAATCTACAAAAATATTAATAAAATACATCAGGAATAGCCAGACAGAGACATTCTATGTGGTTCTTAAATAAGTAATTTCATGTATCTATTTTTTATAATTGAAATGGCTAAAACTACTAAAAATTCGGAAGTTTTAAACCTATACGTTCACAAAAAATAGTACTCTCAAAACACAGAAAATCGCATTTCCTTAAAAGATTTCCCGAATGGGAGGGGAGATCTAGGGTTCCCACAGGGGGGTGGTACCATCTCTGTGCACAACTTATAAGGCCATAGTTCAAAGTGCATGGGATAAGATGGATAATGGAGTATTCAGCGAGTATACAAGGGTACATCAATAGAAAGCCATGTTTCACAATAGACCTTAATTTCCGCACAAGGTGCGTGGATAACACATTGGGTGATTTGATTGTCTCTTGTAAAACTTCGAACATCCAAAACTTCGGATAACTTTGGACATTAGCCAATCAGATTTGTTAAAAAGAAAGATCACATGACCCATTCACTTCATGTGGAAAGGACGAAAGGTCTTTTACCAGCAACATGCAAAAATACACTTATAATTTTATATATTGATATTTAATAAAAGTACAGTATTTAAGTCAAATTAATAAATTATTTATATTATTAAATGAAATTATTGACAGAGAGTGACAATTAAGATAATTAATTGCATACTAAAATGGCAGTTTTCTTATTATCACAGCGTGAGATTGCATAATATTTACCCAAAAATCTTTCAAAGCGTATTTTGAACCAGTTACGCTATATCACTATTTATATTCAACAAACAACTTAAGTAGGCAATAAAACGTTAAAACAACTTACAAAAACACTGTGGTAAAATAAACCAACCCTTTTTAAAGAAAAATAAAACTATTAAAAAGTCCAAACCTTGTATAAATCCGACGGTGAGTCGGCAGAAGCAGGTAAAGGAGGTAAACTCGGCAGGCCACGAGAGCAGCTGAATAAAGCATTCGCCGAGCTGCACACCTGCCAAAAAACAAATGAAAAATACGTTTATCGATTTATACAAACATAAAGAAAACCTCCCACAGTATATTGTTTACTCACTTTAACTTTTTCCATGTTTTGAAGTCCTTTTAATATTCACCCGGTCACGTCAAAATATATCAACAAACAATTTGCCAAGGACAAGATGGTCATTAAATACGCCATTTTATAATGAATATTGTAGTTCTGTTTCTTCCTTGTATTAAAAAAGAACGATGTCTTCACAATATGGAACCCATTTCTATATATTTTGTATAGACAGAAGATGTTTTCAAGACGAATATAGCAGATTTTTTCGAAAAATTAATCCACTGATCTTGCAAACGCTCAAAGTTTGCTGATCATTCTTATCCGGGATATCTTGTTGCTATGGCTCACGTTGGGAGCGCCGTTGCTAGGCCTGGGAAGAGACACGCAAAATTAGCGCAAAATCAGAACCCCATGCAATAGAGCAATAAACCTTTCCGCAAGAAGTAAATGGATCATGTGATCTTTCTTTTTGACAAATCTGATTGGCTAATGTCCAAAGTTGTCCGAAGTTTTGGATGCCCAAAGATTTGCGAGAGCCAATCAAAGCTCTCAACGCCATATCAACGCACTTCGTGCGGAAAGGTCTATTTACAACTTGTGCGTTTTTACGTGTGTAGGCGAGGAGCTATAGCGTAGCTATACACTTGGACACCCTTTTTCGTTTGTAAAAAAAGAAAAACTGGATATAATTTGTGTTTTGGCTCATTTTTGGGGGTCAAATGCTCCGTTTATTTGCTCCATACTCCATAGCCATTTTTTTCTATAAAACAATTGCCGCGGAGTTTAAGCTTACAAATTCTGCTACTACAGAACATAAATAAGATTTTATTTACAATATTGTGGAACAAAATATCATAGAAATTCAAATAAAAATACGAATTTCATTTTATTTATTTGGGGGGGGGAGGGTTGGAGGGTTAACAATTCTTAGGACCCACGTACCCTCTATAGCGATGTCTTCGCAGAGGTCCGCCCCTTAATTTGATCCGATCCGATCCGATAAACAAGCTTTTAGGTCACTTCAATTTTTGGACTATTTTCCGTAGATTTAACGATCAGAACGACAACTGCTTGTGAAAACTATCGTCTATGGTTCTTAGCGAACCCTATTTGGAAAACATCCACATAATATCGCTTTGTCTCACGAATAAAAGCTCAAAGCTTCAGTGAAACAGTTCTGGTTTGCCGTCAGATTCTGCCTTCACTGTGCAAATACTGATGTAGAGAACAGTCCTCATGCCTTCTTTTCCTGCACAGCTCTTATTGTGGTAAGTACAAGTAATACTTTCACAATACAATTGTTGTTATTAAAACAAGACAAGTACAATGACAGAAAGTGATGGGCGTGATAGTGTTTCGTTTCAGCAAGCCAGCCAAGCTGGCACCTCTAAATTATCCGAAGTTTTTGCACGATTTTTACATATTTTCTCACTGATTTGAAGAAATACTTAGAAATATAGTCCATTAACCTCTCCACTAACAGTAACAAGACTGCAAACTCTAAAAATAATGAAATAAAGAAGAAAACTAACTTTGGAAAGCACACGATTATGCGTGCGTAATGCTCAAATTTGGAAGCTCGTTTTTTTTGAAACGCATCAAAGGAGTATTTCTTGTTGAATAATCAGAGTTTTTTTTACATAAACCTTTGCCTAGATAATTGTTCTATAACCCAATGGGTTTATTTTGTGAGAAAAGATAATTTTATTATGAGTTATTTCACATTTTGTAAAAGTGTTTTTTTCAACTTTTTTTCAAGCGGATCATTTTTTGTTCCCAAGGGATTTCTAAGAACTCTTTCTGTAACACCATTGGTTCGGACAGGGGTAAAAACTAACCAATAGAAAGTGGGTAATTTTAGCCAATGAAAACCGAGGATTCACCGGCGCCAAAATAAGTTTGATCCAAAATTTTTTGGGGCATTCATTTTCTGGGACATCTCGAAGAGGAAGGTTGTGTATTGGCAGCGACCAAACGCAACTCAAGTACTGACTCGAATTAAAGAATTCAGTCGGGAAGTGTTCCTGGTAGTAAGTGTAGGTATGTTTATACATTGTTTCATGTTTTTTTTTTCTAAAATATCTCCAATTTCTACCACAGGTTGCCTCTAAGTCTCGTCGGCCGACACAAGTCAACAACGCGAGCGGCTTCGGCTTCGGTCACCTTTAGCTTCGGTCTTTGCTTTCTTTTCGAACAAGCTTTCGGAAGAAGACTCGGGAACTACAGCCGAACGTTTGCCAACAAAATTTCCTTCGAACTTCTGTTAAATTTTCTCTTGAAGGTCCGGTTTGTCACTTTGACGTTTCACAGTTTACAGACTCGGCCAAGTGGACGTCCCGCCGGTCTCCAGGCCCAGTTTTTTGGTTGAAATTTCATTTGGTTTTCAATTTAAAGTTGGGATAAACATTCGGCAACTACTGGTGAACAATGTACAGACATATTTGTTGAATTTTCGAAAAATTTCAGCCGAGAAATGTCTTCGAAGTCGAAGGCCTCGACTGTCAGCTCGCGTACGCCGTTGTCGGAGTTTTTTGTTCAGCCAGGATGAAATAACTCAGAGTATCCTTTCAGTTTTTTAATAAACCGTCGAACTAAAGTTTCGGAAAGTACTGCTGAACGTTTTATGGCAAATTTTCGTTGAATTTCGATAAAAATTCGACCGATAAATTTCTTCGAAGGTTTCAAATATATTCAGCTTCATTCTTCGTTTCTTTTTAGATAAAATGTTTAAATAAAGTTTCGAAGAGTACTGTGGAATGTTTTACGGCATTTTTTTGTTGCATTTTTTTGTAAAAATTTTGCGGAATTTCTTCTGAAACGTTTTGTGAACACGGGCTTGGCTGGGTGCGAACTCGAAGACAAATTCCTAACGCACAGAATTTGGAGTTTATTTTACAGTACAAAGACATTTTCATACAACAGGAGTTGTTCTGTAAAGATTAAAGCGGTGGAAGTATTTTATTTTTGTATTTCTTTTCAAAAATGCTTGCGAGTCGAGAGGAATGAAACGAGCCGACCTGTGGTACTGTACGGCATCTGGATTCATGGCACTTCAATCAAAATATTCAAAACAAGAAAGGACATTGCAATAATGCTTTCGAAGTTCTTACGATGTCATGTTACGAAGATAAACGCCAGAACTTCCAAGAAGAAAACCAAATAATCTTTCAAACGTTTTTAATGCTAGTTCATGGCACTGAATCAAAACAATTTCGCAAGCGGAAAAACGGAACCTGAAATCGACTTTCCAAAGACTTGAAATGAACGTTTCCTATTGTTCGGAACTCAAACCTGTCAGAAACTGACAACACGAACAGCGCTTTTCAATTAGCACTTACAGGATTTAACTGTGAAAAAATATATATCTCAACACCTTTTGAACAAATTGGACTATTTTTGGCGAGATTTTTGGACTTTGCAGAATTTGAACACGACTTCTAAAATACTGCGAGATTTCTTAAATTCTGACTAGAGTATTCTCAAAGCAAATGTGTAATTAGTAGCCACTAACATTATTTTTTTTCTTTCAATTTCAGGTGAATTGGCGTTCAGTTGCGGTAAGCGGGATTTCGGTGTTCTCATCCTTCCACCAGCTTTTCTCTGGTGCTTAGCAAAAACCATCAACTTTGTTATGCCTCCACCAACTTTCTCTGGTGCTTAGCAAAAACCATCAACTTAGTGTTATGCTTCCACCAGCTTTTCTCTGGTGCTTAGCAAAAACCATCAACTTAATTGTTATGCTTCCATCAGCTTTTCTCTGGTGCTTAGCAACCAAACAAACATTGACTACTATGGATATATGGGGATCTTCATGGACGTTTATGGATATATGGGTGTCTAGTATGGACTTCAATGGATATTCATGGATATGGAGCAAGCAAAAAAATGGATTTGGTTTTGATGAGGTTAGACCTGGTGGTCTTTAAGTAATTATATAATAAATTAAATTAAAGTATTTCAAGCTAGATTAGAATTAGGCAGGACAAGTAAAGGTTTTACCAGACTATGCTGATGTGAGAAAATCCATTTGAATCTGGTAAAGTCTTACTTGAATTTATTAGCTAGATGGGTACAAATTGTATCCTGATCTCAATTCCTGGTGGACAGTTGGTGGATTGGACATAATCTGGTGGAATACATGGATGGTAGATGCATGGTCTTCTATGTAGTAATTAATGCATGATTTTTTTGTAATAATAATTAAAATAATGGTAATTTAAAATAAGTTTGTTAAATGCTTCCATCACTGTTGTGGTGCTTAGCAGTCTGAAATACAACCATTAACTTCATGCTTCTACCAGCTTTTGTCTGGTACTTAGCAGTTTGAAGTAAACTAGAAACCAGTAACTTCATGCTTCCACCACTGTTGTTGGTGCTTAGCAGTCTGAGGTACAACCAGTAATTCATGCAGCCTTCTACTAGTACCACTGCACTTGTCGACGTCTGGTACTTACCAGTAACCAGTATAAAATAAAGTAGGTAGCCATATACTGTATATATAGTAGTTACATGTACAATAATAAATAATGCATGTAATATACCAGCCTGTATTATACTTGTATTATAATGGTGAATCTAATAAAAATTTACGCAAATAAAGTAGAGTTTTTTAGGTACTGAAGACAACGACATCATCCCTATATCTGGACCAGGTGTGTGTATAATATTTTTGCTAGGAAGCATAGAGTAGAATGTTTATAGTGACAGAAATAATTAAATACTCCAAGTTACAGAAGGAAGTGGGATTCATTTCCTAGTGATGTCACTCATGGAGGTAATAATTAACATTTTAAAATATTTAAAATACGCACGTATGACCACCAGGATTATGGGTTAGATTAAGTTCATGAAGAATCCCAAACAATCACTCCTCAGCAATTTTAGTAAGCAATGGTTGTGAGATATTGTGAAGATTCTTCATGAGTTTAGTCTATTATTAAATGTAAATATAATTTAATTACCAGTAGGGCCCGCTAGGGGTTCCTATTCCCTTTTGGAGTACAAATTGTACCCAAAACACAGCCTAGTCCCAGGCTCTCTCGGCAATCAATTTTCCGGGCGGAAAGCGTAATCGTAAAATAAAATTAAGAGCCCCGATTAGGCTGCCCAAAACAAATAGTATCTTGCATCTAAGACTTGTTTTACTACAAAGTAAAATATGTTAAGGGTGACAAGTTTGGCATGCGAATTAAGCGCTAGCATTGCGCATAATTAAGCGCTAGCATTGCGCATAATTAGGTGCTAGCATTGCGCATAATTAGGTTCCATAATTAGTTTAATTAATATTAATGCTTCAGTAATAAATTACCTCTAAAATAATTAAATGCGGGTTACCCTTCGGTTAAAAATTCGGCACCTTCGGGTTTCGGTTAAAAATCCGATTCGGAAAACACAATTGTAATAATGTAACTTTGTTTTTAAAAATAAACAAACAAATAATGTAGTGTGTGCTCTTTCTTTTAATGTAAGAATTTGTGTATAACCTAGCTATTACTTTGCGGGTTTTGTAGGAAACTAACATTGTTTTTTTTTTAGCAATTCGGTTATTCGGCACCTTCGGTTAAAAATCTGATTCGGAAAGCACAATTGTAATAATGTAAATTTGCTTTTGAAAATAAAAACATGTAGTGTGTTCTTTCTTTTAGTGTATTAAGAATCTGTATATTTCTTATGCTGACAAGTTTTCCTTTTTCTGTTGCAGATAGATGTGCAAAGAATTTTTTAAGTATTCTAATTTTTTTCTCCAAACTTTGCGGCTTTTCGTAGGAAACTAACATTTAGTTGTGTTTACTTTTCAGCTTGCAGAGGTTGAGGCAGACTGTGTATGCAACGTGGAGGTCAACAGAGCGCTTAAAATAAAGCAGTTACCATCAATGTTATGCTTCCACCAGTTTTTCCCTGGTGCTTAGCAACCAATGTTAGCAACTTAACATAAAACAATTACTATCAATTTCATGCTTCCACAAAAATTTTTTCTGGTGCTTAGCAACCTATGTCAGCAACCTAAAATAAAACAATTACCATGAATTTCATGCTTCCACCAGCATTTATCTGGTGCTTAGCAACCTATGTTAACAACCTAAAATAAAACAATTACCATCAATTTCATGCTTCCACCAGCATTTTTTTTCTGGTGCTTAGCAACTGAAAACAATGAAAAACAAACATGGTGGATTACTACGGATATATGGTGGATCTTCATGGGCTTCATGGATTTATGGGTACCTTTGTGGACTCTTATGGATATATGGGGATCTTCATGGATATGTGGGTGTCTTGTATGGATAACATGGACTTCAATGGATATTCATGGATATGGAGCAAGCAAAAAATGGATTTGGTTTATGAGGTTAGACCTGGTGGTCTTTAAGTAATTATATAATAAATTAAAACTAAAGTATTTCATACTAGATTAGAATTAGGCAGGACAAGCAAAGGTTTTACCAGACTATGCTGATGTGAGAAAATCCATTAGAATCTGGTAAAGCCTTACTTGAATTTATTAGCTAGATGGGTACAAATTGTATCCTGATCCCAACTCCTGGTGGACAGTTGGTGGACATAATCTGGTGGAATACATCGATGGTGGATGCATGGTCTCTTATGTAGTAATGCATGATATTTTTGTAATAGTAATTGTAGAATAATTGTAATTTAAAATAAGTTTGTTAAATGCTTCCATCACTGTTGTGGTGCTTAGCAGTCTGAAATACAACCATTAACTTCATGCTTCTACCAGCTTTTGTCTGGTACTTAGCAGTCTGAAATAAACTAGTAGCCAGTAACTTCATGCTTCCACCACTGTTGTTGGTGCTTAGCAGTCTGAAATACAACCAGTAACTTCATGCTTCCACCACTGTTGTTGGTGCTTAGCAGTCGGCAGTACCAGTAACCAGTAACTTCATGCTTCTACCAGTACCACTGTACTTGTCTTGTACTATTGTAGTCTATAAAGTAGGTATAACCACATACTCATGTATATACTGTGGTTATATGTACAATAGTAAATGCATGCACTATGGAGTATACCTGTATTATACTGTATGTATGTATATATATAATATTTGTACTATAATGGTGAATCTAATAAAAATAGAAAAAATAGAAATAATGCATGTATTAAGATACCTGTATACTTTTACTAAAATGGTGAATATATATCTAATAAAAATAAATAAATAAAGTAGAGTTTTTAGGTACCAAAGACAACAATATCATCCCAATATTTGGACCAGGTGTGTGTATAATATCTTTTCCAGGAAGCATAGTGTAGAATGTTTATAGTGACAGAAATAATTAAATACTCCAAGTTACAGAAGGAAGTGGGATTCATTTCCTAGTGATGTCACTCATGGAGGTAGTAATTAATTAACTAACTATGACCACCAGGATAATGGCTTAGATTAAGTTCATGAAGAATCCCAAACAAAAACTCCTCGGCAATTTTAGTAACCAATGGTTGTGAGATATTGTGAAGATTCTTCATGAGTTTAGTCTATTATTAATAATTATAATTAATAATGTAATATATATAATTTAATTAGGGGTTCCTATTGCCCTTTGAAGTACAAATTGTACCCAAAACAAATAGTATCTTGTATCCAAGACTTGTTTTACTACAAGTAAAACAATGTTGAGGCTGACAAGTTTGCGAATTAAGCATTGCGCATAATTTAGGTTCCTTACTCAGAGTAATTAATTAATGCCTGTTACAATTTGGTACCTTTCGTTAAAAATGATTTGGAAAGCACAACAACTGTAATAATGTAAATTTGCTTTTAGAAATAAAATAAAAAATATGCAGCGTACATGTGTTCTTTCTTTCAGTGTAAGGATCTGTCCAAATAACTTATTACTTTGCAAGTTTTTGTAGGAAACTAACATTACTTGAATTTTTTTAGTAGTTTGGCACCTTGGGTTAAAATTCTGATTCGGAAAGCACAATAATTGTAATAATGTAAATTTGCTTTTAAAAATAAATAAAAAAATATGCAGTCTACATGTGTTCTTTCTTTCAGTGTAAGGATCTGTGTAAATAACTTATTACTTTGCAGGTTTTTGTAAGAAACTAACATAACTTGTGTTTTCTAGCAGTTTGGCACCTTGGGTTAAAATTCTCATTCGGAAAGCACAACAATTGTAATAATGTAAATTTGGTTTTAAAAATAAACAAACAAATGTAGTGTGTTACTTCTTTTAGTATATTTAGTGTATAACGTATTACTTTGCAGGTTTTTGTAGGAAACTATTAACATTAGTTTGTGGTTTTTTTTAGTCTGCACAGGTTGAGGCAGCAGTGTGTATGCAATGCGGAGGTCGGGAGCTGAGTGCTTATGCGTCGTGGAGGTCAACACAGTGTGTACATTGTTGAGAGAGATTGTAGTTCAATTATACTAACAAGTTTTCTTTTTTCTTTTGCAGATAGATGTGCAGAGTTTTTGAAGTATTCTAAATTTTTTTCAAACTTGGCAGTTTTTTTAGGAAACTAACATCTATTGTGTTTTCTTTTTAGCTTGTGCAGGTTGACACACACGGCTGCAACAGATAGAAACTGTTGTTGTTCTTATGCTAACAAGTTTTGTTTTTCTTTTGGAGATAGATGTATAAATAGTTTTCAAAGTATTATAATATTTTTTCAAACTTGCCAGGCTTTTCTAGGAAACTAACATCAGTTGTGTTTTCTTTTTAGCTTGTGCAGGTTGACACAGGCAGCAGATACAAACTGTTGTTGTTCCTAATGCTAACAAACTTGTTTTGTTTTCCTTTTGGAGATAGATAGATATATAAATAGTTTTCAAAATATTCTAATATTTTCTCAAACTTGGCAGGTTTTTTTAGGAAACTAGTCAGTTGTGATTTCTTTTTAGCTTGTACAGGTTGACACAGACAGCAGATACAAACTGTTGTTGTTCCTAATGCTAACAAACTTGTTTTGTTTTCCTTTTGGAGATAGACATATAAATAGTTTTCAAAGTATTCTAATATTTTCTCAAACTTGGCAGGTTTTTTTAGGAAACTAACGTCAGTTGTGATTTCTTTTTAGCTTGTGCAGGTTGACACAGGCAGCAGATACAAGCTGTTGTTGTTCTAATGCTAACATACTTTTTAAATTTGTTTTCCTTTTGGAGATAGATATATAAAGTTTTCAAAATATTCTAATATTTTCTAAAACTTGGCAGGGTTTTTTAGGAAACTAACGTCAGTTGTGATTTCTTTTTAGCGTGTACAGGTTGACACAGACAGCAGATACAAACTGTTGTTGTTCCTAATGCTAACAAACTTGTTTTGTTTTCCTTTTGGAGATAGATATATAAATAGTTTTCAAAGTATTCTAATATTTTCTCAAACTTGGCAGGTTTTGTTAGGAAACTAACGTCAGTTGTGATTTCTTTTTAGCTTGTAATGGTTGACACAGACAGCAGATACAAACTGTTGTTGTTCCTAATGCTAACAAACTTGTTTTGTTTTCCTTTTGGAGATAGATAGATATATAAATAGTTTTCAAAATATTCTAATATTTTCTCAAACTTGGCAGGTTTTTTTAGGAAACTAGTCAGTTGTGATTTCTTTTTAGCTTGTACAGGTTGACACAGACAGCAGATACAAACTGTTGTTGTTCCTAATGCTAACAAACTTGTTTTGTTTTCCTTTTGGAGATAGATATATAAATAGTTTTCAAAGTATTCTAATATTTTCTCAAACTTGGCAGGTTTTTTTAGGAAACTAACGTCAGTTGTGATTTCTTTTTAGCTTGTGCAGGTTGACACAGGCAGCAGATACAAGCTGTTGTTGTTCTAATGCTAACATACTTTTTAAATTTGTTTTCCTTTTGGAGATAGATATATAAAGTTTTCAAAATATTCTAATATTTTCTAAAACTTGGCAGGGTTTTTTAGGAAACTAACGTCAGTTGTGATTTCTTTTTAGCGTGTACAGGTTGACACAGACAGCAGATACAAACTGTTGTTGTTCCTAATGCTAACAAACTTGTTTTGTTTTCCTTTTGGAGATAGATATATAAATAGTTTTCAAAGTATTCTAATATTTTCTCAAACTTGGCAGGTTTTGTTAGGAAACTAACGTCAGTTGTGATTTCTTTTTAGCTTGTAATGGTTGACACAGACAGCAGATACAAACTGTTGTTGTTCCTAATGCTAACAAACTTGTTTTGTTTTCCTTTTGGAGATACACATAAAAATAGTTTTCAAAATACTAATATTTTTTCAAACCTGGCAGGTTTTTTTAGGAAACTAACGTCAGTTGTGTTTTCTTTTTAGCTTGTGCAGGTTAGCCTGTGTCGACACAGGCAACAGATAGAAACTGTTGTTTTTACGCTAATAAGTTTTGTTTTCTTCTTTTGGAGATAGATGTATAAATAGTTTTAAAAATATTCTATTTTTTTCAGGTATTTACTTTGCAGGTTTTTGTAGGAAACTAACATTAGTTGCGTGTTGCTTTTTTTTTAGCTTGTGGAGGTCAGCACGCTAGCTGTTTATGCAAACTTAGATTTCTTAGAAATAAGCACCATATTTCACAAGAGCATCTTGAGGGTTTTTCTCCGGGTACTCCGGTTTCCCTCATCAAAAAGCTATTAACATTTAGGATTACATACATGTACACCAAATTCATATCAAACTTTGCATATGGCAAAGCTGTATGTTTATTTCTAACCCTTTTAGGATGACAACCACAAACATTTTTTAAACATTTGAACGAATTTTCATTTGTATTTCATGAATTCAATCTAAGTTTGTCCATGTGGTAGTTTTTAAGCCCTTTTGAGGGCAGGCCAATAAAAATTGAATCATATATTATCCACAGGGCAATATGTTAAGTTTTAATTGTCAGTGATCAATATTTTCGGCCCTTTCTGAGCCCTTTTGAGGGCATATCAACAAAAACAAAAAAAAGTGTGTCCACGACTGGAACTAAATGGTTGTTGGGTTGAACTCCCAGTACACACTGATCCATCTGCATGTAGTACAATCATCATTTTGATGTAGGTGATCCACTGACAAGCTAGTGTAGGTATACATATCTATCAACGACGATCAATGAAAAAAATAATCACTCTAAAGTAAGTCTAATACACTCTAATACAGTTCAATGCAATCTAATTCATTCTTTGCTAAATGTTTATCGAACGACTGATGGTAATTAAGGACAAACTTGCTCGAGATTGCAGAGACAAAAAAGTCATCAACGTGCATTCCGATGCACAAAATATTTGCGATATAAGTAAATTAGGCGTCGCCGCTTAGTCCTAAAACAAAAGATTCTTATGAGATTAAATAGCCAGGTCTATTCACCTACATTTCTACAGTAAGACGCTTCTTCTAGAATGTTTATCTTCGAACAGCCATTGTTGGCTACACGCGTAAAAGTCTCGCAAGTTGTTACAGCATTGTTGCCTGAACAATGCTGTAACAACTTGCAACAATGCTGTAACCATTTGTTGACATGTGTGAACAACATGTAATATATCAACAACGAGTTTGAGTGTTTCATCAGGGGATCCAAACACGAGAAAACATGATGAAAGCACGAGGCCGAAGGCCGAGTGGTTTTATTGTTTTCGAGTGTTTGGATTCCCCTGATGAAACACGATAAACGAGTTGTTGATATGGCATCTCAATCGAGCGATTTCAATTACAAAATACAATTAAAATAAACCCTCAAGAGATTTTATTCTTGAGTGTGTGTAAAATTTATTCATACAGCAACTTGTTTATTTTGCATAGATAATTAAGATCTTAAGAATTAGATGAACACCGGTTTTCATCTAATATCTTGGGCTTTCCTGGCGTATCCAACGTCAATCAGGTGATTGCATGGACTATTGTAATTGGCTGATTATCTCATGAATTATTAATGAGTTTGAGATTCATAAATGAACAACATTGTTCATCATTGTTTCAACAAGTTGTTACTGCTTGATGGAACAACAACCGTTGTTCACGCATGTTGTAACAACCGAAGAACGTGTTGATACATCAACCATGTTCACCATTGTTGTAACATTGTTGTTCATCGTTGTTATTTCGTCATGCTGGTACAACATGTTGTATCATGTGCGAACAACGTTGTTGGCTATAAAAAATGTGCTGTTGGAACAACTTGTTCATTACTGTTGATTTATCCGTGAACAAGTTGTTCGAACCATAAGTGAACAACTTGTTGACAACTTGTTCACGGCGAGCAGCACAACATTGTTCACGCCTGTTGACAACCGTGAACAAGTTGTGCGTTTTTACGCGTGTACTGGGCGATAAAAGGTTAATAAATTACAACAGTTTGTACATCAAACAAACAAAACGTTACTAGGCACGAGCAGAGAGCCCTTTCTCACTCTATCCGAAACATAAAGCACCAACGATTTCTTTATTTGTACAGAAAATGTAAGACTGGCACAGCTTTTACGCGACTGTATTTATCTTATTTGTCAATGTTCACAAAACACTTTTAGTTCAGCTAAAATATTAATATTACATCCTAAATACCCTGTACCACACAGGAAAACTGTATCAAAAATACTTTTTTACATTCTGAAGAGAACATTAAAAATCAAAAAACTGGTCTATAAAATATTTCTAAAAAACACTAGGAAAGCTTTAAAGCGTAAGAGTATCAAACTATCAAATGTTGCCTTTCACGCCAAACGGTATACTATTATTAGTGTTTTATACCCTTTTCCAAAAGATTTTGAGAGATGGAGGTCGAAAAGGAGAGAAGAATTACCTCTGGTTGAAAGCGGCAGTTGATTAACGCGGCAATGGATTTAAACTAGAGTCAAAAACTGATTCTGTATTTTAATTGGAAGAATTCTAATAGCGTGTCTTGATTGGCTACTGATTCTGCATTCTAATTGGAGGAATCCTAATAGCGTGCCTTGATTGGCTACTGATTCTGTATTCTAATTGGAGGAATATCAATAGCGTTTCTTGATTGACTACTAAAATATAATCGTGTGTAAAGTGCGTTGTGATTGGTTTATTGTTAATTAGCTATCGCTGCATGATAGCGGGGTTCGTTACCAGATTCAACAAGAGGCTTTTCTCTCCTGCTTTTTCTCCTCTCTAAAAAACTCTTCGCATTCGAATCCGCAGTTCTAGCGTTGACTCGGTAAGTTCTTACACAGTATGGCGTAAAACCTATAATCGCAACTCAGTACTATCAAACTTTATGTTGTTAGGATTTGCACAAACACTTAAAGATACACAAAAAGCGGTGTAAATCGGAATCAGCAAAATGGTTGTTCTAGAAAAACAACATGTCCTCTCACTTGCATAGAATTCAGAATTATCCTCAGTTGTCAAAGTGTCTAGAATTCAGTATTATCCTGAATCATATAGGGGCTTCTCTGTCCCACATGCGATGTGTTAAACCAAAAAGCATATAACTAATGATCCAATAGGGGTGTAGTGGTCGGGGTTTGAAAGGTGAACTCCAGGGAGTTGTGATTAGATCTACTGTTACTGGAGGGTGACGCAAACTTGAAAAACTTCCTGGACCAATTCAAGTTCACATAATTAAAGGTAAATATCACACACGTCAAAACTTGAACTAAATAGTCTGTAAGAAAACGCACTAATGACTTACTCTTTTAACGTTTTATGAATATTATTCCTTTCCTGTGCACACTAATAAAATTTTTGTCTGGCGCAGTTAAAGGTAGAGTTACGACTATAGAATTGCGGTGCCTTGAAAGTTAGCTTGCGGGCGCAACTAACTTTCAAACCGCTTTATATTCCGTGTGTGAGTTCGTTCGTTCTTCGTTAGGAATCAATAGTATATTTTTGACGCGACCTTTTTAGCAAGCGACATTTTTGACGCGACATTTTTGACGCGGCAGTTTTAACGCGATGTTTTGAACGCCACAGGGCACCGCTTTTTAGCACTGTGTCTGGTTGAGTTTGTGTTTCAACCTTTCGAATTTCAAGAATATGCTAAATTCTAGGGCCATCTAGGCCATTTGGCAATTCAGGATAATCATGAATTCTAGGTGATGAGGATAAGCTGAAGAAGATATAACGGACAGAAGGGACGCCAAAAATGCCATATTAAGTATTCTAGCATATTATACTCTACATTGGCTAAAACCGACGAAAAATTGAGAGTTTTTGATAGAGTTGTAATATAGAGATTGAGCGATGCGAATTTTCGCTCACTAGCTCCTGTTCAAAACAAACAAACGCGCTTTTCTATCCTCTTTAGTCGACGTATGGTTCTATCTAGTCTAAAGCATACAGCATATTCCGTTGGGCGGTCAACTTGGTCTGTTCAAGATTTCCTAAGAAGCTACACAAACGACG
>OZ036011.1:7392981-7432981 GCA_964035015.1 Corallium rubrum
AGCACCAACACCAGCACCAACACTAGCACCAACACTAGCATCAGCACCAACACTAGCATCAACACCAACACTAGCACCAACACTAGCATCAGCACCAACACTAGCACCAACACCAACACTAGCACCAACACCAGAACAAGCACGAACACTAGCACCAACACGAGATCTAGAACAAGCACCAACACTAGCACCAACAGCAGAACAAGCACCAACACTAGCACCAACACTAGCACCAACGCTAGCACCAACACTAGCATCAGCACCAACACTAGCACCAACACTAGCACCAACACTAGCATCAACACCAACACCAACACTAGCACCAACACTAGCACCAGCACCAACACTAGCACCAACACTAGCACCAACACCAGCATCAATACTAGCACCAACACTAGCATCAGCACCAACACTAGCACCAACACCAGCACCAACACTAGCATCAACACTAGCACCAACACTAGTACCAACACTAGCATCAGCACCAACACTAGCATCAGCACCAACACTAGAATCAACACTAGCACCAGCACCAACACTAGCACCAACACCAGCATCAGCACCAACACCAGCACCAACACTAGCACAAACACTAACACCAACACCAGCATCAGCACCAACACTAGCACCAGCACCAGCACCAACACTAGCATCAACACTAGCATCAGCACCAACACTAGCATCAACACTAGCACCAGCACCAACACCAACACTAGCACCAACACTAGCATCAGCACCAACACTAGCATCAACACTAGCATCAACACTAGCACCAGCACCAACACCAACACTAGCACCAACACTAGCACCAACACTAGCATCAGCACCAACACCAACACTAGCATCAACACCAAAACCAACACCAACACCAACACCAACACCAACACCAACACCAACACCAACACTAGCACCAACACTAGCATCAGCACCAACACTAGCACCAACACCAACACTAGCACCAACACTAGGATCAGCACCAACACTAGCATCAACACTAGCACCAGCACCAACACTAGCACCAACACTAGCATCAGCACCAACACTAGCACCAACACCAGCACCAACACTAGCACCAACACTAGCATCAGCACCAACACTAGCATCAACACCAACACTAGCACCAACACTAGCATCAGCACCAACACTAGCATCAACACCAACACTAGCACCAACACTAGCATCAGCACCAACACTAGCATCAACACTAGCACCAGCACCAACACTAGCACCAACACTAGCATCAGCACCAACACTAGCACCAACACCAGCACCAACACTAGCACCAACACTAGCATCAGCACCAACACTAGCATCAACACTAGGACCAACACTAGCATCAACACTAGCACCAACACTAGTACCAACACTAGCATCAGCAACAACACTAGCATCAACACTAGCACCAACACCAGCATCAATACTAGCACCAACACTAGCATCAGCACCAACACTAGCACCAGCACCAACACCAACACTAGCATCAACACTAGCATCAGCACCAACACTAGCATCAACACTAGCATCAACACTAGCACCAGCACCAACACCAACACTAGCACCAACACTAGCACCAACACTAGCATCAGCACCAACACCAACACCAACACTAGCATCAACACCAAAACCAACACCAACACCAACACCAACACCAACACCAACACCAACACCAACACCAACACCAACACTAGCACCAACACTAGCATCAGCACCAACACTAGCACCAACACCAACACTAGCACCAACACTAGGATCAGCACCAACACTAGCATCAACACTAGCACCAGCACCAACACTAGCACCAACACTAGCATCAGCACCAACACTAGCACCAACACCAGCACCAACACTAGCACCAACACTAGCATCAGCACCAACACTAGCATCAACACCAACACTAGCACCAACACTAGCATCAGCACCAACACTAGCATCAACACCAACACTAGCACCAACACTAGCATCAGCACCAACACTAGCATCAACACTAGCACCAGCACCAACACTAGCACCAACACTAGCATCAGCACCAACACTAGCACCAACACCAACACTAGCACCAACACTAGCATCAGCACCAACACTAGCATCAACACTAGCACCAACACTAGCACCAACACTAGTACCAACACTAGCATCAGCAACAACACTAGCATCAACACTAGCACCAACACCAGCATCAATACTAGCACCAACAATAGCATCAGCACCAACACTAGCACCAACACCAGCACCAACACTAGCATCAACACTAGCACCAACACTAGTACCAACACTAGCATCAGCACCAACACTAGCATCAGCACCAACACTAGCATCAGCACCAACACTAGCACCAACACTAGCACCAACACCAGCACCAATACTAGCACCAACACTAGCATCAGCACCAACACTAGCACCAACACCAGCACCAACACTAGCACCAACACTAGCATCAGCACCAACACTAGCATCAACACTAGCACCAACACCAGCACCAACACCAGCACCAACACTAGCACCAACACTAGCACCAACACTAGCATCAGCACCAACACTAGCATCAACACTAGCACAAACACTAGCATCAACACTAGCACCAGCACCAACACTAGCACCAACACTAGCACCAACACTATCATCAGCACCAACACTAGCATCAGCACCAACACTAGCACCAGCACCAACACCAACACTAGCATCAACACTAGCACCAGCACCAACACTAGCACCAGCACTAGCACCAACACTAGCGCCAACACTAGCATCAGCACCAACACCAGTACCAGTACCAATACTTGCACCAACACCAGCACCAACATCAATACCAGCATCAACACCAATACCAGCATCAACACCAATACCAGCACCAACAATAACACCACCACCACCACCACCACCACTACCACCACCACCAACAACACCACCACCAACCGAAAACATAATTCAATACATAAACAAACAAACCTGTCAGGACAGAGTCGGATTGATCACTGGGTAACGATTTCCCCAGTTTATTCTGAACGACAATACGAAACCAGTAGCTAGTAACTGTCTTTAAATCTTTCAAAACAACCCACACAGTGCCATCTGTTCTGTTCTTATTTATGTCTGATGGGTCCAAGGTCCAACCCACAACCCAAGGACTTCGCTCTAAAAGTGTTGAATAAAAATCGTTGGTTAATAATAGAAGCTTTCATCAAACTCACAAACACCCAACGCCCAACATGTTAGCCAGCAACGCTGTGACTGTGGCTGTGTCATTGACTATCGCCGTCATTATCACTGTTACTGTTCCTGTCATTGTCACTGTCACTGTCATTGTTATTGTCACTGTTCCTGTCACTGTTCCTGTCACTGTTCCTGTCACTGTCACTGTCACTGTTCCTGTCAATGTTCCTGTTCCTGTTCCTGTCACTGTTCCTGTTCCTGTCACTGTTCCTGTCACTGTTCCTGTCACTGTTCCTGTCACTGTTCCTGTCACTGTTCCTGTCACTGTTCCTGTCACTGTCACTGTTCCTGTCACTGTTCCTGTCACTGTTCCTGTCACTGTTCCTGTCACTGTCACTGTCACTGTTCCTGTTCCTGTCACTGTTCCTGTCACTGTTCCTGTCACTGTTCCTGTCACTGTTCCTGTTCCTATCACTGTTCCTGTTCCTATCACTGTTCCTGCCACTGTCACTGTTCCTGTTCCTGTCACTGTTCCTGTCACTGTTCCTGTCACTGTTCCTGTCACTGTTCCTGTCACTGTTCTTGTTCCTGTCACTGTTCCTGTTCCTGTTCCTGTCACTGTTCCTGTCACTGTTCCTGTCACTGTTCCTGTTCCTGTCACTGTTCCTGTTCCTGTCACTGTTCCTGTCACTGTTCCTGTTCCTGTCCCCGTTCCTGTCACTGTTCCTGTCACTGTTCCTGTTCCTGTCACTGTTCCTGTCACTGTTCCTGTTCCTGTTCCTGTCACTGTTCCTGTTCCTGTCCCTGTTCCTGTTCCTGTCCCTGTTCCTGTCACTGTTCCTGTCACTGTTCCTGTCACTGTTCCTGTTCCTGTCACTGTTCCTGTCACTGTTCCTGTTCCTGTCACTGTTCCTGTCACTGTTCCTGTCACTGTTCCTGTCACTGTTCCTGTCACTGTTCCTGTTCCTGTCACTGTTCCTGTCACTGTCCCTGTTCCTGTCACTGTTCCTGTCACTGTTCCTGTCACTGTTCCTGTTCCTGTTCCTGTCACTGTTCCTGTCACTGTTCCTGCTCCTGTTCCTGTTCCTGTCACTGCCACTGTTCCTGTCACTGTCACTGTTCCTGTCACTGTCACTGTTCCTGTCACTGTTCCTGTTCCTGTCACTGTTCCTGCTCCTGTTCCTGTTCCTGTCACTGTTCCTGCTCCTGTTCCTGTCACTGTCACTGTTCCTGTCACTGTTCCTGTTCCTGTCACTGTTCCTGTTCCTGTCACTGTTCCTGTCACTGTTCCTGTTCCTGTCACTGTTCCTGTCACTGTTCCTGTCACTGTTCCTGCTCCTGTTCCTGTTCCTGTCACTGTTCCTGTCACTGTTCCTGTTCCTGTTCCTGTTCCTGTCACTGTTCCTGTCACTGTTCCTGTTCCTGTTCCTGTCACTGTTCCTGTCACTGTTCCTGTCACTGTCACTGTTCCTGTTCCTGTCACTGTTCCTGTCACTGTTCCTGTTCCTGTCACTGTTCCTGTCACTGTTCCTGTCACTGTTCCTGTTCCTGTCCCTGTTCCTGTCACTGTTCCTGTCACTGTTCCTGTTCCTGTCACTGTTCCTGTTCCTGTTCCTGTCACTGTTCCTGTCCCTGTTCCTGTCCCTGTTCCTGTCACTGTTCCTGTCACTGTTCCTGTTCCTGTCACTGTTCCTGTCACTGTTCCTGTTCCTGTCACTGTTCCTGTCACTGTTCCTGTCACTGTTCCTGTTCCTGTCCCTGTTCCTGTCACTGTTCCTGTCACTGTTCCTGTTCCTGTCACTGTTCCTGTTCCTGTTCCTGTCACTGTTCCTGTTCCTGTCACTGTTCCTGTTCCTGTCCCTGTTCCTGTCACTGTTCCTGTCACTGTTCCTGTCACTGTTCCTGTCACTGTTCCTGTTCCTGTCACTGTTCCTGTCACTGTTCCTGTCACTGTTCCTGTTCCTGTCACTGTTCCTGTCACTGTTCCTGTTCCTGTCACTGTTCCTGTCACTGTTCCTGTTCCTGCTCCTGTTCCTGTTCCTGTTCCTGTTCCTGTCCCTGTCACTGTTCCTGTTCCTGTTCCTGTTCCTGTCACTGTCACTGTTCCTGCCACTGTCACTGTTCCTGTCACTGTTCCTGTCACTGTTCCTGTCACTGTTCCTGTTCCTGTTCCTGTCACTGTTCCTGTCCCTGTCACTGTTCCTGTTCCTGTTCCTGTTCCTGTTCCTGTCACTGTCACTGTCACTGTTCCTGCCACTGTCACTGTTCCTGTCACTGTTCCTGTCACTGTTCCTGTTCCTGCCACTGTCACTGTTCCTGTCACTGTTCCTGCTCCTGTCACTGTCACTGTTCCTGTTCCTGTTCCTGTCACTGTTCCTGTTCCTGTTCCTGTCACTGTTCCTGTCACTGTTCCTGTCACTGTTCCTGTCACTGTTCCTGCTCCTGTCACTGTTCCTGTCACTGTTCCTGTCACTGTTCCTGTCACTGTTCCTGTCACTGTCACTGTTCCTGTTCCTGTTCCTGTCACTGTTCCTGTTCCTGTCACTGTTCCTGTCACTGTTCCTGTTCCTGTCACTGTTCCTGTCACTGTTCCTGTCACTGTTCCTGTCACTGTTCCTGTCACTGTTCCTGTCACTGTTCCTGTTCCTGTTCCTGTCACTGTTCCTGTCACTGTTCCTGTCACTGTTCCTGTCACTGTTCCTGTTCCTGTCACTGTTACTGTTACTGTCACTGTTCCTGTTCCTGTCACTGTCACTGTCACTGTTCCTGTCAATGTCACTGTTCCTGTCACTGTCATTGTCACTGTTCCTGTTCCTGTCACTGTTCCTGTCACTGTTCCTGTCCCTGTCCCTGTTCCTGTCACTGTTCCTGTTCCTGTTCCTGTCACTGTTCCTGTCACTGTCATTGTCACTGTTCCTGTTCCTCTCCCTGTTCCTGTCACTGTTCCTGTCCCTGTTCCTGTCCCTGTTCCTGTCACTGTTCCTGTCACTGTTCCTGTCACTGTTCCTGTTCCTGTCCCTGTTCCTGTCACTGTTCCTGTCACTGTCACTGTCACTGTTCCTGTCAATGTTCCTGTTCCTGTCCCTGTCCCTGTTCCTGTCAATGTTCCTGTCAATGTTCCTGTCAATATTCCTGCTCCTGTCACTGTTCCTGTCACTGTCCCTGTCACTGTCACTGTTCCTGTCACTGTTCCTGTCACTGTTCCTGTCACTTTTCCTGTTCCTGTCACTGTTCCTGTCACTGTCACTGTCACTGTTCCTGTCAATGTCACTGTTCCTGTCACTGTTCCTGTCACTGTTCCTGTCACTGTTCCTGTTCCTGTCACTGTTCCTGTCAATGTCACTGTTCCTGTCACTGTTCCTGTCAATGTCACTGTTCCTGTCACTGTCACTGTTCCTGTCACTGTTCCTGTCAATGTTCCTGTTCCTGTCACTGTTCCTGTCACTGTTCCTGTCCCTGTTCCTGTCACTGTCACTGTCACTGTTCCTGTCAATGTTCCTGTTCCTGTCAATGTTCCTGTTCCTGTCAATGTTCCTGTTCCTGTCAATGTTCCTGTTCCTGTCACTGTTCCTGTTCCTGTCACTGTTCCTGTCAATGTTCCTGTCAATGTTCCCGTTCCTGTCAATGTTCCTGTTCCTGTCAATGTTCCTGTTCCTGTCACCGTTCCTGTTCCTGTCACTGTTCCTGTCAATGTTCCTGTCAATGTTCCTGTTCCTGTCACTGTTCCTGTTCCTGTCACTGTTCCTGTCACTGTTCCTGTTCCTGTCACTGTTCCTGTTGCTGTTCCTGTCACTGTTCCTGTCACTGTTCCTGTTCCTGTCACTGTTCCTGTTCCTGTCACTGTTCCTGTCAATGTTCCTGTTCCTGTCACTGTTCCTGTCACTGTTCCTGTCACTGTCATTGTCACTGTTCCTGTTCCTGTCACTGTTACTGTTACTGTCACTGTTCCTGTCAATGTTCCTGTCACTGTTCCTGTCACTGTTCCTGTCACTGTTCCTGCTCCTGTCACTGTTCCTGTCACTGTTCCTGTTCCTGTTCCTGTCACTGTTCCTGTCACTGTTCCTGTTCCTGTCACTGTTACTGTTACTGTCACTGTTCCTGTCACTGTCACTGTCCCTGTTCCTGTCACTGTCACTGTCACTGTCACTGTTCCTGTCAATGTCACTGTTCCTGTCACTGTCATTGTCACTGTTCCTGTTCCTGTCACTGTTCCTGTCACTGTCACCGTTCCTGTCAATGTCACTGTTCCTGTCACTGTCATTGTCACTGTCCCTGTCCTAGCCACTATAAGTTATTATGCGTCTACTAGTCAATAATCAACAAGGTAACAAAACAACAGTTCTTAAGTCTAACCTGACGTCCTGTATTGAATCATGTACTTGAGTATAGGAATATTGCCATGGAAACCATCTTTCCAGACAAGGGTCACGTCATTATTCTCTGCTCGACCGCGAATACTCTTAGGAGGTTCAGGTAGCACTAAAACAACGACAAGAAGAAGACTATAAAGTAGATGTAGAAGAAAAGTAGGGGAGGGGGGAGAGCAACGCTCCCTGCCGCACCGCCTGTTACGGCAATGCACTTATGCCAGCCCTCCCTCCCCTCCCTTTCTTTTCAATTCTTGGACATCACCCACTGGGGGGGGACGTACCTGGAGGGCCGCCGGTTTGAGTTTCCAAGATTTTTGGAAATCCTGCGCCCTGCGACGTCCTGGCAACCAGCTCAAACTTATACTTGGTGAGGATCGCGAGACCGAGAACCTTGTAATCTTCAACATCGCTGTCTAAATCTTTTTCTTGTATTTTTCCTCTGGCATTTGCACTGACGGTTAACTTGTAGCCCTTCAGCACGCCGTTGCGCTCACACGGTGGTTCCCAGTACAGATGGACTTCGTTTCCGTACACGCCATCAAATGAGAACTTTTCTGGGGGACCGGGCACTAAACAGAAACAGAAGAAAATGAAATAGGTTATCGAGGCTCACCATCACCAACACCCTAACACATATACCACCAACTAACGACAACATCAACGACAATACTAACAACAACACTACCACCACAGCGCCACCACCAGCAACTACAAAAAACGTCAACATTACCACCTACACACAAAGACTCCAAACACCATCAACAACAACACCAACCCCACCAACACCGACAACAACACCATCACACCACTGAATCACCACCAACACCAACACCGTTAACAACACCACACTACCGACACCACCAACACCATAAACGCCTACAACAACAACAACACCACCACCACCACCACCACCACCACGACCACCAACAGCAACGACAACAACATTCAAATTTTGAACGTTAAGCCCTAATCAAACGAGAATGCAAGTCATCGCAAGTTAGCTTACGATGACTTGCGATGCCACCAGTCAAATGTTGGCACAAGTCGTCGCAAATCCACTACTTCCCACGCCTTTTCGCTAGTTCTCATGGTAGTTTCTATGGCGACGGAGCACGAAAGACTTGCATCGACTTGTGTTTTGTGTTCAAACGTTTCGCAAGCTCTCGCAAATTGAAGAAAACTTGCGATGAAATTTGAACAAGATCAAATTAGTCGCAAGCTAACGCAAGTCACCGCAAGTCATCGCAAGCTGGCGATCAAACGAGACACAAGCAAGGACAAGCTAAAACTTGCGATGACTTGCATTCTCGTTTGATTAGGGCTTTTATTATATGCATGAAAAAATTACTACATTCTGATTGGTTGAGAGGAGTATAATTTTTTTATTAATTGTACTGCAGTACTATTATTTTAATAATTGTACTGCTCCCAAGGCCCTGGGAACGATGTTGACAATAAAATTCAAATTCTGCAATGGGAAGTTTTCACATTTCCAACGACTTGTGGTACACTATGAACTAAAAATTGAATGAGTACGGGGAACACCCAGAGTGGAAATGTTTCTTGTCAAGTAATGGAACAAGATGTTTTTGAAGGCGTGAGTGAGTACGAAGCGTACGTGTCGTAATTTTGTCATGCATATAATAAATGAGTAATCATATGATTTTGTTCGTACAATTAAGGATTTACACTACTCGTGATATTTGAAAATTATGCCAAATGGCAATCGCCTAACGGCTCGTGCAATTTTGGCAAAATTTTCAAATATCATTTGCAGGGTAAATCCTTAATTGTACTCGCTATCATATGATTACCTATACTAAATACAGATTATTCCGGCGTTATCAAAATATTATTCTGCGAACGCTTCAGATGTAGTAAAACCCTTTAACATCATACCTCCTTCTTTCGTTTCCACATAAACTGCTTCACTGCCTTTACTATCACCTGCGGAGTTGAACGAATGTAGCACAATGCGGTAGCTGGTGTACATAGCCAGGTTAGTAATCGTGCCTTTGGTTGACTTGTTGCTAAAATACGCCTCGCCAGGTTCCGCTGTGTCACAATATTCGCTAACTGCACGACGTCGGCGTCTCCGCTTAGGGTTCTCGTACACAGCCTAAAATAATAATTATAAGCAACTATTTAATAATAGTTGAGTGAGTCTTTTTTGGTCTTCATAAAGTTGTATCTCTCATACTGGCCTAATTGTGGGTTTCTGTTATAATATTATCTAATATATCTCTCATAAGCGGGTAGGTAGGTAGGTAGGTAGGTAGGTAGGTAGGTAGGTAGGTAGGTAGGTAGGTAGGTAGGTAGGTAGGTAGGTAGGTAGGTAAGTAGGTAGGTAGGTAGGTAGGTAGGTAGGTAGGTAGGTAGGTAGGTAGGTAGGTAGGTAGGTAGGTAGGTATAGGTAGGTAGGTAGGTAGGTAGGTAAGTAGGTAGGTAGGTAGGTAAGTAGGTAGGTAGGTAAGTAGGTAGGTAGGTAAGTAGGTAGGTAGGTAAGTAGGTAGGTAGGTAGGTAGGTAGGTAGGTAGGTAGGTAGGTAGGTAAGTAGGTAGGTAGGTAGGTAGGTAGGTAGGTAGATAGGAAAGAAGGAAGGAGGCAGGAAGGAAGGAGACAGACATACAGGCAATCGAATATTACTTAAGCCGGCAAGCAGGCAGACCAGTACGACCTGCAACAACTGCCAAACACAACAAACTTATTTGATAATGATAATACCGACAACAAAAACGAACAATAATTTTTACAAAGAGTTAGTTAATAAGTTTAGAGCAATCTCACCTTGTAGCCCATAATTGAAGTGTGCTTTGAGCTGGGTTTGTCCCAGTAGATGATCACTGACGTCTGACCAACACTAGGTGATCGCCCTAATGAAGGAGCAGGAGGTACTAAAATATAAATAGAAAAAAAAAAGTTTGTCAGTTCTTGCTGTGATATGGGTGACACAAGCTGTTAGCGCGCTGTCTCTCACAGCTCAAGTTACTGCTAAGTTTCGGCGGGAAAATTTCTGAGTTGATTTACAGTCAAAATGGAAATACATTCCCACTTTTGGTTCTGTAGTTCCAAATGTGTTGTTTTGCTAGTTATTGGTCAGAAACATCATTTTTACGGATAATTTGGCGAGATAAGCGTTTTTCAGCATTTTGAAGGTGGCAAAACTGCGAAAATAGAAAAGTTGAGGGAATCATTCCAAATGTGTTGTTTTGCTATTTTTTGGTCAGAAACATCATTTTTACCGATAATTTGGCATTTGGAGCTTATTTGAGAGAAAAACTTTTTCGACTCAGAATGGCGAGATAAGCGTTACTTTATCTAACTTGTTCTCCATAATTAACCGAGACTGTTATGACTTAAGAAGTAATAATTGTATGCTTTTGTTACCAAAATCTAACACAAATGCCATGAAAAAAGTTTCGGTTACAAAGCTTCCGTGATCTGGAATGCCTTACCTAATGATGAAAAGACTTACGAGAATAGCGAATAATGATTGTTTTTATACTCTTGAAACTTTTTACATAATCACATTTTTAACTGTAAATATAATTTTTAGTAAATACTATTGTATTAGTTTAGGTAGTCTTTAATATTTGTAGCGCATGTAATTGTTATTTTATCTAGCACACGGCCCTTTGAAAAACAACTGTAATTTAGTTTTATAGGCTACGGTGAATAAATAAATAAATAAATAAATAAATAAATAAATAATTAACTGCCAGATCTTCGTTGTTGTTTGGAGGTAGGTGCCATAGGTGGCCAAGGCTAAGCAATCTAGCCGTAAGCAATGAGCAATGCAACATAGCAAGCAATTGAGCAATCCCGACTTCGGGGCAAGCAATTGAGCAATCCCGACTTCGGGACAAGATTGTAAGCAGTAAGAGGTCACCATGACAACTCTGCCAAGGCAGACCTCCCGGCACCTGTCACACTGAGTAATCAGTGGAATATGTATTACGTATAACACGAGCCTAACTTACTTACCTGAAAGGGGGTGGGGGAACAAGCGACAATCCAAATGCAAAAGACACGAGAGCTGAGCAACAGGCTAGCAAGCAAAGCCAGCAAATATAGCAGCAACGCTACAGACACAAGCCTCGCCAAATGGGAACCGAGCGTGTGCGCCCCTGGGCCTCCTAAAGATCTTGGAACTCCCCAAGATCGTAAGGGGTAGTCCGCTGGCTAACTACGTCGGCAGTTAACTTTGCTTAAATTACATTTAACCACATATAAATAAATAAATAAATAAATAAATAAATAAATAAATAAATAAATAAATAAATAAATAAATAAAGAAATAAATAAATAAGTAAATAAATAAATAAATAAATAAATAATAAAAACGAGGTTAATAATCTTTTGATATTAAGCAATACTGGAGATATAAATACCCAATAATGGATTGCTTATCATCAAAGTCCAACTTACATCTCGCAGCTGTTCTTCGTGTTTCCTCGTAACTTCTCATGTTCCGACGATTTTCGTCTATCGCATTCAAACGTATGTCGTACAGTGTAAATTCCTTGAGGCCGGTAAACATGTATTTTCTGTACGACGCTGATAGAATTCGGTCAGAATAGTTAGCAACCTGTAGATTACTTGTTCGATGTAGTTCATAGCCCAAACGATACCCAAAGATTGTCGCTTGGGTTTCAACCAAGAAAGGCGGCTAGTAAACAAAACAAAGGTACGATAAACTGTGAGTTTTCAGTAAGTAGAGTAGAGTAGAGTAGAGTAGAGTAGAGTAGAGTAGAGTAGAGTAGAGTAGAGTAGAGTAGAGTAGAGTAGAGTAGAGTAGAGTAGAGTAGAGTAGAGTAGAGTAGAGTAGAGTAGAGTAGAGTAGAGTAGAGTAGAGTAGAGTAGAGTAGAGTAGAGTAGAGTAGAGTAGAGTAGAGTAGAGTAGAGTAGAGTAGAGTAGACTAGAGTAGAGTAGAGTAGAGTAGAGTAGAGTAGAGTAGAGTAGAGTAGAGTAGAGTAGAGTAGAGTAGGGTGGGGGTGGAGTTAGAGTAGAGTAGAGTAGAGGGGCGGATTGGAGTGGAGTGGAGTGGAGTGGAGTGCAGTCAGTACTGTCAGTACCAGACTAGCAATTAGCAACAGTCAGTGTAGCAGACTAGCAGTCAGCAAGAGATGTCACTACTTTTTCTTACCTCCCATTCCACAATGAAATTTGTCGAGGAATTCGACGTGATCCTGACATTGCGCGGACTTCCACCAATGGCTAAAAAAGCAAATCATAATACATAACATAACATAACATAACATAACATAACATAACATAACATAACATAACATAACATAACATAACATAACATAACATAACATAACATAACATAACATAATACCAAGTACCCACTCACTCACTCCCTCCTAAACCAGACTCTTAATCTTAAAATAACCACATAAAGGGAGGGAACGATGTAGATACTTACACTCCCTCAATGTCCTGACAGGTGGGGAAGGTGTACTAAATGGACTGACATGGGCGTCGATTGTAGAACTGATGCGGAAGGTATACATATGATTCGGCTCCAGCCCCCAAACGACCAGCTTTCTTTCACCACCATGCAGTGGTTTTAGGTGAGTTATCCAAGCTCCTTCTCCTTTTCGGTATTGGAGAGTGAAAAAGCGTATCGGCTGTTGGCGACGAGTTACGACTGCCCAACGAATGGCGATCGATCGCGATGTGATATTGGAGTCGGATATTGGAAGAATCAGAGGTGCTTCTGCTTTACCTAGAAAGAAGAGAAATAATGCTGGGTATAAGCATGTAAAGAAAACTAAAAAAGAAGTAAAGTAAAGTGAAGTGAAGTGAGGTGAGGTGAGGTGAGGTGAGGTGAGGTGAGGTGAGGTGAGGTGAGGTGAGGTGAGGTGAGGTGAGGTGAGGTGAGGTGAGGTGAAGTGAAGTGAGGTGAAGTGAAGTGAAGTGAAGTGAAGTGAAGTGAAGTGAAGTGAAGTGAAGTGAAGTGAAGTGAACTAAACTAAACTAAAATGAAGTGAAGTGAAGTGAAGTGAAGTGAAGTGAAGTGAAGTGAAGTGAAGTGAAGTGAAGTGAAGTGAAGTGAAGTGAAGTGAACTAAACTAAACTAAACTAAACTAAAATGAAGTAAAGTGAAGTGAAGTGAAGTGAAGTGAAGTGAAGTGAAGTGAAGTGAAGTGAAGTGAAGTGAAGTGAAGTGAAGTGAAGTGAAGTGAAGTGAAGTGAAGTGAAGTGTTAAGTAAAGTGTAAAGTAAAGTAAAGTAAAGTAAAGTAAAGTAAAGTAAAGTAAAGTAAAGTAAAGTAAAGTAAAGTAAAGAAAACTAAAAAAGAAGTAAAGTGAAGTGAAGTGAAGTGAAGTGAAGTGAAGTGAGGTGAGGTGAGGTGAGGTGAGGTGAGGTGAGGTGAGGTGAGGTGAGGTGAAGTGAGGTGAGGTGAGGTGAGGTGAGGTGAGGTGAGGTGAGGTGAGGTGAGGTGAGGTGAGGTGAGGTGAGGTGAGGTGAGGTGAGGTGAGGTGAGGTGAGGTGAGGTGAGGTGAGGTGAGGTGAGGTGAGGTGAGGTGAGGTGAGGTGAGGTGAGGTGAAGTGAAGTGAAGTGAAGTGAAGTGAAGTGAAGTGAAGTGAAGTGAAGTGAAGTGAAGTGAAGTGAAGTGAAGTGAAGTGAAGTGAAGTGAAGTGAAGTGAAGTGAAGTGAAGTGAACTAAACTAAACTAAACTAAAATGAAATGAAATGAAGTGAAGTGAAGTGAAGTGAAGTGAAGTGAAGTGAAGTGAAGTGAAGTGAAGTGAAGTGAAGTGAAGTGAAGTGAAGTGAAGTGAAGTGAAGTGAAGTGAAGTGTTAAGTAAAGTGTAAAGTAAAGTAAAGTAAAGTAAAGTAAAGTAAAGTAAAGTAAAGTAAAGTAAAGTAAAGTAAAGTAAAGTAAAGTAAAGTAAAGTAAAGTAAAGTAAAGTAAAGAAAACTAAAAAAGAAGTAAAGTGAAGTGAAGTGAAGTGAAGTGAAGTGAAGTGAAGTGAAGTGAAGTGAAGTGAGGTGAGGTGAGGTGAGGTGAGGTGAGGTGAGGTGAGGTGAGGTGAGGTGAGGTGAGGTGAGGTGAGGTGAGGTGAGGTGAAGTGAAGTGAAGTGAAGTGAAGTGAAGTGAAGTGAAGTAAAGTGAAGTGAAGTGAAGGAAAGTGAAGTGAAGTGAAGTGAAGTGAAGTGAAGTGAAGTGAAGTGAAGTGAAGTGAAGTGAAGTGAAGTGAAGTGAATTGAAGTGAAGTGAAGTAAATTGAAGTGAAGTGAAGTGAAGTGAAGTGAAGTGAAGTGAAGTGAAGTGAAGTGAAGTGAAGTGAAGTGAAGTGAAGTGAAGTGAAGTGAAGTGAAGTGAAGTGAAGTGAAGCGAAGCGAAGTGAAGCGAAGCGAAGTGAAGTGACTCTACCTTTACTCCCTCTTCTTGATGTAAAAACAGTGGCCCTTGCTGCATCTCCCCATCCAACAGAGGTCCGGGCTTGCACTTCAATTATATAAAACTTATCAGCGCTCAGACTCGTCACTGTATCAGACCTCTTCGTCGAAACCAGGGTGGGCATCCTGATAAATGGAGCTCCAACTTCGTCCCTCGGCTTGTGGCTCACTCGGTACATTGTTATATTGCCACCAATGAGTTCAGGGATACCCCACGAGACGGCCACAAGGGAGGCGTCGATAGTTGGAAAACGGAGACGGCTTGGCGGACCGGGTACTAATAAGAGTAAAATAACGAAGAAATCGTGAGAGGCGAACGCAATCATTTGAAATGCTCAATTTAAAGTGCTTATGAAACGAAAATTATAAGTTTGTCTTATTTTAAAGAACACTTAAAATGACAAAGTAACATCGATCTTTTGTAGTTTTTCGTTCCTTGCTTCGTTGTTGAGATATTTCAGTTTGTTTGAAATGTAAATTAAACATTGTGTAGTCACATGTGCATAATGACTTATGGGAGAAGATTATAGCCCTGTTTACACGGCCAAAATTTAAGCGGGATCTGAGCCACATCTGACTTTAAACGGGCTTAAAATGTCCGTATTAACAGATCGGCGTAAATTAATCGCGATTAGTTTGCACCACCTCAAGGAGGTGGATTAAACTGAGCACGATCAGTTAATCACGCTTAACTTGGCCGTGCAAAGGTAACGGGATTGAAAAAACGCTTGATATTAATGCGGTGTTATTAATACAATAAAATGCATTTTTTTGCCCTGCTGTAGAAGCTTCCATCTCGCTATTCTTTGTTCCTTTGTTTTTTTTCTTTCTTTCTTTTAGCTATTACTCTTTCTCGTATACCGATGTCTTCCGTTGTTCTTTGACGCACGCTACCCATACGAAGCTTCCAAAACCAAAAATACAGCTCGTCCGCCATGTTGAATAATGGTGTATGTGTTTTAGTAAGGGATTATAAATGACCGTGTAAACGCACCAAGGTGGCGCATTTTAAGCACGCTTAACTTAAAGCGTGCTTAAATTTTGGCCGTGTAAACACGGCTTATATATCTTTGCTATTATCAAATATAATCACTTGAAAATCTACATGTTTGGTGCTGTAGGAGAAACACAACCCACTGGATGCTTCCTTAGAATTAATTTGGTTTAATTTCGTTACAAAGACACTATAAATTACTCGACTCGCGCTATTGACATCCGATCGATTCTACTCAACTTCTTGCTTGTGTTCAATGGCGTCAAACGTATACCTTTATAGAGGGCTGTTTACACGGCCAAAATTTAAGCACGCTTAACTTACACCATTATTCAACATAGCGGACGAGCTATAGTTTTGGTTTGGGAAGCTTCGTATTGGTAACGTGCGTCAAAGACAACGGAACGGAACTACGGAAGACATCGGTACACGAGAAAGAGTAATAGCAAAAGAAAGAAACAAACAAACAAACAAATGAAACAAGAATAGCGAGAGGGAAGCTTCTACAGCAGGGCAAAAAAAATGCATTTTATCGTATTAATAACACCGTATTAATAGCAAGCGTTTTTCAATCCCGTTGCGTTTACACGGCCAAGTTAAGCGTGGTTAACTGATCGTGCTCAGTTTAATCCACCTCCTTGAGGTGGTGCAAACTAATCGCGATTAATTTAAATTTATTTTAATTAATTTAACTTAAAGTCAGATGTGGTTCAGATCCCGCTTAAATTTTGGCCGTGTAAACATGCCTTAAGATACATTTGCCCAGAGCTTAACGGTTTACCTATTAATCAATTGATATAGTTTGATGCCCTAATTTTATTCTCCTTAGATTATATTTGTGCACATGTTTTGGGCTCCACCTATTCAAATATGTTGTTCTATACTAACTTGTTTCCAGGGTTCGCGGGTATGGTCGAAGAGCATCGCTTCTTTTGCCGTCGCCAATTTTGGTGAAGGCCAAAAGACGTATATCGTACTGCGTGTAGCCAATCAAGTTCTTAAGTACATAACTCCTTACGTTACCAACATTAATTTCCTTGTAACGTTGTGGGGCATACTGAACCAATCTGTAAAAGAGCTACAGAAAACAAGAAAAACAATGAGATAAATGTAAACCTTTCATATATTTTTGTAGGTAACATCGTGATGCGAAAAGATGCGAACATAAAACGCCTAACTTCATATGTGAGCATCTCACCAGTGACCAGGTAACGAGTTCGATTCTCAGACTCATGATCATCATCATGACGTCATCACCATTTTCATGACGTCATCACGATCATCACGACGTCTCGCCATTATCATGACGTCATCATCACCATCATCTTGACATCATCGCCGTCATCATCATCCTCATCACCACTTGTTATGACTATCGTCATCATGAGGTCATCGCCATCACCATCACGACTATTATCTTCCTGACGTCATCGCAACCATGATCATTACCTGCCATGACCGTCACCTTGACATCATCACCATCATGACGCCATCATTAGCACGATCACACGTCGCGGCCATCACCATCATATAGTATGAGCATCATATGATCACGATTATCATCTTCATGACGTCATAATCATCGTCATAATCATCGTCATCGTCATCGTTATCGTGACGTCATCATTATAATCGTCATCACGTCATGACCACAATCATCATGACGTCATAACCATCACCATCGTGACGTCATGACCATCATCATTATAACGTCATGACCATCACCACGTCATAACCATCACCATCATGACATCATAACCATCACCACGTCATGACCATCACCATCATGACGTCATAACCATCATCATCATGACCATCATCATCATAACGTCAGTACACCTGTATATAAATGTGACACTACTATGCTTCCACTCGGTTGACCCTGTAATCCCAGCCCTATTTAATTAATCCATATTCATCTCTATTCCCATATATTTCCCAGTATTCCACCTGCATGCCGACTGATCCCGCATACAACATGCACTCCCCTTGTATACATTTATCCAGTATCCCATTGTTCCCTAACTGGGCTTAACGTCGGTTCGCAGCGGTGAGATGTTCACTCTGTATTCCCTAATTCCCAACCGATTTTTCAGTTAACATTAGCAGTAGGTAGACATAATTTTCTCCTTATATCAACACGCTGGCACTATTACCTTATAGCCAAGTACCGCTCCATTCCTGCCTTCTTTTGGCACCTCGTCCCATGTTATCTTGATGCTAGAACCAGAGAAACCAATTGCTCGTATGTCGTCGGGTGCAACGTCAGGAACTAAGAAAATAAAATCATCTATTATTTAGGACACATAAAAAATTCCATGATTCTCATACTACATTTTAAAGTGCATATGAAATGAAAATGAAGTCTGTCTTATTTGAAAGAACACTTAAAATAACCAAGTAACATCTTTGTTTTTCGTTTCCTTGTTTCGTTGTTGAGATATCTCAGTTTGTTTGATATGTAAATTAAACATTTTGACGTCACACATGTCTGGAGCTCAGACTTTTTCTTTGAGTTTAACATACGACAGCTTGTACAGCAAAAACAAACGGAAAAAAACTTTACCAACTTCAGGCTGAAAACACTACTAATAAACAATTATTGAATGAGGTTGAGCATGATATCGAGAATTATCAAGGACGAGGTTTGTGTTATCCACCGAAGCCGAAGGCTGAGGTGGATAACACAAACCGAGGCCTTGATAATTCTCGATATCATGCGAAAACCGAATCCAATAATTGTTTTATTATATATGTTATATATTCTTCTTTGTTTAACGATGGAAACTGGTTAAAAGCCATTTTGTTTACTCTTCAAAAAATATTTAGTTTTGGCGGGATTTTTAGCAAGCTGCCGACCGCGCTGGGAGGTATTATTGCACGCTGATCACGTCAGCAGCTGAAATAACGCGTCAGCTTCCAGATACGGAGAATTAGCGGGGGCGTTTTGGCCAATCACGAACGAGAATAAAGTTTGAATATATAGGTTATATATATATATCGTTGCTATTATCAAACCAAATTAATTCGTAGGAAGCGTGTAGGTGTGTTTCTCTCACAACACCAAACATGTAGAATTTTCAAGTGATTTTGTTTGATAATAGCAAAGATATATAACCTTCTCCGATAACTCATTATCCACATGTGACGTGAAAATGTTTAATTCGCATGTTAAACTATTAAACTACCTGAAATATCCCAACAACGAAGCAAGGAAACGAAAGACTGCAAAAGATGTTACTCTATCATTTTAAGTATTCTTTTAAATAAGACAAACTTAATTTTCGTTTCATAAACACTTTAACCGTTGACTCCTAAGCCCGCATGTAGGTGCACCTTTAGTATTTTACTCCGGTTAACGCCAGACGATTTTACTCGTTAAGGGAAGACCCCTGGTACACGCGTAAAAACGCACAACTTGTTCACGGTTGTGAACAGGCGTGAACAATGTTGTGGTGCTCGCCGTGAACAAGTTGTTCACTTATGGTTCGAACAACTTGTTCACAAATAAATCAACAGTCATGAACATGTTGTTCCAACAGCACATTTTTATAGCCAACGTTGTTCGCATATGATACAACGTGTTGTAACAGCATGACGAAATAACAACGATGAACAACAATGTTACAACAATGGTGAACATGGTTGTTGTATCAACACGTTCTTCGGTTGTTACAACATGCGTGAACATGCAACGGTTGTTGTTTCATCAGGCTGTAACAACTTGTTGAAACAATGATGAACAATGTTGTTCATTTATCAATGTTGTTCACATATGTCAACAAGTTGTTACAGCATTGTTCAGGCAACAATGCTGTAACAACTTGCGAGATTTTTACGCGTGTAGCCAACGGGTAAAACGCTATTTAATTTTCATACCGTATTCTGACGTTTGTCCAATAATGGTAGGTGAAAAAGGGCTTTCTCCATATTGACTCATGGTCCTCATTCGGATTCTGTAGGTCGTAAATTTCTTTAACGACGTGATCTTGTAGGCTTTTAGCTCTCGAAAGATACCGCTTGCCGTACGATTCTGTTTATATTCACTCTCTGGTCCCACTTCTTGCAATTCCACTGCGTAGAAAATGTAAGGACTGTTCCAGGTTTCTTTCGGAGGCAGCTAAAATATATTCGGTAAATACAGCTGAATGAATACCTTTGAATACCCTCGAAAGCCTTCGAATACTTTTAAATACATTCGAATACCTTTAAATACCTTTGAATACCTTTAAATACATTCGAATACCTTTATAATACCTTCAAATATTTTTGAATACCTTTGAATACATTTGAATACTTTTGAATACCTTCAAATATTTTTGAATACTTTTAAATACATTCGAATACCTTTGAATACTTTTGAATAACTTCAAGTATTTTTGAATGCCTTTGAATACATTCGAATACCTCCAAATATTTTTGACTACCTTTGAATACCTTCGAATACTTTTAAATACCTTTGAATATTTGAATACCTTCGGATACTTTTAAATACTTTCAAATACCTTTAAATTCATTTTTGATACATTCGAATACCTTCAAATACCTTCGAATACCTTCAAATACCTTCGAATACCTTGGAATACCCATAGATACCTTTGAATATCACTGAATGCTTCATGGAGCAAGTTTGTTGACTGATTTTATCATTTTAACGTCGTTATTATCAATTGATAAATTACATATCCAGAGTTACGTGCAGGCTCTCTCCCCTTTCTTCGATCTTCTAAGAGCCTGCGAGCAGGCTACGTACGTTTTTACACGTGTAAACGAGGCTGGACGCTACCCTAAATTCATCTATATATTACCTCCCAGGTTAGTTGTAACTGTCCAGCGTTCAGATCAACCGAATAAACTTTAACGTTGAGTGGTGGCGACCATGGAGCTAGAATATATAACGTACATACTAGTCAAATAACGAAAATCGAAAGCAAAACTGGACAAAAATGTACAGCTATTTTGAATTACTTGGATGGGATGAGATAAAATATGGTGAAGTGAGATGAAATGAGATGAAGTGAGGTGAGGTGAGGTGAAGTGAAGTGAAGTGAAGTGAAGTGAAGTGAAGTGAAGTGAAGTGAAGTGAAGTGAAGTGAGGTGAAGTGAAGTGAAGTGAAGTGAGGTGAGGTGAGGTGAGGTGAGGTGAGGTGAGGTGAGGTGAGGTGAGGTGAGGTGAGGTGGGAGGGAGGGAGGGAGGGAGGGAGGGAGGGAGGGAGGGAGGGAGGGAGGGAGGGAGGGCGTGAAGTGAAGTGAAGTGAAGTGAAGTGAAGTGAAGTGAAGTGAAGTGAAGTGAAGTGAAGTGAAGTGAAGTGAAGTGAAGTGAAGTGAAGTGAAGTGAAGTGAAGTGAAGTGAAGTGAAGTGAAGTGAAGTGAGGTGAAGTAAAGTGAGGTGTGGTAAGGTGAGGTACAGTGAGGTGAGATGAAGTGAGGTGAAGTGAGATGTTTACTCCTGCATGCAAACTCGCGCACGCGCAAACGTTTTGCAGCGGTGTTTGCTGCATTGCTTACCAGCATTGGCCGTTTTAACGTCAGACGATTTTGAGCTCAGAGGACTGTATCCCACTTTATTGTAAGCCCTGACTCGGAAACGATAGGTCATCGCAGGACGAACATTCTCGATTATCACTGGGGGAACATTATATTTCTTAAACGGATCCTTGACAATCAGTGCATCGAACCATGTCGATGTTTTGTCGTTAGCGAAACCCGTCTCGTTGTTGCCTTCAATGACGTATTTGATAATTGGTGAACGGCCCTTCGAACCTTCCTTCCAAGTGAGTTCAATAGCCGTGGCATTAATCTCGAGAAATCGTAGAGCAGACGGAGCCGATGGAGGAACTGAAACAAATAAACATGTTCACATTAGCTCCCAACTACACTACAATACAACACCATATCGTACCCATCAAACTATACCATAGTAGTATCATACCATAGTAGTACCATACCATAGTAGTACCATACCATAGTAGTATCATACCATAGTAGTACCATACCATAGTAGTACCATACTATAGTAGTACCATACCACAGTAGTACCATACCACAGTAGTACCATACCACAGTAGTACCATACCACAGTAGTACCATACCATAGTAGTACCATACCATAGTAGTACCATACCATAGTAGTGCCATACCATAGTAGTACCATACCATAGTAGTACCATACCATAGTACCATATTATAGTAGTACCATACCATAGTAGTACCATACCACAGTAGTACCATACCACAGTAGTACCATACCATACCATAGTAGTACCGTACCATAGTAGTACCATATCATAGTAGTGCCATACCATAGTAGTACCATACCATAGTAGTACCATACCACAGTATCATACCACAGTAGTGCCATACCACCATACCATACCATACCATACCATAGTAGTACCATACCATAGTAGTGCCATACCATAGTAGAACCATACCACAGTAGTGTCATACCATAGTAGTATCATATCATAGTAGTACCATACCATAGTAGTACCATACCACAGTAGTATCATACCATAGTAGTACCATACCATAGTAGTACCATACCATAGTAGTACCATACCACAGTAGTACCATACCATAGTAGTACCATACCACAGTAGTACCATACCATAGTAGTACCGTACCACAATAGTACCGTACCATGGTAGTACCGTACCATAGTAGTACCGTACCATAGTAGTACCATACCACAGTAGTACCATACCATAGTAGTACCGTACCATAGTAGTACCGTACCATAGTAGTACCGTACCATAGTAGTACCATGCCATAGTAGTACCATGCCATAGTAGTACCATACCATAGTAGTACCATGCCATTGTAGTACCATGCCATTGTAGTACCATGCCATAGTAGTACCATGCCATAGTAGTACCATGCCATAGTAGTACCATACCACAGTAGTACCATGCCATTGTAGTACCATGCCATAGTAGTACCATGCCATAGTAGTACCATACCACAGTAGTACCATACCACAGTAGTACCATACCACAGTATCATACCACAGTAGTACCATACCACAGTAGTACCATACCATAGTAGTACCATATCACAGTATCATACCACAGTAGTACCATACCACAGTAGTACCATACCACAGTATCATACCACAGTAGTACTATACCATAGTAGTACCATATCACAGTACCATACCACAGTAGTACCATACCACAGTATCATACCATAGTAGTACCATATCACAGTACCATACCACAGTAGTACCATACCACAGTATCATACCACAGTAGTACCATACCATAGTAGTACCATATCACAGTATCATACCACAGTAGTACCATACCATAGTAGTACCATACCACAGTATCATACCACAGTAGTGCCATACCATAGTAGTACCATACCATACCATAGTAGTACCATACCATACCATAGTAGTACCATACCATAGTAGTGCCATACCATAGTAGTACCATACCACAGTTGTATCATACCATAGTAGTATCTTACCATAGTAGTATCATACCATAGTGCCATACCATAGTGGTACCATACCACAGTAGTACCATACTATAGTAGTAACCATACCATAGTAGTACTATACTATAGTAGTACTATACTATAGTAGTACTATACTATAGTAGTACCACACCATACCAATACAAATACAAATACCATACCATACCATACCATACCATACCATACCATACCATACCATACCATACCATACCATACCATACCACCACGACACGACACGACACGACACGACACGACACGACACAACACAACACAACCAGACAGTGAGGACTAAATAACAATCGATTATTCATTTCTGTTTTTAAAAAAACACGTACGAACTACAAAAGGGTCATCTCAGAAGATTTAAAGTTAACAATGCTTAAAGTGTCTATGAAGTGAAAATACGTTGGCATTTTTGTTGTTTTATTGTACAGAGGAGCACATCAGGAGCACTCACTGAAAATGTCGAGAGAATCTGATGGGTAGTTTTCGCGCTATCAACTCTCAAAATTTGCCGTGGATAGTTTGCTTTGGAGTTGGTTCATTAATAGTGAAATCTATTGTTCTTATGCATAGTTGTCCATCTGCGTACGTCATAAGGCATTGTTACCAAGAAGCCCAAATTTCCCCAAAACAAACTATCCATGGCAAACTTTGAGAGTTGATAGCACGAAAAGTACGCATCAGATTCTCTTGAAATTTTCAGTGAGTGCTCCTGCCATGCTCCTCTGTACAATAAAATAACAAAAATGCCTACGAATTTTTTATTTCATAGACACTTTAAAGTTTCAGTAATTTTCTTAAAATTTGCAAGAAATACATGTGTCCGTCTCGTTGAAATTACAGAATAACAATAGTTTCCCGCTCTTTTTTTGTTGGGGGCCCGCGCAGGCGCAAAACAGTTTTGCAGCGGTGTTGTAGCGTAACGGTTTACCGCGTTCCAGTCTCCCATACTCTTAATGGCGAATTGTGTATAAATAAACATACCTGGAATATCTAATGTCCTGCCTTCAATACTCGCACTTTTGCTTTCGCCCGCTCTGGTCTTGGCCGCTACCTCAATCATGTACCTAGTGTTGGACCTCAGAGATGTAATCCCGGCTTGCAATTCGTCTCCAGGGACTCTCTCAACCTTCTCTTCATTCTTATGGCCCACACGCCAATATTTCACCACGTAGCCAGTCAAGACGCCGTTGACCTCGCGCGGACGAACCCACGAAACACTGATAGTGTCGGAAAACTGTTCGACAATCGAGAGACGTTGAGGAGCACTGGGAGCTAAAGAAGAAGGGGAGAAAGGAAAAACTATGCCTAAATCAACATGTCCTTTCACTTAGAATGGAATTGTCGGAAATTTTACAGTTTACCGCACCTGAGTCACTTTAATCCTAATCAATAACCGTGTTTACTATATGGCTGGGTTTGATTTCCGGTCCGTACGCAAAACGACGCACGCTGATTGGTTCCTGAGAGGTCGGGAATTTACGATGACCGGTCAAGACGCTTTTTTCTCGGCCCTGTAAGTTTTGGCGGGAACATTTCCGAGTTGATTTGAATACAAATAAAAGAGAAATAGGTATCTTTATTCAAATATTCTGAACAATAAAATGTGTTGGAACATCACTGCTGGTTTCCTTTAAAGCTGTTTATCTAAAAACACGACAAATAAAAGCCGAACTGGTGTAACTAAGCCAAGAAGCGACACGAAAAAGTCAACAGGTAAGGTAAACAGCATAATCCGAAGACGAAAACAACGCTCGAAGCTTTAAAATAAAAAGAACCAATAGCCATATAATAAATTCCTTATTAACCTCGTTTGCTCCCGGAAAGTATTTGCCCTCGGTTTTATCGCACAAACCTCGCTCCTTCGTCGCTCGGTCTGTACGAAAACCTCAGGCAAATACTTTTGTTGGAAATTTATCTCGGAATCAAACTACAAAAAAACATTTTGAACAAAATAAAACGCTTTTTACTCGAGTCGCCCCGAGTGAAGCCCTCTGGTTTTAATTAAAAAATTCACAACTATTAACGGTTTGTGTTTATCACGAAACCAAAGACACCATTGTATTCTACAAATTAATAGTTTTCTAACGATATCTATTTTATTTTTGTGGCATAAATTCTGACGAATTGAGAGCGCTTTACAGAAATGACCCTGAAAACCTTAATGAAGACCTTAAGTGCCAAAGAACTAAAATATAGTAGTAATATAACCACTAAATGGGGACACTATAAGCACACTATTTAGCGTTTCAGTTGTCCAAAGGGTACACCCAGTGCTACGTACCGTCCTCTGTTGTCTTCACTCCAATGGGACCTGCTTCGGGGCCGCCGCCAACACTGTTATGAGCACTAATCTTGAATTCATACTGCGTGTATGTTTTCAAGTTTGTCACGTTGAACACTTGAATAAAAGCACTTTTGTCGTGCTTCGCGTTCCTCTGGTCAACGACGTCCTCGTGGTCGAACTCCCACAAGCGAATCTGGAGGAGAAATAGAAGTTAGAAGGCAGCGAATAGCCTACTCTGGTCCCAGAGATTCTACGCCGCACGCTCCCCCTGGAAATGCTGAAAGCCGCGAGAGAACCTCTGGTCGATGACGCCGTTTCTTTGATCGCTCCCAGCCAATGAAGTCGCTAGGGTCACATCTTGACCCCATTTTCTGATTGGCTAAGAAATCTGTTAGGGGAGTAAATCTGTTAAGCAAATGTTTTATTGGTTGGGCTTTAATTAGATTATTGAAACATGAAAACGAGATTGGTGGCGTCTTCGACCAGAGGAGGTTCTCTCCCCATTTTAAGCATTTTGCGGTATTCGTTACACCAAAAACCTTATTCTCCGCCCGAGTACACAGTCGTACATTTTTAAATTAATTAAAATTGCAGTGCCCTGAAAGTTGGCTTGCGGGCGCAGCTAACTTTCAAACGTTTTATATTCTGTGTGTTTGTTCGTTCGTTCGTTCGTTCGTTCGTTCGTTCGTTCGTTCGTTCGTTCGTTCGTTCGTTCGTTCGTTCGTTCGTTCGTTCGTTCGTTCGTTCGTTCGTTCGTTCGTTCGTTCGTTCGTTCGTTCGTTCGTTCGTTCGTTCGTTCGTTCGTTCGTTCGTTCGTTCGTTCGTTCGTTCGTTCGTTCGTTCGTTCGTTCGTTCGTTCGTTCGTTCGGAATCAATAGTATATTTCTGACGCGACATTTTTAACGCGATATTTTGAACGCCACAGGGCACCGCTTTTTAGCACTGTGTCTGGTTAAATTAAGAGTTCAAAGACAATTAGTGAAGATAAATAAGTAAAACCTACGATATAAGACGTCAAGTCGCCATTCCAGTCTTGCTGCGGTGGACTGTTCCACTCCAAAACAACGGACCTTGATGAAACGTTTCTTACTGCAAAGTCTCGAGGAGCACTGCTTGGAACTGGAAAACACACGAAAAAAACAAATCAATCAAAAGTGCTTGGAGAATAGGGGGAATTTACACACACAAGTACGTAACACGCACGTAAACGTGCACGCACGCAATAACACATATGTACACGCAAAAAAGACACGCGTGCCTGCTGCACGCCCTTGCCGGTGATGATGATAATCATCATCACTATTAATATCATCATCATCTTCGTCATCACCATGATCACCATCATACATCCATCACCACCATCACATCACATCACCATCCCCATCATTACCATCACCACCACCATCACTTTCATCACCATCACTTTCATCATCATCAGCATCATCGTCACCATAATCACCATCATTACAATCATCACCATCACATCACATCATGACATCATTACCATCACCATTACCATTACCATCACATCACCACCATCATCATAATGATTAATATTAATACTACTATTTTATATGATCAGGAGCACTTACTCCCTTCTTTAGTTCTTATGATGGTAGTTTCACTATATGGTCCTGCGCCAGCGTCGTTAAACATCTGTACTTTGACCTCGTAAGGCGAGTTCAGAATAAGGTGAGTGATACGTAGTACTCTAGTTGTCGCAGGTGTTACTTTCTTTGTTGTAAATCTTCCTGACGTGACTCCAGCGTATTTCCAGGCCACGTAATAACCCCGGAGTATCCCATTGTGAGTTGACTTTGGAGGTTCCTGAGAAGAAAAGACAAATAGTTGGAGATTAAAAAGGATAGAACAAAGCAAGGAAGGAAGGAAGCAAGCAAGCAAGCAAGCAAGCAAGCAAGCAAGCAAGCAAGGAAGGAAGGAAGGAAGGAAGGAAGGAAGGAAGCAAGCAAGCAAGCAAGCAAGCAAGCAAGCAAGCAAGCAAGCAAGCAAGCAAGCAAGCAAGCAAGCAAGCAAGCAAGCAAGCAAGCAAGCAAGCAAGCAAGCAAGCAAGCAAGCAAGCAAGCAAGCAAGCAAGCAAGCAAGCAAGCAAGGAAGGAAGGAAGGAAGGAAGGAAGGAAGGAAGGAAGGAAGGAAGGAAGGAAGGAAGGAAGGAAGGAAGGAAGGAAGGAAGGAAGGAAGGAAGGAAGGAAGGAAGGAAGGAAGGAAGGAAGGAAGGAAGGAAGGAAGGAAGGAAGGAAGGAAGGAAGGAAGGAAGGAAGGAAGGAAGGAAGGAAGGAAGGAAGGAAGGAAGGGAAGGAAAGAAGGTAAAAAGTAAGGAAGGAAATACGGAAGGCCGAAAGGAAGGAATGACCTACCTCCCACTTGACTTCAATGGTATCATCATTAACTGCGGATCCCGTCACTTTTTTGAGTTTATATGAAGGAGCTAACAAATGCAAACAAAAACAATAGTACCATAAGGTTCGTATCATTTACAGGTCTTTCCTGCCTGGAAAATTTCGCCAACCCGCTTGCTTGTGTAGACGTAACACACAGTAAAATCTTTTTTCTTCTCCGTGATTTTACCAAAGGAATTCAATGCAAAGCTTATTAAATTCGAACTTCACGACGAACTTCACAACAAACTTCACGAACTTCCGTACCAAGTTCCCAGCCTTCCAAAGAATGTTGACAAACGAATTTCAAAAGCAAGCTGAAACTGACTCAATCTCGTTCCCAGAGCCCACGTTCCATACCCGGAAACGAGAGACTCTGGGATAATCCGTTTCACATCGATATTTCATTGGCTGATGAACACAGTGAACTCTATATAACTCTTCTTCCGGATAACAAGAATCCTGTGGAGTGAACGGATTATCCCAGAGTCTCTCGTTTCCCGCCCGCTGGGTAAGGGGAACGTGGGCTCTGGAAACGAGATTGAAACTGACTATAACAACTTCAAGCTGAAAACACTTCACTAACGTAGAAAAAATCATCCAATTATACAGAATAAACATGCGCACTTACGAGCTTCACGGGTCTTTATCGTCGAGGACCATCCACTCCACTCGCTTTTACCAACACTATTCCATGCTTGAATTCGAAACTGGTACTCAGTACTTGGTGTTAAACCCGGCACAACATACTTCTTAATGTCTCCAGAAGGCATAGCCCGGTCGATGTACAGAGCTGTTGTACCATTCGCATACTTTATGCCGATACTAAAGTACTGTATAGCACTGTTGCCATCGTAACCAGCACGCCACAGCAAACGAACAGAGTCTGGCTTAATACTATCCACTTGCGGTATTGTAGTTCGGAAGGGAGGTGCTAGACAGACACAAGACGTAATAATAATTAAATGAGAGATACTTCGAACGTCGGATCTTAGCCAGACACGAAAGTACGCGTGTACAAACGTCAACCATCTGGCAAGCCTCAACCACCTGAGACCATAACACTGTCTGACTCCATCTGACATCGTCTGACTCCATCTGACATCGTCTGACTCCAGCTGACATTGTCTGACTCCATCTGACATTGTCTGACTTCATCTGACATTGTCTGACTTCATCTGACATTGTCTGACTCCAGCTGACATTCTCTGACTTCATCTGACATTGTCTGACTTCATCTGACATTGTCTGACTCCAGCTGACATTGTCTGACTCCAGCTGACATTGTCTGACTTCAGCTGACATTGTCTGACTTCATCTGACATTGTCTGACTCCAGCTGACATTGTCTGACTCCAGCTGACATTGTCTGACTTCAGCTGACATTGTCTGACTTCATCTGACATTGTCTGACTCCATCTGACATTGTCTGACTCCAGCTGACATTGTCTGACTCCAGCTGACATTGTCTGACTCCATCTGACATTGTCTGACTCCATCTGACATTGTCTGACTTCAGCTGACATTGTCTGACTCCAGCTGACATTGTCTGACTTCATCTGACATTGTCTGACTCCATCTGACATTGTCTGACTCCAGCTGACATTGTCTGACTCCATCTGACATTGTCTGACTCCATCTGACATTGTCTGACTCCATCTGACATTGTCTGACTCCATCTGACATTGTCTGACTCCATCTGACATTGTCTGACTCCATCTGACATTGTCTGACTCCAGCTGACATTGTCTGACTCCATCTGACATTGTCTGACTCCATCTGACATTGTCTGACTCCATCTGACATTGTCTGACTCCATCTGACATTGTCTGACTTCAGCTGACATTGTCTGACTCCATCTGACATTGTCTGACTCCAGCTGACATTGTCTGACTTCATCTGACATTGTCTGACTCCATCTGACATTGTCTGACTCCATCTGACATTGTCTGACTTCATCTGACATTGTCTGACTTCATCTGACATTGTCTGACTCCATCTGACATTGTCTGACTCCAGCTGACATTGTCTGACTCCAGCTGACATTGTCTGACTTCATCTGACATTGTCTGACTCCATCTGACATTGTCTGACTCCAGCTGACATTGTCTGACTCCATCTGACATTCTCTGACTCAACCATATGTTACCATTTGGCATCAACTGAAAAGCCGTGGCCTTGCAACCGTCTGACACCATCTGCAATGACCAACCTCAACCATCTGACATCCGCCTCTGTTGTCACCATCTGACAACAGACACTTGTATTAGACATTACTGAACAGCTATAACAAAACACTTGTCTGATCCCTCGGGAAACTATGTGATTTTGTTTTCCCTAGAGTACTCTCTCGATGCTTCCCTTAATTTTGTCTTCCGTAATTTCGTCTCCGTTCTGTATCGGGATACAGGCACTCGCTTTCGCCTCGTGTCTGTATATCTGTATACCCCGACACAGAACGGCCACTCTTTTTGTAAATAGTAGTTATTATATGGCTGGGTTTGATTTCCGGTCCGTACGCCAAACGACGCACGCTGATTGGTTCCCGAGAGGTCGGGAGTTTACGATATTGACCGACCGGTCAATACGCTTTTTTCTCGGCCCTGTAAGTTTTGGCGGGAAAATTCCTGAGTTGATTTGAAAACAAATAAAAGAGTACTGGGTATCTTTATTCAAATATTCTGAACAATAAAATGTGTTGGAACGTTACTGCTGGTTTTCTTTAAAGCTGTTTATCTATTAAAAAACGCCACCAATAAAAGCCGAACTGGTGTAAACAAGAAGGCCAAGAAGCGACACGAAAAAGTTAACAGGTAAGGTAAACAGCAACTCCGAGACGAAAACGACGCTCGAAACTTAAAAATAAAACGAACCAATAGCCAAATAATAAATTCCTTATTAACCTCGTTTGCTCGGTCTGTACGGGAAAGTATTTGCCCTCGGTTTTATCGTACAAACCTCAGGCAAATACTTTCCCATACAGACCTCGCACCCGGTTAATAGGTCCTTATTATTAAATTACTTACACTGGACGATTAACTCAACGGTAGTGGAATAATCTCCAACGGCCGAGCGACTCTCACAACGGTATATCCCGCCGTTGCTTTGACGGGCGCCTTTGATAATAAGCTGCCCGTTCCACGTTATTTCCCGCGCGCCATCAGTTTTGATCAGTTGGTTCTTAAAATACCATCTGTATGTGACATTTACTTTCGAATCATAACGCACTCCACAGTAAAGATAAGGATGACTTCCTTTGGGGGCGTATACTTTCGACGACCGATTGACGACTACTGTCTCACCTGAAAAACATGAAGAACATGTTTGTACAAACTGTCTACACAACTCATCATTATTATCAACATCACAGTCGCTATTACCATCATCATCGTTAGCAGCACCATCACCATTATCATCATAACCAACATCAACAACGTCGCATTCATCATTACCATCCTCTTCATAATTATCACCATCACCACCCTCATAATCAAGCATCACATCATCCTCACCATTCTCGCAATCAGATCATCATTATCATCGTTACTATCATCATCTCACCATCATCGTCGTCCTTATCAACACCCAACATCATCATCATCATCATCATCATCATCATCACCATCATCATCACCACCATCATCACCATCATCATCATCATCATCATCACCATCATCATCATCACCATCATCATCAGCAGCAGCAGCAGCAGCAGCATAATCATCATCGCCATAATCATCATGACCATCGCAATCATAAGTATCGTCACCATCATTACCACCGTACCATCACCATCACCATCCTCACCATATCACCATCACCATAATCACCATCGCATCATCATCACCATCCTCGCGATCATTCTCACAATCACCATCGTTAACATCGTCATCATTTTCACCATCATCACAATAATCATTACTATCATTATCATCAACATCTGGCCATCATCGTCCTCATCACCACACTCACCATCACTACCACCACCACCACCACCATCATCATCATCATCATCATTATCATCATCATCATCATCGTCATCATCGTCATCATCGTCATCACTCACTCACTAGAGTCATCATTACAACCACCACCACCATCATCATCAACGCCACCACATCATCACTACCACCACACTCACCACCATCATGTTCATCACCACTCACCACCATCATGTTAATCACCACACTCACCATCACCACTACCACTACCATCATCATCATCATCATCATCACCATCATCATCACCACCATCATCATCAGCAGCATCATCATCGCCATAATCATCATGACCATCGCAATCATAATTATCGTCACCATCATTACCACCGTACCATCACCATCCTCACCATATCACCATCACCATAATCACCATCGCATCATCATCACCATCCTCGCGATCATTCTCACAATCACCATCGTTAACATCGTCATCATTTTCACCATCATCACAATAATCATTAGTATCATTATCATCAACATCTGGCCATCATCGTCCTCATCACCACACTCACCATCAACATCACCACCACCACCACATCATCACCACCATCATCATCATGTTCAACACCACACTAACCATCACCACCATCAGCACGACCATCATCATCACTGCCATCACACTCACTATCGTCATCATTAGCACCACCACCATGACCATCATCACCACCACCACTCACCACTATCATGTTCAACACCACACTCACCATCACCACCATCATCGCCATCACACTCACTAGCGTCATCACTACCACCACCACCACCACCACCACCACCACCACCACGACCACGACCATCATCAACACCACCACCACCACCACCACCACCACACTCACCACCATCATCTTCATCGCTACCATCATAATCACCACCATCATCATCATCAGTACCACATCACTCACCGACAATCTCTAATCTCCCTGTTGACTTGGCTACATCGACGTTAGGGTCCGGGCCATTCTTGACTATACACGTGTATTGTGCCACGTCACTTCTTTGAACATTGTTTATGACGTACGTCCCGTTATTGCCGTTTCTCCCACTTATACGGCGACCAGCCTTTTCCCAAGTGAACGTCATGGGAGGTGAACCGCTGGCGATGCAAACTATTCTTGCTGGTCTACCTAGCACGGCATATACTATACCAGGCCCAAACGTAATGTTTGGCGGAAGGCCTGAAAACAAATAACAGTCTTGTTGTTAAGAGAATAGATGGATATGCTAGCTCGGGTATGAGAGATTTGAGTGTAAATGTTTTTGAGCCATTTTACTCAGAAAAATTTCTGTGTTTCCAAGCGGGACTGAAACCCACAACCTTCTGATCACCAGTGAGACGCTCTAACCATTGAGCTACTGGGACTCAGATGATTTGAACGTAGGTTGAATATGTGTACAACCCACAACCTTCTGATCGCCGGTGAGACGCTCTAACCATTGAGCTACTGGGACTCAGGTGATTTGAACGTAGGTTGAATATGTGTGCAACTCACAACCTTCTGATCACCGGTGAGACGCTCTAACCATTGAGCTACTGGGACTCAGATGATTTGAACGTAGGTTGAATATGTGTACAACCCACAACCTTCTGATCGCCGGTGAGACACTCTAACCATTGAGCTACTGGGACTCAGGTGATTTGAACGTAGGTTGAATATGTGTACAACCCACAACCTTCTGATCACCGGTGAGACGCTCTAACCATTGAGCTACTGGGACTCAGATGATTTGAACGTAGGTTGAATATGTGTACAACCCACAACCTTCTGATCGCCGGTGAGACGCTCTAACCATTGAGCTACTGGGACTCAGATGATTTGAACGTAGGTTGAGTTCGATGTATGACATTATATACTGCTATGTGCAAGTATGATGATATATGTTAATGTCGTAATGCATGTTGTTAAAAGAAGAGATGAATATGCTAGCTAGGATATGAGAATTGAGTGTAAATGTTCTTGAGCCATTTTACTCAGAAAAAATTCTAAGTTCTCAAGCGGGACTCGAGCCCACAACCTTCAGATAACCGGTGAGATGCTTTAACCATTGAGCTACTGGGACTTGAAATGTCGTAAAAGTAACATTAAAAGTGGCACGTATGCGGGCTTGGTGTAATGTAAACAGACGTTGCATGACAGACGTTCGCCAAGCTCGTTCCCAGGGCCTCCTCGTTACACTGGAAAATCGGAGACCCTGGTCAGATGAAAACGATTGAAGCGTGTGATTGACCAGACGAAGGCTATTGTCGAAAACAGGAAGTGGGCAATTATTTTTTCAACTGTCAAACAACGGTGTGAATAGCTATATATGATCCAATACTTTCGTAAATCATCCACTCAATCGCATACGTCAAGATGAGAAACAATACAGCAAAAATTGCCCAGTATAAACGGGCCTTAAGACACATTTAGTTCACATTTAGTAGGCGTTCATCAAGCTCAATAAAAATAGATCGATTGACGTTTTTGGAGGATTGGTGCCAAGCCATAGGGGGGATGCCACTCCCTGATCAGAGGTAACAATGGCAACCCCCCCCCCCCCCCCCCACACACACACACACACACACACACACACAGCCCACCTCCAGGCACCAGTCACACGGTCAAAGCAGTGGAAACATATATACTTACCCTTGCATTCTATCAGGAGTGGGTGGAAGCTCAGATATTCGGTAAATGTTTCAAAAATAGTGGTCCCCCCCCCCCCCTCCCTCTCTCTCTCTCTCTCTCTCTCTCTCTCTCTCTCTCTCTCTCTCTCTCTCTCTCTCTCTCTCTCTCTCTCTCTCTCTCTCTCTCTCTCTCTCTCTCTCTCAATACAATACAATTTTATTTAAAGTGCGAAAAGCCATAGTCCAGCTATTTTGCAGGCATGCCACTATATTTTCCACTCTCGCTTTGTAATTGATAAGACAGGAAAAGAAAATCTATTTATCTCACTCTCTTACTCTCTCAATCCTTCTCTCCTCTTCTCTCCCTCCCCTCCACTCTTTCCTCCTCCCTCTCCTCCTCTTTCTTCCTCCCTCCCTCCCCTCCTCTCTCCCCCTCCCCTCCTCTCTTTCTCTATTCCTCCCCTCCTCTCTCTCCCTCCCTCCCCTCCTCTCACCCCCATCCCTCCCCTCCTCTCTCCCCCTCCCTCCCCTCCTCTCACCCCCATCCCTCCCCTCCTCTCTCCCCCTCTCGCTCTGTCTTACTTTGGACGTCAATTGCTGTATATTTCATGTCTTCGCCTCCGTCATTTCTAGCAAAACATTGGTACATTCCACCATCAGGGACCTTCTGAAGTCTTGTCACGTTCAATGTATGTTTCTGGAAGTGTGGATATGACCGTTCTCTCATCAAAATTCTGGAGTTCTGTGAAAGTTTTAGGCCATTTCTGTACCAGCTAAGTGAAAAGTGAACTCCGACAAAGCTGCCTTTGACTTTGCATGTTACTACTGTGTAGTTCCCGATGTGGCCAATTTGATCTTGTGGTTGAATATATTCTATCGTAGGTGGTGCTGTAAGATATGGGGAAAATAATTTTGCTTTGAATGATAAACAAACTTGAGTAATAAAAAAGGAAGGAAGGAAGGAAGGAAGATGGGAAGAAAAGAAAGAAGGAAGGAAGGAAAGTAGAAAGGAAGGAAAGTAGAAAGGAAGGAAGACAGGTAGACAAGAAGGAAGAAAGGGAAAAGGGAAGGAAAGGAAAGGAAGGCAAGAGAAGGTAAAAGAAGGGAAGGCAAATGAAGGAGAGGGAGGGAAGAAGCGAGGGAGGAAGGGAGGGAGGGAGGGAGGGAGGGAGGGAGGGAGGGAGGGAGGAAAGGAAGGGGGAGGGAGGGAGGAAAGGAAGGGGGAGGGAGGAAGGACGGGAGGAAGGAGGGAAGGAAGGAAGGAGGGAGGGAAGGAAGAAAGGAAAGAAGGATGGATGGATGGAAGGAAAGAAGGAAAGAAGGAAGGAAAGAAGGAAAGAAGGAAAGAAGGAAAGAAGGAAAGAAGGAAAGAAGGAAAGAAGGAAAGAAGGAAAGAAGGAAAGAAGGAAAGAAGGAAAGAAGGAAAGAAGGAAGCAAAGCAAGCAAAGCAAGCAAAGCAAGAAAGCAAGAAAGCAAGCAAAGCAAGCAAAGCAAGCAAAGCAAGCAAAGCAAGCAAAGCAAACAGAACAAAACAAAACAAAAGCAAAAGCAAGCAAAGCAAGCAACAGGAAGGAAGCAAGCAAAGCAAGCAAAGCAAGCAACAAAACAAACAAAACAAACAAAACAAACAAAAGCAAAGCGAAGCAAGCAAAAGCAAACAAAGCAAGCAAGAACCGAACAAAAGCAAAAAAGCAAGCAAAACAAGCAAAGCAAGCAAAGCAAAGCAAAGCAAACAAAACAAGCAAAGCAAAACAAAGCAAGCAAAGCAAACAAAGCAAAGCAAGCAAGCAAAGCAAGCAAAGCAAGCAAAGCAAGCAAAGCAAAACAAAACAAAACAAAGCAAGCAACAAAAGTACAGAGCAAGCAAAGCAAGCAAAGCAAGCAAAGCAAGCAAAGCAAGCAAAGCAAGCAAAGCAAGCAAAGCAAGCAAAGCAAGCAAAGCAAGCAAAGCAAGCAAAGCAAGCAAAGCAAGCAAAGCAAGCAAAGCAAGCAAAGCAAAAAGCAAGCAAAGCAAGCAAAGCAAGCAAAGCAAGCAAAGCAAGCAAAGCAAGCAAAGCAAGCAAAGCAAGCAAAGCAAGCAAAGCAAGCAAAGCAAGCAAAGCAAGCAAAGCAAGCAAAGCAAGCAAAGAAAGCAAAGAAAGAAGGAAAGGAAAGAAAGAAAGAAAAAAAGAAAAGAAAGAAAAGAAAGAAAGAAAGAAAAGAAAGAAAGAAAGAAAGAAAGAAAGAAAGAAAGAAAGAAAGAAAGAAAGAAAGAAAGAAAGAAAGAAAGAAAGAAAGAAAGAAAGAAAGAAAGAAAGAAAGAAAGAAAGAAAGAAAGAAAGAAAGAAAGAAAGAAAGAAAGAAAGAAAGAAAGAAAGAAAGAAAGAAAGAAAGAAAGAAAGAAAGAAAGAAAGAAAGAAAGAAAGAAAGAAAGAAAGAAAGAAAGAAAGAAAGAAAGAAAGAAAGAAAGAAAGAAAGAAAGAAAGAAAGAAAGAAAGAAAGAAAGAAAGAAAGAAAGAAAGAAAGAAAGAAAGAAAGAAAGAAAGAAAGAAAGAAAGAAAGAAAGAAAGAAAGAAAGAAAGAAAGAAAGAAAGAAAGAAAGAAAGAAAGAAAGAAAGAAAGAAAGAAAGAAAGAAAGAAAGAAAGAAAGAAAGAAAGAAAGAAAGAAAGAAAGAAAGAAAGAAAGAAAGAAAGAAAGAAAGAAAGAAAGAAGCGGCTAGTAGAGCAGACGTGTTCGGATGAGCTCCGCATGTTTGACTCGAAAACCAGCCTTGCGACAACGCACCGAGCCTCAAGAACTAAAGTATGGTGACATACTGAGCTCTTATCTTTCGAGATAAGTAGGTTGCGTGTTGAACGATCACAAACCTTTAATAATTTTGTGTTATTTCGATCTGAATTTGAGATCAACGTCTCAAATCACAAAGCGGAACAGACGAGAAGAACAAACCATCATCTTCTTAAAAGACTCGAGATAGGGAAATACAGAATAACGTCAGAAAATGGTCAGGTGGACAGCTACGATGCTCTCGGATCTACAGGACTGTAGGAGCAAAGCACTCGAGATAAAAAACGGGGGAACTCCGCCATTAGATGCCAACGGTAAGAAGAAAAAATATGTTGACATATTGTTAGAGCTATGGAACGAGAAAGGATATGGACATCTGAGGCTTTCCAAGGACAATTTGCGAGTGAGGGCAAATCAGTTAAACGTACAAAACCTAGCATCGAAGAATCAGATTAGGCAAGAAGTTATATCTCAACAAAATCAACAAGAAGAAGAAAACGAAGAAATTTTACCAAACATGCAAGAAGAAGCCGAATCCCTTGAGACCGGCGAATTTGAATAAGCAGAAATTGTTTTTACACCCAAGGAGAGAGAAACAGCTAAGAAAATTGAAGATGAAGCTACAAACATCATGGAAAAGATATCAACACATATTGGGGATTTTGCAAATCGGATATGGAATACTAGAACTAAAACAGTTCCTTCCCAAAGAAATCTACAGATAATAAATAAAGTAGCCGAAAATCTATGGGCGACCAGGAGAAATGCAAATGCTTGTCACCTTTTGTGGTACTATAATTGTATAATATATGCACTAGCGATAGCGTGGTTAATGAGCCAAGGCTTGGCTAAAGAATCCAACATGCATCGAGCGACAGTGAATGGTACGCAGAGAAAGTGGACGCCGCCGTGTGTAAGCAAGATTGAGAGAGAAATAAAGGAGATAAGAAGAGATATATCGATTGCAACAGCAGAACTAAAACGATTGCAAATAAACGGGAAACTAACAAAGAAAGGAAAGAAAAATAGAGAGCACTTAATAAACAATAGAGGTGTCAAAATATCATGTGTAAGCATAATTAACTTTATTGAAAAGCAGAAATCAACACTGAAACGAATGGCAAGAAAGAGAAGAAGAAAGATAAAGTGGTACGAATCAAAAAAATGGAATAAGATGTATATCAACACCCCAACCAAGGTACATAACATAATGCGAGAATCTATCCGGAAAGACCCCAACAACCTGAAACCTAACCTATTGATGGATGATTGTAATCGTAGTGAAGACTCTGATTCAATGTGCTTTGAAAGCTTAGAACAGGCTGAGGAGTTTTGGCGACCTATGTGGGAAACTGAGGGAAATGGAAATCCGAGTGCTCCATGGTTAAAAGAAATTGAAGAAGTCATGGCAAGCTGCGTACGAGAGAATTCTGATAACACAGACTCGATGACTATTAAAGAAGAACAAATTAGGCAAGCCATTAAGAAGAAAAAGAATTGGTCAGCGCCAGGCCCGGACGGAATAGCAAACTATTGGCTAAAGAAAATAACATCCCTCCATGGACATTTGGCAAAAGTTATTGAATCTGTTATCAACGAAAATGAAGCACTACCAGAATGGCTAAATATGGGGCGAACAACACTTTTCCCTAAAGACGGTGAATGGAGCTCCGCAAATCATAGACCTATAACGTGCCTAAACACCACATACAAACTTACGACATCAATAACTCTCCCCATTGTTGATAACCACCTAAAGCGTCATGAATTTCTCCAACAGGACCAAAGAGGGGCGAAGGAAGAGGTCTCGGGCTGCCTTGACAATCTTCTAATAGATAAGATTGTTCTTGAGGATGTTAAAGAGAAGAAACGCAACATGGCATGCGCTTGGGTGGATGTACGAAAAGCCTACGACAGCGTAGATCATACCATCCTTGGAAAAGTTCTAGAAATCCATAGCTTCCCCAAATATTTGATATCCATCATTATGAAATTGGTAACCAAGTGCTCTATAACGCTGGTAGCTAAAACAAAAGCAGGTATGCAAGAATCAAGCAAAGTAACCATTAGAAAAGGCTTACTGCAAGGTGACTCTCTGTGCCCGAAACTCTTTACCATTTATATCAATCCAGCTGCCTGGAAGATAAGAGCTACCGATGGCTATATCTTAAGTAAACCAATAAGGCTTAAAATCACTCAGTTGATGTTTATTGACGATTTGAAAGTCTTTGCTGCAAATGAGAAAAAACTTCACCTGGTTTTAAAGTTAACACAAAACTGTATGAAAGATTTGAACATGGAATGGGGAGCAAAGAAATGTGCCATTATGAATGTGAAGAGAGGGAAACTGGAAGAGCAGCCAGATTTACACCTGAATGAAACTACAAAAATTAGAGCAGTAAGTAAGGACAGACCATATAAATTTCTGGGCATTTATGAGCATACTTGTCATGATTCGAAATTAATTCGTAATGAAGTCAGTAAAGAGTTCCTGCAAAGAATGTGGTTAATATGGTCCTCTCCTATGTCCGAGCC
>OZ036011.1:7437981-7592981 GCA_964035015.1 Corallium rubrum
TTGACACGTCACAGCTAAGATGTAGGTGTTGATTTTTATGGAGGGAGGAAAACTGGAGAACCAGACAAAAACCCTCGAAGCACAGAAGAGACCAACTAAAACTCTATTTAAGAAATAGAAAACATTTTCCGTGTTTCCATAGAGTTATAGAAGCACGAGTGGAAGTTTGGGAGAACGAGAAATTGTAGTGGGAACATGAGCTCGCAGGGCGAGTGTTTCCACGCTATTTCAAGTTCTTCCAAACTTCCACAAGTGTTTCTATAACTGTATGGGAACACGGAAAAAATGTTTTCTATTTCCTTTATAAAATAACCTGTCGAACATAGGTATAGAACATTAAAATAATCACTGCATCAAAGCGTAAATTCTCCTTGCTCTTTATAATGGCGTATGATGGCATACTGGATGGCGTATAATGGCGTATCCTATACCGTAATGATGGTGTATTGAATGGCGTGGACCTTGCTGTGTTTCCATAAAGTTATAGAAACACAGCTTTCAACCAATCACCACGCTTGTTTCCAAAATGTTATTTTATAAATACATATAAGTTCCAAATAGTCACCCATTCAAGTCTTAACCCCATCTAACCAGCTTAACTTTTTAGTGAGAGGCAGTGCACTAACAGCACATAATATCACCACCCATGCTCCAAGCCTTTGACTCCTAAATAGAGATGAGTCGATCACTAAAAAGTGCTGATAGCCGATTACATTAATCAGCAGCCGATCACGGCACATAATCAGGCAATTAATTGGCCAAAGCCGATTAATTTCATGTTGTTAATTACACAGATGTCGCTGAAGAATTCACTGATATTCGTACTTTGGTAGTACTTTTCTGTCACTCAACTCTGGGTTTTGCTGATTTGTGTGAAAATATGTTATTTAATTCATGTATTAGAACACTTCTCTCAAACTTCAGCTATACACGCAGAAATAAAAATGCATCAGACAAAATTTGGTTCTCTCTATTATTACTTGTTTATACTTATAAATTTCAAAACACATATTTTAAACTTTTAATGCTAAACCGATGAATCGGCTCATCTCCTAAATAGCCAAAACCAGCCCCAATATTTATTTTTTATCGCTAAAACCAGAGCTAAAACCAGCCATCACAATTTTGGTTACCAACTACAAGGTTTTGGCCACATTTTTTGGCTAGTCATTGAGTTGCAGTTATTTCATGTCCTGCATTTAATAAAATGAGTGGAAAAGTAAATTTGACTAGTTAATTTATATATAAATGTATACTTACATGCTAAGCGTAACTCAGCACTATTAGACAACAATGACCATTTTTCTGGAGTTGCATCAGTTATCCTGCACTGATAGTTACCATCATCTTTGTCGTACTGTGAAGGATAAATGATCAAGTCTCCTTGTACTGTAGCAATCACTCTTGAATTACCAGTATAGGTAGTTAGTTCTCTGCCATTTCGAAGCCATTTGTAGGTGACTAAATTACTTGTGCCGGGTTGTGGATTTTTGCTGCCACCATTACAAGTCAAGGTAACTTTCTTTTGATCTTCGTAAACTCCACGTTTTTCCTCCAAAGGGTTACTGAAGAACAGTGTTGCATGCCGTACTGTTTTAAAAGGCAAAAATAATTAAACAAAGAGGGTGTTACACATTAAGCAACTTGAGAACTTTGTCGCAAGTTGCACCAAAAAGTAGGACCCATCCAACTATTCTTCATTCACTTGGGCTACTGGCAAACGTGCAGAGAGGCTCTATACCATGCAAGGAAAGGTGGGAGTGGGCCGAGGAAGATCAGATCGAAGGCTGAATGTGGTGCACACTTCACATTGGTGAGTATATTTACAAAAAAGACAGTTGTCAGCCACATTTGATCACTGTTAAACTACAAAGTCAATCAGTCTATTTCAAAATCTATCAACAATGTGCAAGAACACCAGATCTCCAGACAACAACGGTACCACCATTGTCCGCAGGTTTACAAAAATGCAAAATAATGAGACCAAAAAAAACCCAAAACTGACTCAGCCTACCACAGGTAGCCCGCGTAATTATTGTGTTACTGAATATATTTTGCTTGATTTCTGAATATCGTTGGTGACAATAAATTTCAGTAGCATGATGTCTTTATTGCTTGGATAATTATAAATTTGCATGTAATGTGAAGTTGCTGTCCTTAGCTTTGAAACTAGTTTCACACTAAAACAGGTTTCTCTGAATAATAAGTGCCTGAGATTAACTTATGTGTATAATTTAATATCTAATGAACCCTGGGAACTATTGATTACAAAAAATTCCTAACAAGTATTATTTTCCTCTGTCCTGGACATTATGAAGCCAAACCGTTTCTAAAACATATCTTTCATCAACCAATCTGTCATATCCTTTATATCATAACCAATCCAAACAAAACAAAACAAAACAAAACAAAACAAAACAAAACAAAACAAAACAAAACAAAACAAAACAAAACAAAACAAAACAAAACAAAACAAAACAAAACAAAACAAAACAAAAAACAAAACAAAACAAAACAAAACAAAACAAAACAAAACAAAACAAAAAACAAAACAAAACAAAACAAAACAAAACAAAACAAAACAAAACAAAACAAAACAAAACAACAAAACAAAACAAAACAAAACAAAACAAAACAAAAAACAAAACAAAACAAAACAAAACAAAACAAAACAAAACAAAACAAAACAAAACAAAACAAAACACAGCCTTAGAAATCAATCCAACACGTTGTATAAATCGCTCAATAAAGGACTATAATTTAACAAGTTTGTGCAACCAACCACATAAGTTGACCACAACAAACAGCCGTTTTTCGTCAACTATTTTGTATAGTACTTTTGGCGTTTAATTTTGTATTGTTTTAAAGACGATACATCAACGTCTGAAGTTGCAATTAAACGATTTTTAAGCGACCAAAACCTGTTCAGATTTGTAGCCAGCAGTAACATTTTACAATCGTTTAGCATTTGGTCAACGTACAAAACCAAGGTTTGACCGCAGCTCGACGTGAAAAGCTACACATAAATCACAAGTAGAAATACTACGGAGTATTTTTAAACTTATATATAGAAATGATTTGTGTTTCCTGAGGAAGCCCTTCAGACAATGACTAAGACCAATAATTCCACTTGGTTAACACCTTTTTAGTGATCGAATTTCGGTCCGATCGCTAGCCAATACGTTATGAAAAGCTAGCTTTCTCAGATAAAGCTATACAAATATACAGCATTTATGTTTATACAGCATCACAGCATAACCTTTTCCCAAATTATTGTTATCAGCTACGACTTCCCGTAAAGCCTACATTTTCTCTTGCCCGACACTCGAATTCTCGCCTGAATTCGAACGTTTGGGCAAGAAGACTGTTTTAAATTTCTACGAAACGAAACGAAACGAAGGCATCGTCTTCGAGCAAGACAGAGTTCGTAAACGTACGTCAGCCTTTTTGAAAACATCTTGTGACGAAAGACTACTAAGTGCTTTTGAAGGACGTTATTATTGGAGTTGTCTTTCCTTTCTTTACCATACAAAAATGGCTGTCAGCCACTTGAGGAAATTGCTGGTTTAAGTTTAGAGAGCTTAAAAACAATGGCGAACACAATATCACGAAGTGACGAAGAAGTTTCATGCCGAAAGATGGCTTCGCCTCAAATTACACGGTTATTTATTATTTATTTATACGAATAACAACATCTCCTGTTAGAATGTCTATCAAACAGAAAGGTTTCTATCTTTACCTTGAGCGCTCTGGACTTGTTTCGTATCTTCGCCGAAGAGGATTACATACAGAAATACAACTCCAAAATTGAACGCCAACATGCTTCCACACAAACGCGATGCCGAAGCAGAGAATCCCACTCCTGTTTTCTGGCCTTGAGAATCAAAATCGTTTAATTACAAGAGTAGAGACGTCGTGGTTTCCTTAAAAAAAAAGCCACACATGCGAACTCATTCCTTTTTAATAAACCATTCCAGGATATCGACCATTTAATAGAACTGGAAAACGACAGCAACGACGAAAGAAAATAATCCCGATAGCGACATACCAAACACGAAAGTCGAAAGAACAATTACAATAGCTGGAATTTATTTAAAATTATGCAAATTGCTCTGGGAAATATATTATTACAGCGTTTAAAAGAGTTCGAGGGAGTTCTTCCGGAGTGATATGAAGACTTGTTTTGGATTCAGAGCTCAACGCCGAGCTCGAGCTCCGATTGGCTAATAAACCATCATTTGGCTAATAATCGCTTTTCACGTCCGGTATATACACGACCAGACCGAAAGGGAGTATGGGTAGAAACCACAATTTTCATTTCTACCTTTTGGTCTATAAAAGCCCATTTCCACTCAGGAAAATTTTCCTCGGACAGGACATTTTCTTTTGTCTTAAACTCATTAGTTCTGCCCAAGAGCTCACAAGACAAAGGGAAATTTCCTGTCCGAGGAAAATTCTCCTGAGTGGAAATGGGCCTTTAGAAGTTCTAGGGATTTTTGGTGAAGGAAAATTCGAGTGCAGAATACATACATTTTAAGAACAAACCGGGACCAGTTGCGAAAAATGCAACTACACAGGTCTTCCTGCCCCGGTTTGGTCTTAAAATGTATGTATTCTGCACTCGAATTTTCCTTCACCAAAAATCCCTTTTGGTCTGGTCGCGTAGGCTTGAATCTGAAAAGTGTCGGGGGGGGGGGGGCTTTCTTATCCTCCCCGTGCCCATCCGACCACCTCTAATATTGTTGGTAATTAATTTAAGGTCAACAGACAACAGTTATTGGCAAAGATTGTGGGATGTGCAGTGAATTTCAATCCGTCAATTGGCGCATATTACAGTGTAATAATTTATTGCTTACAATGCTCTCACAATTTAATACAATAGTTTATTGGTTGTTGTGCAACTTGTGCTTGCGGCAAGGCAAGGAGCGGGCGAGCGGTCGTGGGCGCTAGGTGGCAAAAATATCGCCCCGCTTTTCCGCTCGCCCGCTTCTCTGCTCGCCCACTAATTCTCGCGTTGCTGGACACACAACACATATATCAGAACCGAAATCAAGCGAAGAGGCAGACTTGGAGCAAGTCTGTCTGTAGCTTACGGCCCAAAGCCTGAAAAATGCAAGCTAGAATGTCAGGCCTTTATTACAAATTAATAAAGGCTGACGTCTCGTCGCGTGGTCTCTTCCTCCGGGATCGTTCCATGGAGGGTTAGGGTAGGGGTAGGGTTCGGGGGGGGGGGGAGGGTTTATTAATAACCTCTTTCATCATTACAATGCAATAATTACAATAGTTTATTGGTTACAACATGAGGAACGGCTGGCACAACACTCATATAGGCCATATAACATCAGAGCAAACTTGAAGCACGAACGTACCGCCTGCTTAGCTTGGAACGGCAGTTCAAAAGAAAATAAATTGTTGCTAGTCCCCGCGGGGTACTGAACTTCTAAAAGCGACTCTATTCACTAAAAGCGACTCTATTCATTGAGGGTAACATAATTATGACAGTCAGTCATAACATGATCAAGGTTTTCTAAAGAATTCAATAGGAAAAGAGCTTTGTTCTATTGTTATTGCGAGGTTTATATTATAAATACCCTCTTTGCGTGCGTGCGCCACAAGGGTAGTGTCCGTAGAGTCATCCGGTGCGTTCGCCTGTCTTCCGCGCGAATTCTGGGCACGAGGCGCACGGGGTATGCTTCAGTCCCAAAACGGAAAAACCATTGACCTGATCACAATGACTTTACCTTGTCAAGAGACTAGAGGTTTTCATGCATGTAATTAATTGATTACAATGACTTTGTGACAACTCAGTAGATATCACAAAGATATGAGAATTTTATTAGGGTAACTTAGAAACATCTATATTGGTTAAAAAACGCGTTTACGGAATCCAACCTCGTTTTCAAGCCATTGTTCGTGCTCATTGAAGCAAAGTATCTATATATTGCGATTTCTTTCCTCCGATATAAGCTATATATATATTCCTTTCCAATAAAAGCCAATCGTTCATTGGATGTTTCCATAGCCTACCAACGTCCTTTGCAGAAAACTAAACAAAACGAAATATACTACGGACAAGAATGAACTGATTTCAGAAAATCTTTTAGTTAACAAACAGCTTAAGAAAGTCATAATAGCTGCAAATATTAGGTGCAAACCTTTTTTATAGTCCGATATAAAAAGCAATCAAGTATTGTAATTTGTGACTACACTTTTTAAAACTGAACGTTGTTCCTACGTTGACATGGACAAGGTCTACGTTAAGACGATCCACTAAAATAAGAAATAAAACGTAAATCAGACTGCGTAAAATACGCAACGTTCTCATTACCTGAAACAATACGAAATTAAACACTTGGGGTCTATATAACACTCTTGGCTCAATACATTTAAAGTGCTTATATCATTTGTGGGGTTTTAACGTATTTGAATAGAGCAAACAAAGTTAGTTAATAACTTATGTTGCCGTTTTTGATTTACTTTAATAATTTCTGAGATATAAGCCTTTAAACATGCCAATTTCGGCTTTCGCCAAAAATTTCCGTCGTTCATTTTAACACCTTGGGGACCTGGGACTCAGGAACGAGTCAATCCAAAACAACTACGTTTCGACTTATTGATTCACAAAAACACATATATTTGACTTAAAAATCGAAATATCGAGCTCACACCCGTTTTCCAGTACGCACGAGAGTTCCAACTAAGAAAACACTGGCCCCCAAGGTGTTAAAATGAACCGACGGAAATTTTTGAGAATTGGCATGTTCAGAAGCCAATATGTCAGGAACTATTTGACTAAATCAAAACCGGCAAAATAACTTATTAACTGATTTTTTCTATTCTCTTAAAACCCCACAAGTGATATAAGCACTTAAAACGGGAGAAAATAAGTGGTGACTTAATTAAGACGACGTCATCCTTACTTGCAGCCAGCGGCTGAATTACAAAGGACGCAGATCAACGTGGCCGTGTCGAGGCATATCAAAGGCGCTCCAGGCAGCCGCCATACGACACAGTTCAGACCACGGATCACAGCTAAGATGTTAGGTGTTGATTTTATGGAGGGAGGAAAACCGGAGAACCCGGCGAAAAACCCTCGAAGTACAGGAGAGATCAACTACAACTCTATACTCACATGAGTTCCAAGCTCGACAACGGGGTCATTCCCAAGAGGTCACCCATGCAAGTACTAACCCCGTCTACACGCGTAAAAATCTCGCAAGTTGTTACAGCATTGTTGCCTGAACAATGCTGTAACAACTTGTTGACATATGTGAACAACATTGATAAATGAACAACATTGTTCATCATTGTTTCAACAAGTTGTTACTGCTTGATGAAACAACAACCGTTGTTCACGCATGTTGTAACAACCGAAGAACGTGTTGATACATCAACCATGTTCACCATTGTTGTAACATTGTTGTTCATCGTTGTTATTTCGTCATGCTGTTACATGTTGTATCATGTGCGAACAACGTTGTTGGCTATAAAAAATGTGCTGTTGGAACAACTTGTTCATGACTGTTGATTTATCCGTGAACAAGTTGTTCGAACTATAAGTGAACAACTTGTTGACAACTTGTTCACGGCGAGCAGAACAACATTGTTCACGGCGAGCAGCACAACATTGTTCACGCCTGTTGACAACCGTGAACAAGTTGTGCGTTTTTACGCGTGTAACCGGGCTTAACTTTTTGGTGAGAGGCAGCGCGCTAACAGCACGCGCCACCGAGTTTGGGTTTTGGTCGAGGGTCGAGTGTCGAGGGTTGCAAGTCGAGGGTCGAGGGTAGTTGGTCGAGGGTCGAGGGTCGAGGGTCGAGGGTCGAGGGTCGAGTGTCGAGGGTTGCAAGTCGAGGGTCGAGGGTCGAGGGTCGAGGGTCGAGGGTCGAGTGTCGAGGGTTGCAAGTCGAGGGTCGAGGGTAGTTGGTCGAGGGTCGAGGGTCGAGGGTCGAGTGTCGAGTGTCGAGTGTCGAGTGTCGAGGGTTGCAAGTCGAGGGTCGAGGGTAGTTGGTCGAGGGTCGTAAAATACGCTAAAATTTACGCACATAATTTCCTTCTACCGGCACAAATAAAACTTCGACGTATAAGCTAGACAAAAACAATTGCGGCGGAAGATATATATTTTTTGGACATTCGATACGCACGCGGCAAGGTGTTTTACTGACAGGAAATATTTGGTAAATTTGTCTAGAAAATTGGTAACCTATTAGCCATGTTTTCGCATTTTTATTCGTGTATTATCTTCATGTATTCCGATCCTTTACCATTTCGCAAGCGGTATGAGCAACTCAAGGGACAAATAGAAGCAAACCTTCCGCGCTATTTTTGTATAAAATCAACAGAGAGCTGCCTGCGGAGGACGGGAGGAGGCTTATATTAAATGTACATTAGATTTTGGAAACAGGTCGTAAATCGTAATCATACAAATTCTTGGTTTATGAAACAACTTTACTCGTCCGGAAAAAGACGTCTTCGAAAGCCATGCAGAAAAACTTGAATCAGACCGTCTTCACAAGTCTTCCAAAACATTGAAGCATCATCCACTTTGCGTAAATGCCGCGGCAAGAGTTTTTTTACTTGAAACACAAAATAAGTTAATTCATAATATTATATATTTCAAAAATATTTTTAGCATATTTTACGACCCTCGACCAACTACCCTCGACCCTCGACTAGCAACCCTCGACACTCGACCCTCGACCAAAACCCAAACTCCGCGCCACCCGTGCTCCCCGTGAGTCTTTTATGAAGAATGATATAGAACAGGAATGAGGCGGAATGAAATGAATAACAACGAATGCCTGCAAGAATTACTGAAAAAAAGAAGATCACGAAGCTATTGTTTCGTACCTCATGGCAACCAGACTGATTATAATTACAACTTTATCATCCGAACTTGTGATGAATGGCGCATTTGGATCTGAGGCTACTGGGTTGAACGCCTGGACAGGGTCACCCTCGAAACGAACCACTCCTATGTTAGGCGGCAAATTCCTTGTTCTCTGTATGAAATGAAATGGGAATATATAGTTTACCAAGTAAACTCCACCACGCATATATATCTACAATACGCATATATATCTCCACCGTGTATATATCCACAACGCGCTAACTTCAGTCGTTAACAGGCTTCACTAAAAGCGACGTCGGGAGGAGGGGGGACGGGGAAAAACAACGTGATAGAGTCAGACTTAGCCTCCCCCCCCCCCCCCAAAAAAAAAGGTCTCCAATAGGCGAGTTTCAGGGTGTTGCGCACGCATCGTTTTGCAAAGGAATTGGCGGGCTCTTGGCGGGCTCTTGGCGGGCTCTTGGCGGGCTCTTGGCGGGCTCTTGGCGGGCTCTTGGCGGGCTCCGCACAAAGTAAGCAATGGCAAACAGACTTGCTAGCGAGCCAACAACAGCAGAATAACAGTGGTAAAAATCCAGAAACTGTATCTATACTTTGTTTATTTTCAACAGTATGTTTACTTTGAGTGGGGCTTGCCAGTTTCTTTGAAAAATGATGCGCGCGAAACTCGCCTATACCGTGCTCGACTCGTGAAAAGTTTAAATCCTTGGAGAAACTTGTAGGGGGGGGGGGGGGGGATACAGTTGTTTTAAGGCCAAGTGAGTAGACCAGTATATAATATGTTATTAATATATATAGCTACTAAGGGTCTATATAAAATTCCTCCAACTTTTTTTACATTTACGACTTGTCTATCAATAAATCTAAAGATATTCTGACGTGTATCATTCCATGTTCTGGTTTGATAACAAAATTATGTAATTTATGGCTTTCAGATTACTCTTAAATACTTGCCTAAAATGCAGGAAATAGTGTTAAAGAGAACCTAGAAATCCAAAATTTTCCGGGGGAGCACGCCCCCAGAGGACCCCCCCTAGGGGCTCGAGGTTCTTGCCACCCCAAATCCCCAAACCCAAGACCTTATACTGCTTTTATATACATTACTGACGATATTTGTTATTAAATATAAATTCACCAGCCTCACTATAGGTTTAATGCGTGCATTTTATAAGAGTAACTGCCAAGTATTCTCAGTTGTCTTACAGTTGATTTCACATTACTTTACCGCCGTGTGTTGCGAAGTTCGTTGGGAAGTTCAGATATTCGTTCAGAAGTTCAGAATTACGTTGCCAAGGTTGAAAATTATCCAATCAAATTGCGAGCTTTGGATCAAAACTCATTCGTTCTGATTGGATAATTTTTCAACCTTGGCAACGTAATTCCGAACTTCCGAACGAATATCTGAACTTCCCAACGAACTTCGCAACAACACACGGCGGTAAAGTAATGTGAAATCAACTGTAAGTATAGAATAGTTTTTCACAAAAAAACGTTTAACGTTTCATACGTTGTTCGCCGAACCGGGGCCTCGAAGAATACCAGAACCTGGGCCTCGTAGCATATCAAAAAACTCTTCTTCATCATTATCGCCACCTGGAAGTAAAACAAATTTCAAACTTAACATTCCAAATTTAAATTTTGAGCATTTATTTGCGTGTCTATGAGGGTGCGTGCGCATGCGTGTTTACGTGCGCACGTTTGTGTCTATATATGTGCGGGCGGGTCAACGTGCACACGTGCGTGTCTATTTGCATACGTGCGTGTTTATAAGTATGCGTGCGTGTGCCTTCATGTCTATGTGCGCGCGTGTCTATGTGCATGCGTGGCTATGTGCATGCATATCCATGTGCATGCGTGTTGATGTGAGTGCGTGTCTATGTGCGTGCGTGTATATGTGCGCGCGTGACTATGTGCGTGCGTGTTGTGCCTGCGGGTCTACGTGCGTGCATGTTTATATGCGTACGTGTTTATGTGCGTACTGCGTACGTGTCTATGTGGGCGCGAGCGTGTGTAAGTGCGCGTATATGTTGTGTCTATGTGCCTGCGTGAGCACCAAAAAATATTTCTCAAGAAAGAAGTAGGGCACCTTACTGCCCACCATACTTAACTGCGCGCCTGGTTCTTCTAATCTTCGAAATGGTTGGGCTAATTATTAAATCTCCACAGAAACGTTTTCAAACTACAGTATTAACTTACCTCGAAATCCTCGGGACCCAGAACCAAATCCATCCCCACCAGGAGAATTTAGGCCTCTAAACCAAAAAAATCATTATGATGTCAGTAGGCGCCTTTATTATATGGCTGGGTTTAATTTCGGTCCGTACGCAAAACAACGCACGCTGATTGGTTCCTGAGAGGTCGGGATTTTACGATATTGACCTCGGGGTCAATACGCTTTTTTCTCGGCCCTGTAAGTTTTGGCGGGAACATTTCTGAGTTGATTTGAATACAAATAAAAGAGAAATAGGTATCTTCATTCAAATATTCTGAACAATAAAATGTGTTGGAATATCACTGCTGGTTTTCTTTAAAGCTGTTTATCTAAAAACACGACAAATAAAAGCCGAACTGGTGTGAATAAGAAGGCCAAGAAGCGACACGAAAAAGTCAACAGGTAAGGTAAACAGCATACTCCGAAGACGAAAACAACGCTCGAAGCTTAAAAATAAAATGAACCAATAGCCATATAATAAATTCCTTATTAACCTCGTTTGCTCGGTCTGTACTGGAAAGTATGTTCCCTCGGTTTTATCGCACAAACCTCGCTCCTTCGTCGCTCGGTCTGTACGAAAACCTCAGGCAAATACTTTCCCGTACAGACCTCGCGCTCGGTTAATAAGTCTTTATTATTAGTATGAATTTTGCGTCTATTTCCATGCAGTCATTTGCAACTCACTTTTCACCTAAATCTCTGGAAGTTCGTTCCGAAGTTCGTAGTTCATTTTGAACTATACGCATTGGATTGGTTGTTTAGTTCCTAGTAATCAAATGCCAATCAAATACGTAACTATGAACTTCCCAACAAACTTGCGAACTTCCGAACGAACTTCCAAAGATTTGGGTGAAAAGTGAGTTGCATATGACTGTAACGACTCGTGAATATACATACGTCGAAAGTATAATGACGTAGTATATAGTGAATTTACAAGTCGAGTGCGTTGTTGTACGATTCGTATGAATTAACGACTCATCAATCTACATATACCATTCGTATGAATGGGATGTGTTTTAGAGAGGGGGTGTTTTGGAAAGAGGTGCGTTTTAAAGAGGGGGGCTGTTTTAGAGAGGGGTGTGTTTTGAAGAGGTGTGTTTTAGAGAGGGGTGTGTTTTAGAGAGGTGTGTTTTAGAGAGGGGTGTGTTTTAGAGAGGGGTGTGTTTTTGGAGAGAGGTGTTTTAAAGATGGGTGTGCATACTCCTGGTCTTAAAGATATACTTGTACCTCGTCAATCCTATTCCACGGTACCCTCTTTTTTCCCCTGCTGTTGTCGGCTCCGCTGGCTTTGTGATCTTCCGAGTAACTTTAACTTCTTCCTCAGACATCAAACATTTCACCCAGTTTTCCCCAGACATGTCTTGCTCTCCAATCTTCAGTTTGTATTCGCCTTCTCCAAACAGATCGACCACTTTCTTTGTTACATCTTCAAGATTGAAAGCCAAAGGATTGACTTCGATTTCCTTTTTTCCACCCTCATCTAGCTTTACAGATATCTTTTCTTTGTCTTTTAACAGTAGCAAAGGTTTTGTTTTGCTTTGGGTGTTCACCACAGTTCTAGATAAGAAAAAAATACAGCGTAATACATTCTTGAATATTTCATTGCAGTTCTTGCATTTTGTGGACCCCTCTCTAAAACACACCCCTCTCTATTCAAATCCCTCTCTAAAACACACCCCTTTCTAAAACACACCTCTCTCTAATTCAGGCCCTTCGCTAAAACACACCACTCTATGAAACACCCCACTCTCTAATTCAGACCCCTCTCTAAAACAGACCCCTTTCTAAAACACACCTCTCTCTAATTCAGACCCTCTCTCTAATTTAGACCCCTCTCTAAAACACACCCCTCTCTAAAACACACCCCTAAGTATTCAGATCCCTCTCTAAAACACACCCCTTTCTAAAACACACCCCTTTCTAAAACACACCTCTATCTAATTCAGGCCCTTCGCTAAAACACCCCACTCTATGAAACACCCCACTCTCTAATTCAGACCCCTCTCTAAAACACACCCCTCTAAAACACACCCCTTTCTAAAACACACCTCTCTCTAATTCAGGCCCTTCGCTAAAACACACCACTCTATGAAACACCCCACTCTCTAATTCAGACCCCTCTCTAAAACAAAATTATCTTTAATTCAGACACCTCTCTAATTTAGACCCCTCTCTAAAACACACACCCCTCTCTAATTCAGACTCCTCTCTAAAACAGACCCCTTTCTAAAACACACCTCTCTAATTCAGACCCTTCTCTAAAACACACCTCTCTCTAAATTACACACTTGGACATGACGATAAATACCATAATTATCAACACATACTGTATCAGCATATCTGGGTGTAAAATGTTTTCACCATTGAAAAAGCACCACCCAGCAAATTCTTGTTCTATTTCAACCACCATTTTGCTCTCTTCTGCCTTGTACTTCTCTTCCAGCCTTCTCAATTCTTCAGGATTATCCTTCTCTGCTTTCCTCCCATCCTCCTTTTCCCTTTCCAACTTTTTCTTTTCATCCACCTTTTTCTTTTCTTTCAATTTATTGACCAAATCTTGCAAGTTTGCAGTAGATCTTTTAGAAAGGCGAATATTTTTCACAGCTTCACTGCCATCGTGCCTCACTTTGTAGTAAAGGCTGTAACCCTCGGGGGTAAACACTATTTCAATGACAGAGTTCATGTTTTCTTTGTTTTTCTCATTTGTATCGTCAGACATCTTGCCAGGGTCACTGCCATAGAAAACAAACTTCCCTTGATTATAACCACTGTTGTGTATTACAAAGTTTTCTTGACGCGCATCTAATCGCCAACCACCAACATCTTCACAAGGATAATTATAAGACAAACTTTCCTTCTCTGATATAACAATTAATCCTAGATCCACTAGCTCCAACATCCTTATGTCAACATCACATCCTTAATTGCAATGTAAGAAAATTAGATTATAATTATACTCACTGATAATATTTCATGATGAAAAAACTAGCATTGGGTGGTATAGTTACAGTACATGTACTGTAATACTGTCATACTGCTGCCCAGTAAGGCAGGAGATTAGGGTCATCTATATTCACAGGCTATAACAATAGTGATATTGTAGTACCATGCAATATAAATTGATAAATATAGTCTCATGTTGAGTGTAGAGTTTTCCTCTACTTACCTCAGGTATATAGTTCATCACTCAGAGTATAAGCACTTTAAATACCAGCCATTATAATTAGGTTAAATTAGGTAAGGGTTAAATTAGGTAAGGGTGAAATTGAAAAAATCAGGAGGAATTTTTCTAATACTAGATTTGTTTTATTCTCATGCAGTCATGCTTAGGACAAAGGATTTCCCATGTCAAACTTTCATTGATCAAATGGTTGACAATTGACTGTCAACATACAGCTTTTGCCAATGTGGCAATAAAAATGTGAATAATTATATGACCACAAAGCTATTTTTTAGTTTATTTGGTTTGTCACTTTTTGGTGAACCAAATACAGGCTACAGGCTTTGTTATTGGTTCTGAGAATTAACCTACAATTTAAAGTCAATATCTGAGAAGAGTCTCAAAAGTCTTACTATATGCCGTTGTTGTTACAGAGGTAGCACTTTCTCCGCAATTATTTTGTGATCCTACGTGGTGGTCTCACCTGAAGGATTGAACCCAGGTCTCCCAATAGACCACAACTGGTAGACCAGTCAGCAGGTAACCAATTAGGCCACATCAACTGGTAGTGTAAAATCAATTAATGTAAACATGCAACTAATTAATGCTTATAATACAAAAATGTTCTAATTAGAATCCTATAGAATATTCTATTGCATGGGATTTCTATTAATAGAAATTCTAGATCCAACAAAATATTCTAAAGAATATTCTGTGGCATTTCTAAAATTCTGTAGAATCCTATAGAATATTCTATAGAATCTGTCCCAATTTCTAATTTGAATATTCCATAGAATACTCTATTAATAGCACATTTTCACATATACACATTTTCAATTAAATGTAAACATGCAACTAATTAATGCTTATTAAAACATACTAGACATGTTTCTGATCACAGTATACCTGCATATACTTTAATCTTAAAATTAACATGAACAAAGTAATACTCTTAGTAATTACCATAATCGTTAAGATTAGAAAGTTCAAATGAAAAAACAGCTCCATCTGTCATTTCCACACATTTACGTTTGCATGCCTCTGACATAAGAAATGATCGGTTACCACCATGAATTTTAACCCTGTAGCCACAATCTTCAAAATATCCATTCGCCATTTCAACTATTCCACTCAAATTTGGCATGCTGCTTGAACCATCAGCTAAAATTAATAAAGAAAAAATTAACCCATTTCTGCCAAATGACCTCTTTATAAATTATTATTTTTACTCTGCCTAATGTTACAGGTTTTTTACTTGTTTAAAAAGGAGAATCCTAAGACAGCCTAGGTAGCAATGATCGAGTTAAACAAGTTGTTATTAATAATTAATAAATATTAATTAACATTGGTGTTGTCTAATTGTCTAAATTAGTTGAATAGTTAGAGAGAGAGGGAGGGAGGGAGGGAGAGGGAGGGAGGGAGGGAGGGAGAGAGAGAGAGAGCGGGGAAGGAGAGGGAGAGGGAGAGGGAGAGATATTAATGCTGCAGTAAAAATTGAATAGTTAGAGAGAGGGAGGGAGGGAGGGAGGGAGGGAGAGCGAGCGAGCGAGCGAGTGAGAGAGAGAGAGAGAGAGAGAGAGAGAGAGAGAGAGAGAGAGAGAGAGAGAGAGAGAGAGAGAGAGAGAGCGTGCAGGGAGGGAGGGGGAGAGGGAGAGGGAGAGGGAGAGGGAGAGAGAGAGAGATATTAATGCTGCACAGTAAAAATTCAGCATGCTTTACATATTCAAGCATAACAAATTGTTACACTTACCTGATGAAGAGGCATTATGAGAAGAATTAGTATTGCTGGATGTATCTTAAAATAATTTTAAAAAATGGTTTTAAAAATAACCTTGACATACAGTTAATATTAAGTGAACTCCAATTTAAATCTCTTTTCATATCATACAATATTTTAACTCAAAATGAAATTGCTTGATATTTTTAAGATAAATTCACTTTAGTTAATGTTGCTTTCCATCCTCATTTTCCAATTTATTTGTGACAATTAAGTAATCAAATACACACATACGACACAAGAACAACTAATTACCAAACCCATGCTTGCGGTACTAATATTATTATATTAGTATAACTAATATTAAAAAGTTTACAATTTTATTTCAACATCCAAAAATTTGGAATAATTTGCCAACTTATATTCAATTTATCAATTCAGAGAATTTCTTTTGTTTCAGGAAAAGTTTATCCAGCATTTTTTTCTCAATCTTTTCTCTTAAATGACCTGTAAATTGTAATTTTTGTAAGGCAAACATTAAACTTTTTAGTTCCACATTCATTTTTGGGTAATTACAGTAACACCAAAGGAAGAACCATCAACTAATGATAAACACCTAGCAAACTTTTTGCATATATGTACAAGTATACACTAGGTACTGTACCTAATATAGGTAGTATGCAGCCATAGTAACTAATTACCTTCACCCTCTGTTGGTTCTGCTGGACGAAACATGTCACCACCACCAGATGAATCACCATCATGACTACCCTCAGAGCAATCTGGACCGTCACCATCCAAAGGTTTCTCTGCCATCACTGATTATTTTCCCTAGACATTAAGATAATTAATAAACTTAAAATCTCAGAAATTCCATTTCCTGCATTCTGAAAGGCAATTTTTAAGAACACTGAAGGTTATAAATGTCATAAAAACGGCTTAAACCTGTGACAGTTTGCTCTGTCAGAGCTCATCAGCACGTCCAGGAAACAATGAGGCTAGTAGGTTAATGGACCACTGTGGTTGAAACTGTTCCATGAAAACATTCATTAGGTGCGTTTATTTTAGTGAAAGAACAGTTAATATCAATTTCCTATTATATCTTTATTCTTTGTTTATTTGTTTGTACTTAAGCAAAAAAGGACTTTTCCTGGGGGGAGGGCAAAATTAATTTGTTGGGGTTGGGCTAAAGGGGCCCAGTGGCTGCCCCATTAACTGTAACAAGGCTTGACTTCAGGCCTGCTGGGAGAAAAGTGTTAGGCAAAATGTCCATTGTCCCCTTAAGATGTCCCCTGGAAGCTGCCCAAAGTCAAATTCCATTACAAAGCTTTCAAATCCCCCGTCTGATATGTGTCAATTTACAGTCAAACCGGATGTTCTAATTATCGCGTGACCTCCTTGGTATTAAGTTGCTAAATATTTGCATTTTTTAAATATCAAATTTCACATAACATGAAGTTTTATACTTCGAGTCTTCGAGTTAGTTGTTCTGACTTTCAATAGAACTTCATATTTATATGTGAAGTTCGATATCTTATAATGCGAATTTTTAGTAACTTGCCAACAAATCACCATGTCGTAATATGCGGAACTGAATTTAATACGGGGAACTGAATTTAATACGGGGAACTGAATTTAATACGGGGAACTGAATTTAATATGGCGAACTAAAATGAATGTTTATGTTAATGACGTATAAATACGGCAGTTTTATCCAAATCAGATTAAAAAACGCCCCAAAATCATATGATCTGTCCCCACGAGACAACCGCCAATTCTCAGCTCTATAAACCAGATATTCCAAATTGAAAACTCAACGTAATATGCAAGCACTGTAATACGCATTCAAAATATTCCAACAAAATATTCTTGTCAACTAGTCTGGAAAGTGAAGTGTAATGTGAAATATAAACGTTTTATCTTTTTTATTGCTATTTACATACCTTTTGATTCCTCTGATCCAAGAACGAGACTGCAAGACTGTATTTCCTATATATTTTGCGCTCAAAAACAGCCAATTTTCTTCTAGTTTCCAGAAATTATGTCACTGCTTCATTCTTCCGCTCATCTTCCCTTCGGTTTTTCATGAGATTATAGGTTAACAACAAGGAAACCCATGCGTTGCGTCACGAGATGGCAGGAAGTGGGAGGAGCCTAGTAGGACGGGCTTGGCCATGGGCTTGGCATGCAACCCGTAAACCCATAATTCGGCCACTGATCTCAAATAATATACTCATTTTGAGATCAGTGAATTCGGCCCCTAAAAATTTGCTTGTTAAAAAAAATGTCAGTCTTGTGGGCAATCTTGTTATTGTTTATTACTTTATGAAATGGTCTTACAGGTGTAACAGGACCAGATGCCCCCCTTCAGAATGCCGAAATAGTGCCTTTTTCAGCGGAGTTTGCGAGACCCGAAAACCGAGGTCTATTTCAACGCTTCGAAACATCAGCTCAACGATGTTACAATTAATAAAAAACAAAACTTGAACATCTGTTTAATAAATTGGAAATTCGGTATGACCAATGACCATGACCACTGACAAAATTAAAATTCTAAAGCACTTCCGCGTGGTGGCTTTCGGACTTTCTCTTTCATTATTTTGACACCATAACTATCGAATAACGTGGAATAGTCTGATAGGAATAGTCTATTCCACGTTATTCGATAGTTATAGTGTCCGAGTAATGAAAGAGAAAGTCCGAAAGCCAGCACGCGGAAGTGCATTAGAATTTCAATTTTGTCAGTGGTCATGGTCATGGTCATACCGAATTTCCAATTAATTAAACAAATGTTCAAGTTTTGTTTTTTATTGATTGTAAACATCGTTGAGCTGATGTTTCGAAGGGTTGAAATAGACCTCGGTTTTCGGGTCTGGCAAACTCTGAACATCGGCACAGGTTTTTCTCCGAAGCACTGTTTCAAAAATGGAAAAACATCCATTAATCATTGCCGACCACAATTAACATTTCAATGGCGCTTTGGGAGACATTTCAACGTCTATCGAACGCTTGCGAACTCATTTAACCATCTAAGAGTTTTATTGTTAGTTTCGAAACAAGTTTCAGTACATTTCGAACTTGGTTTAAGAAGTATTTTAAGGGATTTCACAAGGGGGGCATCTGGTCCTGAAGGGGGGCAACTGGTCCTAGTACCAGATGGGGCATTCTGAAGGGGGGGGGGGGGGGGGGGGGCATCTGGTCCTGTTACACCTGTGGTATTTCTCAGGGGAAGTATAATAAGATATTTTCAAATCTCAGGCTCTCAGCAGTTTTATACCACCTGTTTGCTTCCCTATTTTGTCAGCTAGTTTGCAACTATAGTCCTAAACTTTATATGTTGCATAAAAAAAATACAGTAGCCTTAAAAAATAGATTCCTATAAAAGAATAAAAAAGATAGTTCTTACCTTTATAAAATAATAAATAAAATAAAATATAGAATAAAATAAAATATAGAATAGAATAGAATAGAATAGAATAGAATAGAATAGAATAGAATAGAATAGAATAGAATAGAATAGTAGAATAGAATAGAATAGAATAGAATAGAATAGAATAGAATAGAATAGAATAGAATAGAATAGAATAGAATAGAATAGAATAGAATAGAATAGAATAGAATAGAATAGAATAGAATAGAATAGAATAGAATAGAATAGAATAAAATAAAAAAATTTTGGAATTAAAATTCTTTTTGACATGTAGTTGTTAGATGACTATTTACAACTATGGTTGTCAGACTGTGTCAGAAGTATGTATTGTCCTTGAATGAATGCCACAAAAAACTTAATGCTCTCATGAAGATGAAGGAGGTGGAGGTCTCGATGAATCAATCCTAACAAGTTGAGAAACAATTTCCAGTTTCACAATACAACCAAACAGTTCGGTCAAAAGTCTTTCACAAAATGCAACGAGAAAGTACAACTTTACAGGTGCTTGAGAACCAGCAGCATAAAAGGCAATGATGATTTGATTGTCTCGTCTTTTAATGACAATGTCCGAAATTAACAGTTCATAAAAAACACCTTCAATGAATTTTCTTAACATGATGTCATCCATTAGTCTTTCAGATGCTTGAGAACTCCCAGCCAAGCTACCTGAAACCATAAAACAGAAAATACTATTTTATTGTATTGATTAGCATCCCTCGACTTCATATGTACAGGTATCATCAACCCATGTGGTGGGGAGTGAGAGGACTGGCATGAAAGGCAAGAACAAAGAAATACCCTGGGAATAAGGTTGTGTTGAACCTTGTATGTGTAAAACACTTTTCTTCTACAGAAATGTCTGGTACAGTATATATAAAATTCAAATTTGGTGCTAATTTGTCTAAAGATCCAGGAATAACAAGGCTACATGTATATACTTTTAGTGTTCCAAGTCATAATCATGTTTCCTTGACTAGCACACTTCAAATAAGCATCCCCTCTTACATTAGTACACCCCTCATAAAAGTGAAAAAATTAAATTACAGCGGGTTTGCGTAGGCATAGAAACAAGGGGTTGATGGGGAGTGGGAATCTGCCCTCCTAAAATTATTTAAAAATAAAAATTCAAGTACTTTTTGATGGAAATTTCAAAAATGTATTGCTGTGAATTGTTCAAGCAAAATTTATATATACATTGAACTCTTACTGAAAATTATGACTTAAAAATCCATATTTGGCTCTTAATTTTTCAGCAAGAACCTCTACCCCCAATTAAACAGAATTGGCTTGCTATGCTTATATTAATTTGAGCATTTACAGTAATTCAAGCATTCATGGTACATGTACTGTACTACACATGTAAAACCGCACACTCTGTGTCAGACCTGATGCAGAATGATGTCAGATCTGTTCAGAAAAATGTAGCGATCCCTGATACAGCCTGTTGCAGTATCATATCTGTATCATACCTGCATCAGCTATGATACATCTATGATATCATATCTGTATTATACCTGCAGCTAGAACAGACTGTTCAGAACAGATTCTGTCAAACTGTATCAGCCTGACACAGTCAGTGTACTGAACAAGTATGTTGTCTATGGAGTTGTCGCAGTATGTTAGAAATTCTAACTAAACGTTTATACATCAGTGCTGGTACATTCTGTAGCTCTCAGGCTGTATATCAAGGGTCACTACATTTCTCTGAACAGATCTGATATCAGAGCTGAGCAGACTGTGTTTTTACGTGTGTAGTGTACCTGATGTCATTTATTGCAGCCATTATTACCTGTATGCCAAGAGTCCCATGCCTTTGTCACACCAATCCTATATCCCGGCACTTCAGTTAATTTTCTTCTTAATTTTGCTTTTGGTTGGTAAGCCCATCTGACTCCAACATGAAGTGGTTCATCCAGGTAATTAATATTTAAGCATGGATAACAACTTCCTAGAGTTCTGTTTATAGGTCCTCTTAGAAAGGAATTTCTGATGATTGCCTGTATAATGTAACACAGTAAGAATTTCCAAAACAATTACTGACCGTCAACCCATTCAGACATGATTCCTGCTTGATTATAATAATTTGATTATAATTTAGGTTGAAAAAATGTCACCAAACTGTAGTTAAGTTAGCTCATCACTTCAGTCACACCATTCTCCCTAATTCCTACTGTAATCTGCAAGGCTGATGCTTTGAATGGCAAAATTGCATCCTGCCTTGTACCCATAACCCATATGCAATACCCACTTCCCATCAGCCCCTTCACACATCACCCTCGTTCCAGTGGTGTCATGGCTGGGGGAAGGGGGAGCTAGACCCCCCTCCTACAATTGGATATTTATTGGAAATTATGTTTGTCAGTGAAATATGCTTTGTAACTGCTTAAAGATATCAGGCACGTAGCCAGGATTCTGAAAGGGGGGGAGCCGAAGTAAAAATAAATTTTTAGGGGGGTCCGGGGGAATGCCCCCCTGGGAAATTTTGAAATCGGAAGTCGCTGAAATGCCATTTCCTGGCTTTTGGAGGAAGATTTTACAGACTCTAAACAGGGCCGTAGACACCGGGGGGGCTGGGGGGGCTTCAGCCCCCCCAATAATTTGTAAACTAGCGATAATCTGTAAAGTTTTAGAGAGAAATAAAATTTATGCTATAAATTTTGCTATAAATCTCACCCCAGAATGCGGGAAATGCTGTTTCAGAGACCCTAGAATCCAAAATTTTCCGGGGGGGCATGCCCCCGGACCCCCTAGATATCTCGCGTCTTCGACGATCGCTACATCAGCCCCCCCAATACAAAATAGCTTCCTACGGCCTTGCTAAAGGTTAAAAAACGTCATATAAAGTACTCAAAACATGCAAACGTCACATAGATACTCAAAATGCATACGCTCAGTAGATTGAATACACTGTTTACAGTTTATTTCCTGACACAATGGCATATTGCATCAGTTTTGCAGTTACATGTCTGTTGTTTTTTATCAAAAGGGGGGGAGCCACGGCTCCCACGGCTCCCCCCCTGGCTACGTCCCTGAAAGATATACAGGTATGCCTGTTCAGACTCCCCCCCCCCCCCTTGGCTCCTCCCCAAAAAGATGCCTGGGTATGAGGCAAATTTACATCCCCCCACCTCAACCAAACAGATCACTACCTCCAGAATTTAACACAAAATTATACCTCCTTGAAATTTTGAGGTAAAATACCACCTCTGCCCCCTGGAATTTTCTGAAAATCCCACCTCCTTCCCCTGAATTATCCATGTGTCATTTATTAAAACACAAAGCAATCCATCCCCTGGAATTTTCAAAGTCCTCAACCCCTCTTACGGGGATAGAAATGTCACATTCAAAATGTTGTATTGAACAACTCGTGAAAATTTGTCACACAAAACCGAGATTTTGTGACAAATATTCACTCTATATAAAATGCGAATATTACAAATTTTAATTTTCGGCTCTTACATTTGGAGAACAAAGCAACGTTATTATATTAATTTTACTTCAAAGTTAAGTATCTAGTCTAATCTAATGAATTCTTACCAGAGAACTTGAGCAAATAAAAGACATCCTAAGCGAGAAAAGCAAGAATTTTTTATTCTGAGTATGATCACTATACGGTATATGAAGTACAATCTATGGGTACAAAATGGACGCAGGCTTCGAGGATCGCAGACGTGGGGGGTTCCCAGAATTGCTTCTTCCTGTCACTTCCCTTTCTATTTTATTTTATTTTGGCGTATGTCACGACAAATGGTAAACAAATGGATCCTTTTCGATCGTTTATGGTAAAACTATCGGAGCATATAACAGAAGAGGAGTTAAGCCAGCTCAAGTTTCTCTTTGAGATCCCGAGAGGGCGTGCAGAGAAAATCCAAACCGCTTTAGATTTTCTGAGGTACTTGAAGGAAACGGTCTCTTTACATCCAGAGAATGTCGATGTCTTGAAAGGACTCAAAGGAGGGTTTAATGTGATCAAACGACAAGATTTAATCCTTATGGTTGATAAATATACTCAAGGGACATGGACACAAGGTAAGATGATGGCTGATGGTGACGTTTTACGTTTATAATATATATATTAATACTACTATGCAATCGAGATTTTTAAAAAAAGTAAAGTGCTGCGTAGACAGTGTTTTGGATAGACTAGCAAACTCAGCAGTTATTTCAACTGCAGCTCTTCTCTCTCAGGTATATTATTGAAAATTCTATTTTTTGTCATGTTTGATGCAGTGGTTTATTTTCTCTAGAGCAACCAGATATTTTAAAAAATGTCCAAGATTGTTGTGAAAAGAATGGTATTAATATGCAGTTTAGTGGTGGAAGTTTCTATAGAACCAGTGACATAAGTTACCTCGAGACAAATTATAATGACAGGCGTAAAGTAAAAATGACAAATTTGAATGAATATGGTAAGGCTTGGCTTGTTGTGTAGTTTAACTGGCTAAATGGTTTCATGGGTGGTGGAACTTGACTTGGGGGTAGGGGCACCCCCCCCCCCCCAAGGGTGGGGGAGTGCCTGGTGGAGAACACGGTGAAAACCCCTCAAGGCACAGGAAAGAACCAATAACTCTACTTACCTAGAGCACATGCAGTAGCGTAGCTAAGGGTGGATGATCCCCAATGGTCTCCAAGACCATTCTTGTGAAAAGTTTAAATCCAAAGAGAAACTTGGAGGGGGGGAGGGGGGAGGAGTACACTTGTTTTAAGGCCAAGTGAGTAGACAGTGATGTGTTAGATATATACATGTATAGCAGGCATGCATATGCTATAAATTACAATACTAAAGGGTGACTATACAAAATGCCTCCAACCTGTTTTTACATTTACAACTTCTTTATAAATAAATCTAAAGATATTCTGACGTGTATCATTCTATGTTCTGGTATGATTTCAACAAAATTATGTAATTTATGGCTTTCAGATTACTCTTAAATAATTGCCTCAAAATGCAGGAAATAGTGTTTCCAAGACCCTAGAAATCCAAAATCTTCCGGATTTCCCCTAAAAATCTTCCTCAATTTCCCCTAGGAAATTGAGGTTCAGGCAAGAATGAGTTACAGTAACTCCAAACATAATTGGGTGATTCTTACAAGAGTTGTGTCAGTGGCGGTGGAAGATGTTTGTATTGCTGGGGCTAATTCACCAATAGAGTGTATTTTGACCCCTATACCCCTGACATTTTAGGCCTTTCGTAGCCCCATCTTCAGAGATGTGGGGCAAGTTAGTCCCCACTGATTAGCAATATTGGAGTGGGGGAACACTATTAATAATAGTGGTTTATACACTGACCGGTGCAATTTATATGTGAATGAATTAAACACTTTTTAGAAACGGTATTTTAAAAAGATCCCTGAATTATTGTAATTGACATCGCGCTTAATAACTCTAAGTAGCCTGGCTGCAAGACATTACACTTCATTACATCTCAGACATTATGCTACGTTATAAAACGTCACACTACATTGTAAGATGTTTTGCTACGGCGCTATATTTGCCTGCTTTTCTTCCATTCTATTTAAAATTTTGAGAATTTCAGACGGCTACGTTATATTCATTTTGCGATTAAAGTGGCTCCATACAGTTTCTTGAAAAATGGAAAATACAAGTTTGAGAGTCCAAAACACGTGATTAAACAATTTGGAAAAAGAATAAATTAAACTAAATGTTATGCATAGTTAAACAGTCTGACAATTAAAAACTGCTACCAAATAATGCACGTTTTTGCACTCTCAAACTTGTATTTTCCAATTTTCAAGAAACTGTGTGGAGCCACCTTAAGTTATAAGTTGTTTACACTACGCTATAAGAGGTTACCCTAAAAAACGTTACACTAAGTTATACGGCATTACGCTACGTTATAAGTTGTTTGTACGCTACATTATAATACATTGATTACGGTACGTTATAAGACGTTTCGCTATGTTATAAGTTGTTGGGCTATGTTAAAAGATGTTACGCTACCGGTTCTACGACAATACGCTATGTTACGGTACGATACGGTACGGTACGTTACAAGTCACTACGTCAGTTGTACCACAGTCCAGTTTAGAAAGCGACTTATATAACGGTACGGTTTATCTAAGGTAATTTTCCCCGAAGAATTAGCGAAAAACTGGCACTGCGGTTTATACAACTGTGCGACTTTTATAGTCCAGAATATAGTACGGTATATATCTATCATCTGATGGGATTTTTGTTTAAATTTAAGGTTGTAAATTAGTTGTGATGGCAAGATTGTTGTTAACAAGAAACTAAATTCCAAAGAAGAAATAAATTTTATGTTTGAATTCCGCAAGAATGATTGCGAGGACCAGTCTTGTGGACAAAAACCAGCCGTTCAAGAAGAAGGCGGTCCACCATTTGACCTATGGCAATGCCTTCAAGCACGTATCGAACCTGAGGCTTACGATGTTTACTACTGTGTAAGAATGGTGGATAACAACAGCAATGTGTACTTCACGCACCCAAAGAATATCCAAGTTGTAAAAACAACCAATGCAAAAGTACAGGCAGCTCTGGAGAAGACGAAAGAAGACTGTGGCCTTATTGGCACATGCTTTTTTGATGGGGAGAAAATGTGGGCTCCTCACGAATTGCTAAGGTTTGACAACTATAATTTTATAGAACAAAGTAAACATGTTGTAAACTGCCAAGGTTTTGGGTAACGGAAAACTGACCTTTCGAGCAGGGGTCTATTAAAGTTTGGCGGTTTTAGCCATTATTTTAGAACGGCTTTATCCAGTTTTTCGGAGCGTTTTGCGGTTAACTGAGAACCGTTCGGTTACCGTATATTTTTTAGAATGTATAGAGAGCGCTTTTCCGAGAACTGGCAATGATTTCTCAAAAACGCGGTTATGTTCCTGTATGTGAAGTGGAAAAGCGGTTGTGGTTAAAATTGCCAAAATAGAACGGATTTTGGAAATTCAGACCCAATATAATACACCTCGGTAGCGGCTATACATAAATACAGTAATACGCAACGAACTACAGAAGAAGAAGTGGGAAGATATTTCCATTAAACCTGTAACTAGTTTTATACTTTTGTAGCTCTGCTGTGAAAAATCATAGCAAGGAATGCCCGCTTCTACTCCTCCAAAACCCTGAAAGAATAGTCGTCAAGCTGGCCAACGAAGTAGCAAGCAACGAGAAAGTGCAGCTGATGCAAATTAAAGTTGACCCTTTGCAACGCACCGAACACATATTGGATGGTATAAAGAGCGAGATACATTGTGACGACTCATGCGAAATTACGGTTGATGGAGGAAGCTTAGAAACTAATTGGATGAAATGTTTCAATGACCATACCATCGAAGTGGCGAAAAAGGACGAATATCGTGGCACGTTGTCATTGGCAAGGTATATTTGGGGGTTACTTATGTGGTTCACCTGCACAGCAAAGGCAGCCGGCGAGCCCAATGCCTTATATGGAAATTTATCTTAAGCCCGGCATACGCTGAAACAAGTTTCCGAAACAAGTTTATAAAATAACATGTATTACCACGCAAGCCCTGATTGGTCAATTGCCGTGTTTGGAAAACTCCCACCAAAACGATTTTTTGAAAATGTCGGACAGTATATCATATTCACTTGTGATTATTTTATAAAAGAAATACCAAATGTTTTTTTCAAATCCAAACACTTGGGAAATTGCTCGACTTTCGAAAAGCTAAAAACACTCGCCTACGGCTCGTGTTTTGTTACGCTTTTCTCCAGTCTCGCAATTTCCCGCGTGTTTGGATCAGAGTATCCAAACACAGAAAACCATTTGGTCATTTCTTTATTCCGAAACACATTTTCGAAAAAGTTTCCGAAAGTTGTTTCAAAAAATAGAACAGTGTTTTAATCAGGGAAACCAAAGTTTCAGAAACTTTTCAACATACACTGTAAACGTTTGTTTCTGAAACCGTGTTTTGGTAATTTGTTTCGGACATTTTCTCTAGTGTATGCTGGGATTTATGCTTCTCCACTCGCGTATAGTCTTCTCCATACTACACACGAGTGGAGAAGACTACACGCGAACGGGTAACATTTTTCTTCAACTTGCAACGCAACTTTAGTTGAAAAGCGTTGTTGCACGTATTACAACCCACCTTAAACATTGTCACGCAATATTATGAGTTTGTTACAAGTTGAAAAATTTGCTGGAAAAAGTAGATTCCAGTTCTACTTGTTGCAACATGCTGATTCAACTTGTAACAAAATCACATTGTTGCGTGACAATGTTTAAAGATCCAAGTATTAGTACTTGGACCTTATACCTTCTTATATAAGAACGTCTGGCGAAGGAGACTAATGATTTTGGGTCTCTGAAATGAAATTTCCCGCATCGATTATAGATATGCCTGCATGTACCAACAGTTTTTAGGTAGAAGCGAGTACCACTGAATGATTTGTATTTGTTTGTGCTTTTGCATATAGACCTTTGAGATCAAATTTATTATTCGAAGCACAAAGCCTCGGCCGTAAGTAACGATTATTCACCTATAGCTATACTCCTTTAAATTTATTAATAGGCACGACTCGAGAGCATTATAGGTGTTTTTGCTTTTACTTTACTTTATTTTGTTTTATTTCGTAGCTATATCATCTGGCGGCGACGACGATCTTCTGGATATGATTGAACATGGGGTAGGTATATAATTAGAATTAATTGTTTATATTGCACATTCTCCATGACGTAATGATCGAATGCGCATTACAATGTACAACAGAACAGATAAATACGTATATAGCTCTTTATTTACAATACATGAAATAGTTAATTTAATTATTTTTTAATTTAATAACTTAATCACAAAGTAAAGAAATTTTTACAAGGTGAAAGGCGATCCAACAGAGCATAGCCCCAATTGAATAGGGTTGATATTTACGGAGGGAGGAAAACGGAAGAATCCGGGGAAAACCCCTCGAAACACTAAACTCTACTCACATGAGTCTCAAGCTCGAGAACGAGGAGACGAGGTCATTCCCAAGCAACGCCCCAACAGCACACGCCACCCGTGCTGACGATGTTATTTAATTTAGACCCCGTTTACACGATGCCGGTACAATTTGAAAACGGAACAAAATCATGCCTGTGTGTGAATACAGGCCAAAACGTCTTGCGTTTACACAATGCCGGTATGATATAATGACGGATTAGCATGTGACTATTCTCTTCCAATGAGAATTGAGAAGACTTTGTGAATACTGCTAACCCGAATACTGTGGTCGTATATATCGTGATTACCGTCATCAAACTGTTACGGCACGGGTGTTTACACGATACCGGTTAGTGTTCCGTTTTCATTTCATGCCGTCAAGGAATCCGTCTTCATTTTGTGCTGTTTTCATGTCATTTTTGTGCTGGTATCGTGTAAACGCAAGGCCTAAACGGCATGACTTTGTTCCGTTTTCAAATTTTACCGGCATCGTGTAAACGGGGTCTTAGTACGATGTGTGTATATGGAAAAATATTTGGCCGTGATCTCAGAAATAGCCGTAGGCCAAGAACTGCGTGTATGTGAGACCGAGGAGGTGTTGGTGATATACAATGACTGGCGCTGCTGAGATCGATCAAAACCTCTCGAAATCGAACAGAGATCGTTCTGAGATCCATCTAAACGAGTGTGAGATAATTGCAATTCGCAATGTTATAATTCCCCGTTGCGAGACTAGTTGCAAACGTGGGATGTTACAAGAGGCAATCTTCCTTGCAACTGGTAATGTATTTCAGTCCCGCCCGCCCGCTCACCCGCCCGCCCGCTTCCTCCCCTAAAAAACCGGCTGCTACGCAGGCTACTGCATGGTAATGCAACGCCATTACGTTACAAGTTGCCTCGGGTATAACATGGCCTTTGCACCTCCTTAAGTGTTAATGACTTCTTAAATAAATGTATTTTGAATTTACGATTTCTATGCCGATTTTCTTGCAGTTCAACTCGGTATTGTCTTCTAAAGAACTAGCTCCTGTCCAAACGCAAATGGAACATACAGCCTCAAAACCTGACAACGTGAAAGTTCCTGACGACACGAAAATGATCACAAGTCCTGCCGATAAAGTGATCCTTACGGTTTACGTGGTCCCACCAAAGTACGTACTCGTTGTCTTTCCTTTTTAATGAGAAGATATTGTGTATACCCTGTTAAGCCGCTGCATATACGCAACTTGTCCTGACTCAAGACTTAAGGTCTTCGTATAGGTTTGCAAGGTCGTTTCTGTAAAACGCTCTCAATTCGTCAGAATTTATGCCACAAAAATAAAATAGATATCGTTAGAAAGCTATGAATTTGTAGAATACAATGGTGTCTTTGGTTTCGCGATAAACACAAACCGTTAATAGTTGTGATTTTTTTAATTAAAACCAGAGGGCTTCACTCGGGGGCAACTTAAGAACAAAGCGTTTCATTTTGTTCAAAAAAAATTTTCGCAGTTCGATTCCAAGATAAATGTCCAGCAAAACGGTGTCAGCGTTTTTTTATTTATTGCCTGGTTTCGAATTTATGACTTATTTTGTCCGAATGTTGGTCAAAAAACAGCATTCTTAACTTTGGTCGTCAATAAAATCGGCAAAACTGCGCATATCAAAAAACGCTGACACCGTTTTGCTGGAAACTTATCTCGGAATCAAAGTTACAAAAAAAGATTTTGAACAAAATAAAACGCTTTTTACTCGAGTCGCCCCGAGTGAAGCCCTCTGGTTTTAATTAAAAAATTCACACAACTATTAACGGTTTGTGTTTATCGCGAAACCAAGGACACTATTGTATTCTACAAATTAATAGCTTTCTAACGATATCTATTTTATTTTTGTGGCATAAATTCTGACGAATTGAGAGCGCTTTACAAAAATGACCCTGAAAACCTATACGAAGACCTTAAAGGGGTTATGTCACGCCCAATCTTAGCCTCAATTGTCGTATTGCAAACTTCAAACTTGAAGCTGTACATTACGTTATATATCATACACGAGGAGGAGTGTTTCATCAGGATTTCCAAACACCAAGACTTTTGTTGAAAACCGAGGCGAAACCGAGGTTTTTGAACAAATTTCGAGGTGTTTGGAATCCTGATGAAACAATCTTCCGAGTGTATGATATAGCTTCTCAAACAAATCAGTATTTTAAGAGAAAATCGAGGCGAAAGTTGGCTTAATTTATGTAATTTCTTCCTCCGATATCAAAACCTCCGTCTCGGTACTGATTTCCTTTGTTTTCGGTTCATGAATTATTGAGCTTAAGAAAGTTATTTGCAACATACTTGTCACCAAAATGTTTGGAAGTTCGTTCGGACGTTTGCAGGTTCGTTATAGGTAGCCTGGTACCCTGACCCAATCAAAGAATATGGGCCAGGTAACCACTAAAGATTTCTGCTTTCCTATTGGTCGAAACTCTCAGGCATGCGCAGACGTAAAAATGGATTTAGCCCTGAATGACGCGAGATTGTAATTAGTGGTTACCTGGCCCATATTTCTTTTGAAATTGGGCCAGGGTACCAGGCTAGTTCGTTACGTAGCATCGCAGGCTCCTTTTGAACTACGCATTTGATTGGTTGCTTGCTTCCTAGCCCAAGCAGGTTTAAGCCTGGTTCTCATATGTCGCCGATCGTCGCCGACCCATGATTTAGATGCATGTTAAGTAAAAGAATAAAAGCATTGCTTTTCTGTATTGTTCTTTATTACTTAACGTGCTGTTGCAGTTCCCGTTTTAACATGTATCTAAATCACAAATCGCCGACGATCGGCGACATATGAAAACCAGGCTTTAAGGCGATAAAATCATTTGAAACGTCAACATTAGTCATCTAAATGTGAGCCAAAACACCTCACTCACATGACTATTAGTTTCCTATCCAATCCTTTTACCATGGTGGAACTTTAAAAGATATATCAATTGTCTTTCTTTTCTAGTGCGCCGCCACTCCTTTAGAAATATAACAAGATCTGGACTACCACAAGAATTAACAGAATATATTTTTATTGAAGCGTTTTCACAGAGTGAAATTAGATTGAATTTTGGAATGGAACGGAAGTCATAATATATAGCAACTTAGTATGTAAAAATTGTAAAGTAGTTTAGATTTTATAATCGTTGCTGTTCGCATACAGCAACCTACCAAGCTTCAAAGGACTTCAACGATCTGGATATCATGACTAAAAACGCTGATTCTCTACATAAATTTAAGACTTTTCTAAAGAAACTAACTACAACTAACATCCAATAACCTACTAATCCCTACCATGTAGAATATAGACGACTTTAGTGAATGCATTGCGGGTGCGTCACTCCATGTTGACGGATTCAGCCATTTTTCGCATAGCTTTTGTATTTCAGTAGAACTTACGAGGCTGAGGTGGAGAGTGGCGCATTCTGTAATTGAAGAAGTCTATATCCTTTTCCTTTTTGTATACCTTGTATTGTTGTGTTGCATTGCGTTGTGTTGCGTTGTGTTGCGTTGCGTTGCGTTGTGCTGCGTTGCGTTGCGTTACGTTGTGTTGCGTTGCGTTGCGTTGCGTTGCGTTGCGTTGCGTTGCGTTGCGTTGCGTTGCGTTGCGTTGCGTTGCGTTGCGTTGCGTTGCGTTGCGTTGCGTTGCGTTGCGTTGCGTTGTGTTGTGTTGTGTTGTGTTGTGTTGTGTTGTGTTGTGTTGTGTTGTGTTGTGTTGTGTTGCGTTGCGTTGTGTTGTACTTTGTATTCATTATTCAGTTGACATTGTAATGCTACTTTATTGTACTTAATTATTGAAGGACCCCGTAACGCCTGCTACGCAGGCTAATAATAAATTATTTAAGTCAAACCGGATGCCATCTCTCTCGCTCCACAACGGTATACAACGGAGCTATCGGAAGTGTTTTTCTGTGTTTTTGCAATGTACTGTTAGGCGTGTCATGATATTGATATTGATATTTATTTAGGATACCCACATCACCGAAGTGTTTTGTAGTGTGTGGCCGTGAGGGGACTGGGGAGATGGCTTGAAAGTAACTTAATCACTGTAATGAAAGGAGCGTGCTGCGTAGGCAGTGTAGAAACAACAATCGAAATATAGTAAGGTTAGATATACTGCCGAAACAGAGAACGTAGGAGTCTAACGTTTCGAGCGAAGGCCCTTCGTCAGAGAGAAATGTAAAGAGTGTAAACAAACAACGAGCCTATATCGAAAGGTAATCATGTGACCAAAAATAAGCCAATCATATAAAAATGACAATAACAAATTGATGAGATGCGAAAAATTAGCCAATCAAATCAAAATAACAATAACAAATCGATGATGAGATGCAAAAGACATTTGCTATTCACACAGATTAATCACTGTAATGCGAACACCGCTGCCAAACGTTTAGCGCATGCGTGAATTCGCTGAGTAAACATTGCAAGTGAAGTGGGAACTAGCCGTGGCGACAACAACCAGACAGTGAAGACTAAGTAAGACTCGACTATTCATTTGTATTTACTTTTAAAAAAAGGGTAAAGAAAGTTATACGAAGGGGTAAATTCAGAATATGTTACAATATTGACAAGGAAGCCATGCACAAATTACCTACCTTATCTTTTTGGTAGTATGCTTATAATTTTAAGTTTTAACTTTCGTCGGACTCTCGGACCAGTCCAAATATTTCAGTGTTTTCCCCCTCTTTTTCCTAGGACGAGCTCGGACGTCGCACATGCGCAAAACCTTCTTTTTTTCGTTTTTGCAACAATAAAATGCGCCCGAGGTCCCGAGCAAGGACTACCTCATTTCCTGTTATTGCTGCCGAGCGTAGCGAGGCAGCTCACTAATCTTGACATGGGTTGCCTGTGTCTCGTGTCCAGACCTCTTTGCCGAGTTATGTATGGTCAACGGAATCGAGATTTTGAGAGTTTATTTATTTATTTATTTATTTGTTGAGCATTTTATGACGTTTTGTGACGTAGGAAGTTTTCCACCCCCGCGCGCTTGAGCGCTATGCTCGCCTTTTATTACTGAAGAGCCTGGGACCGAGGCTGGGAAGTTTCTTCATATACGCCAATCTCGTACCCAGAGCCTGCGATCCTTTTGGTCAGTACCAACCAAAAGGATCGCAGGCTCTGGGTACGAGATTGCATATGGTCGTGGCTAGATGGGATACTCGCAGTTGAGGTGACCGCGAGGTACTGGGTCCGAGTCATCTTCGGAACAATCATCGGGATTCGAATTTTTGTCCTCGGATTTTTCAAAATGGCGGCCACAATTTCAATCCAAGGAGTGGTAAAAACTCAACGAATACAATAGACGCCTTAACGAAGAACAAAGTAAGAATTTGTAAGAGTAATAAGATTTAAGACTCTAAAGGTTTTATTTTGTTAAGAATCGTGGTGCAAATTCAGTAAAATGCTTGTAGCAGTCTATACGAATTATATATATATATATATATATATATATATATATATATATATATATATATATATATATAATTAGTTTGAATACAGGAGTCACAACTCTGAGTTTCACGCTATATGCAACCTTCTTGCCTGAAGATCGCATATAGCATGACACTCAGAGTTGTGACTCCTGTATTCAAACTAATTATCTTTCGCTCTACCTGCAATGGTATTGAGCGCTCTCATATCCAACATCATATTTGTAACTCATCTGTTACTTATATTTGTCAATATATATACAGTATATATATATATATATATATATAAACAAAGTGGGGTGGACATCTGCCCCTGCCCCCATATAGCCCTGCCTCCTGAGATATATTAGTTCATTTGCAGTTTAAGCAATAGGGTAACCCTAGGGGCTAGGACTACAGTTATCTCAACTTCCATGACTCCAATTGGTAATGGTAAAACATGGCTTTATTAGAATGACCTAGTTATTACATGGTATTGCTAAAGCAACTATTATAATGGTAACATAATACATAAATTACATTACAATACATAGAATACATAGATTACATCAGTGGCATAGCCAAGGAGGGGGGGCAAGGGGGGTGCAGTCACACACCCCCCCCCCCAATGGTCTCAGACCGTTCTCGTGAAATGTTTAAATCCGTGAATCTTGTAGGGGGGGGGGGGGGGTACAGTTGTTTTCCAAGTAAGTAGATAGTGATGTGTTATATATTGCAGGCATAGAAATCCAAAATTTTCTGGGGAGGCATGCTGGACCCCCTAGGAGTTCGAGGTTCTCCCCCCCCCCAACCCAAGACCCTGGCTACACCACTAGATTACATAGATTATATTTACTGTTTAATAAATTAATAATATCAATACAGATCAATAAAAATTGAGTATCTACAGTATAATACCAGACAGTAACCAACAACTGCAGGTTACCATTTGGCATTGCTGTTGGTAGTGGCTGTGTGTGTGAATTACAAATTTGAAGCATTCCTGGTTTCAAGGCAATGATATCTCTTCACATTAAAACACAATAAAATAAATTTTGAAAATATATATATATTCATTAATTTTGTATCATTAGATGACATTGTATGTAGCAATTCATTTTCAGCTTGATAATGCAAATTTATACAAAAATCATTTTGTAAGATATCATTTTGATTGTATCTATCTTGCTCATAGTATTTACAAGATAGTGCAAAGTGGTATTCACCGTCTATTTACAGAATTTTAGGTGTACTTTCTCTATTGGTTATTGGTCCCATTTATTAAAGTTATCATTTGTGAATGCACCCCAATGATATATCTGAGTTGTAGAATAGAATAGGCGAGATTGTGCTTTCAAATATTTCTATTGAGTCATCTCAGGGGGGGGGGGGGGGGGGGGAGTAGAATAAATTTGTAAAAGTAACACATCATATTCTGATCTTTATTACTGTATATACCTCAGTTGTTAGCTGGGATAATTTGGGGTAAAGCATTAAGTAGCATACAGATGTTAGATGTGAAACAGAGTTTCCCAATTAGTCATCCCAACCCCTGAGATACTGTATAACTCGGTTTCATGTGAACAGGGTCTTTATAGGATAATAGTTGAGACATAATTCATAAAAAACTGTCTTCATGCAACATAAGATGTCAATTGAGTAGAAGGAAACTTAAATTTCATTAACAAAAATAAATACTTTATATCCTGTGTGCCAAAGGCTCTGGTACAAACATCTCATTGAGCTAGGTGTAAATTTCACCTCTACATGTACAAGTATAAACCTTATTCGTAAATGGCTTGTTAAATTAATATTCTTTTGCATGCATATAAACTAGCTCTTATAAACCCATTTTCATGTAAGAAATTCAAAACAAAAATTTACTTCAAAATGAGGCCATTCAAATTTTCCTTGACCCCATCAATAGGTATAGATTTCATACCAGAGTCATTATGTATTCTTTAAAATACTTGAACTTATTAAAATGACAGAAAGTACATATATTATATCATATATCACATATCACAATAATCACATCACATATCATATATCACAAATATATGATATATCATGTATCATATATTTTATGTCATATCATATATACAGGGGCGTAGCGTGCCGGAGGTGTGTTGGGTGTGACACCCCCACTTTTTTGAAAACTTGTTGGGAAAACAGAGATTTTGTAGAGAAAAACGTGATTTCTCAGTAAATTGATCATTGATGGGAAATTGGGAAATTCGTGATTCGTCTAGATTACTACAAGCATTTTACTAAATTTGCACCACGATTCTTAATAAAATAAAACCAGGGCTATATGGGGGCAGGGCTATATGGAGGCAGGGCTATATGGGGGCAGGGGCAGATGTCCACCCCACTTTGTTTATATATATATATATATATATATATATATATATATACTGTATATATATTGACAAATATAAGTAACAGATGAGTTACAAATATGATGTTGGATATGAGAGCGCTCAATACCATTGCAGGTAGAGCGAAAGATAATTAGTTTGAATACAGGAGTCACAACTCTGAGTTTCATGCTATATGCGATCTTCAGGCAAGAAGGTCGCATATAGCGTGAAACTCAGAGTTGTGACTCCTGTATTCAAACTAATTATATATATATATATATATATATATATATATATAATTCGTCTAGACTGCTACAAGCATTTTACTGAATTTGCACCACGATTCTTAACAAAATAAAACCTTTAGAGTCTTAAATCTTATTACTCTTACAAATTCTTACTTTGTTCTTCGTTAAGGCGTCTATTGTATTCGTTGAGTTTTTACCACTCCTTGGATTGAAATTGTGGCCGCCATTTTGAAAAATCCGAGGACAAAAATTCGAATCCCGATGATTGTTCCGAAGATGACTCGGACCCAGTACCTCGCGGTCACCTCAACTGCGAGTATCCCAATCTCGTACCCAGAGCCTGCGATCCTTTTGGTCAGTACCAAGGAACGGAGGCTCTGGGAAACTCCGATGAAACTCGGCACCTGATTGGTTAGTTCAATCAATCTCGACCCAGCAATAAATAACAGTGAAAATTAAAATTCTGTGCACGTTGCTAACCTGCTTAATTGATTTATCAAGGTTCTGTAACACATAATTATAAACGACAAACCCAATATACAATTGAACACATGAAATAATTAAAAACAGTGAAAATCCCGATAATTTACAAGTTAAAACTATTATTATTGTCGCTTTGTCGCCAAACAACATCTGTCGTCTTATTCGTCTCGTATCTATTCGCAGTTTCGTCTCAGAACTTTAAAAATAACACTAGAGAATGCAAGGTCGAAATAATTTAGCCAAAATTCCTAACAGAAAGTACAATTCCTTACCTGAGCAGCTGAGTCGAGCCGATCACGGCCGACGCGGACAAATAAAACCTACGGCTCAAATCACATCGTCCGGTCAAATGCTTTGTCGAGAGCCTTGTAAAACATGTTGATTTTATTCATCGGTAAACAATATTTCCCTGGTCTTCGGACTAGCGAACGATCATCAACACATTCTCGTCCCCAGAGACGAGAATGTCATCAACATGACAGTTACAAATTTATATGAGGAACTGGGAAGCAGAGGACTGGGACCAAAGACCCCGATTTGGGGACTTTTTCATCGGAGTTTCCCAGAGTCTCCGTTCCTTGGTACTGACCAAAAGGATCGCAGGCTCTGGGTACGAGATTGCGAGTATCCCATCTAGCCACGACCATTGCATATACGCCAGAAGGATTGGTTTGTTCATAGTCAATCGAGATATGGTCTAGAAACTCGGCAAACTTCAAAGCTCCTATAATGAGCTGTGATTTTATGTTGAACCGTACCTTACACCGTGCACAACCTTTGTTTTAGGTTTATTAATATTTAAATAGCACGGTTGAGTGATTGAACTGAAACGTTGCTATTGGACAATTCGTTCATTATACTAAAGTACAATGTGTTCAGTGACCGTGCACCGTGCACAAAAATGCATAAAGGCGAACAAAAAGATAGACCAAAGACTTTAGCTGAGTTTCCAGACCATATCTCGATTGACTATGGTTTGTTGAAATTGCATGTTTGACGTTCGAAGCATGGTTTGAAGTTGGTCAACAGTCAACACGACGGCGATGGATTTTCTGAACTGAATCACACTTGTTCTTGGCTACAAATGAACACACTTGTTGTCTTAGAATCTTATACAATTTTAGTGAGGAGATTTTATCTTGTCGAGGAAAGATAACAGTTTCTATAACCACGGCTACAACTGACAACTGTGTTTCTTGGTAGGAGATTTCAGTTTTTCACGGTTGTTTTCTTTTATTTTTAGGTGTATATTGCCAATATTGGTGTGGGTTCATGTGTTTGCACTGATCAGCATTCTGATCAGACGCTACTATAATATATCTGCGTGTGTGTATTTTTACTTGTACAAAGTCTGCAAAATAATCTGATGGGCTCAATGGTACATTGCTGTATAATTTTATTAAAGCTCTAGATTTGTCAAAACATATTAAGCACTTGGAATTGCATTGACAATTTTGCCACAGCATCAGAGCAAGAGGTGTTATTATCCTGTCAAAACCCTTGTTGTTTTCAATCTTATAATTAAAAAATATAGAAGAGATGTGTTAATACTCTGGCTATTGTAATTAATATAATTACATTTTTGGACTTCCCAGTCTTCTTCGCAGGCAACTCTGTGGACTCTTATGGTGAAGAGGTGAAAAAAAATTGGATGGAGTGGGCAATCTCGAGTGGAATGGGCAATCTTGGGTGGAGTGGGCAATCTTGGGTGGAGTGGGTAATCTTGGGTGGAGTGGGCAATCTTGGGTGGAGTAGGTAATTTTGTGTGGAGTGGTCAATCTCGGGTGGAGTGGGCAATATTGGGTGGAGTGGGCAATCTCAGATGGAGTGGGAAATCTTGGTTGGTGTGGGTAATCTTGGGTGGAGGGGGCAGTCTTGAGTGGTGTGGGTAATCTTGGGTGGAGGGGGCAGTCTTGAGTGGTGTGAGCAATCTTGGGTGGTGTGGGTAATCTTGGGTGGAGTGGGCAAGAGGGGTGTCACATTGGTCACAGACTGCAGATATTTGCCTGTGGAGTAGGCTAAAGGTTTTTGCCCCTTTCGAGGCAGCACTCCACTTGCGGTAGTAACTTCTAGTTGTAAATATATTAGCATATAAGTCGAGATAACCTTGTAAATAATTATTCACTCTGAAGATGTTGCAGGATTAGGAACGAAATGTTAGTTTTCATAAAAAAATTGAAATAACTCGTGTCTCTTTCAATATGGGGCTTTTCAAAACTCATTTCCTGTTATTGTAAATATATTAGCATATAAGTCGAGATAACCTTGTAAATAATTATTCACTCTGAAGATGTTGCAGGATTAGCAACGAAACGTTAGTTTTAATAAAAAAATTGAAATAACTCATGTCTCTTTCAATATGGGGCTTTTTAAAATTATATGCTGGGCTTTAATATTCCAGCTGACAATCACATATTAGTCCTTAAAATCCGGGTGACGATTCACGTGACCAGAACACGATTACGAACGCCGTTTCGCAAGACCTCCGTTTCCCCGATTTCAGGAGGAAGCGGAACCATCACTTTCTATTTTAACCATCAGTTTTATTCTTGTCCAACAGTCCAGTATTCGCCAGAATCGGTTTTATGGTTATGTGGTGCTTTCACAGAAGACGCCAAGAATAATGGAACCCTTCGGTCCTTATAAATCACTTCTCATCGGAATCTCAGAAGAACTAACAAGTCACGATTTGGAAACAATCATCTATGGCTTCAACATCCCCAGGGGACGAGCCGAAGATATAAAGTCTGGAATTCGTTTGTTACAATATTTAGAAGAGCGAGGAGATTTGCAACAAGGAAAATTCGATCAACTCATAAAGGCGCTAGAAACAATAAACCGAAATGACTTGGTTAAAAAGATTCAAGAACACATAAGATGCCATGAAAATAATTTAGGTAGGAAGCGGAACCATCACTTTCTATTTTAACCATCAGTTTTATTCTTGTCCAACAGTCCAGTATTCTTGTCAGTGTTTGGTTATTAATTTAGAAGTAGTTTTGTGTTTACAGTAATCCATGAATTGACTTTGATTTGTTAAAAATTTAGAAGAAATCTAGAGCGCTAAAACCGGGGGGGGGGGGGGAGAGATTGGAAAGTTTGTATCGCGCAACGGATATATCCAGCCTCTGGGGAGGAGCCTCACTTCTATTAAATTATGTAATTCAGTGGTAATTCAGTGGTAAATATAGCTAAAAGTAGCCAAAGAAAAGCCTCTGCGGAGGAGAGTGTGTACATTCCTATTTAAGTTTAATGAATCAGAAAACACCTGCCAAATGAAAAAAGTCTGGGCACAAGACACAGCTCAACCTCGTTCTTAAGGCCTTTTTGAAATTGGTAAGGTGGGAAAAGGCCAGTATGGAATGCGCCATTTTCGGGCGCCGGACAGATGATCGCTGGCCTACGGTTGTGTGCCAGGGAACGTCACTTGACAGTCTTGTCTCCTTTGTCCAAAAATTTCGCACGCAGTAATATATTCAGAATAAGTCAATAAGACGAATAGGAAGTTAAACTATTCTTTGTTTGCTAATTGCTACGCTTGGTGTGCCAAGCCATTAAAAATAAATTCTGTGCAAATACAAAAACTTCCAGTATGATTATAATTTTTGTGCGCCGGTTCGTGCGCCGACAGCACATCATGTGCGCCGGACATGTCCGGTGCACACGCTTTTCATTCCATACAGGGGAAAAGGTTCTGGCATCAGCTGTTGGATTTGGCATTTTTATTGGTTAGTTGCTTTTCCTAAACATATTCCTCGTGAAACATATTTATGCGTACTTTTGTGCCTGTTATGAACAAATAGCTTCAACGGGATGGCCAATGGGACAAATAGGACCACCATTACAATGAACATCTCCCGCAGGGCTGCCATTACTCAGAATTTTGCATAATAAACTAAATTGCTAATTTATTACACCCAGTATTTTTGGGTGCTGTGACTAGCCAATGCTAGGGCTTTTTTCACCCTCCAAATTTCAAAAACACCCTGAGAATGAGGTTGGACACAGCTAACCAAGGCAAAATTAGTTTGCTGCCTCTGCATGGTCTGCAGTAATAAGTCAGCTTGTGAGACATTTGAGGTATTAATACAAAAGACATTTAATACAATAATACAAATGGCAATTCGTGTAGAAAACATTCCTCTTTGAGAAAGGGCAATTGGTTGCCCCCACACTATGAAGGCAGGGGGGGAGCTGCCCCTGTGGCTCCAGTGCCCCTGAATAGATCAATTTTGTTGGTAGCCACCACTAACCTATACAGTGGCCACCCTGGAAATGACTTATTTTCCTGCACAAGCCCACACATTTTTATGGGGTATGAGCCATCACTATTCAGTGCCATGAAGTGAAGACTTCATTTTCATTATTCCTTGTAGGAAGTGCATCTGGTGATTCAGGCAAGGTTAGTTCTGAACCACACAGTAATGGTGGGGCTCATTTTATTGAAAAGGAAGGTTATAGAGTGAAAGTTGTGGAGGGTTATCATTTCCATCATAACAACATTAACTATGTGAGAATGAAAGTGGATAACAAGTTTCACCTTGAGCTAAGTAACACTAATGGACATGGTAAGTGAAGTCATTATCATTGCCATTGTCATTATTATCATTTCATCATCATCCTCGTGATTATCACAGTGACCTCAGTCAAATGCATTCATGTTTTCCAATTGATTTAAGTAAATTAGTATACCATCATCATTGGTTGCCACTCTTACCAATGGAAGCAGTTTCTCACTCTTTAAGAATGTAGGATAATGTATCTCTTTACTCTTGTCTATCAGATCATCCACCAAGCAGAACATGTCAAGATTCAATCCATCAGTCTTTTGATACTTGCACCATTGAACCACACATGACCCCTTTGCAATCCAATCATGGCATTTTTTGTTATTGAGGTTTACTCCATCATTGGTATGGTTCCTACCCATTGACCTGTCTGGCATGGTTAAGCGTGCCAAGAGAATCAACTCCAACCAGGGGTGTCGGAAGCGTGGGGGCCAGGGGGCCTGGGCCCCCCACTTTTTGGTGGTGGTGAGAGGGCAGAAAATGTTTGGGACCCCCCCCCCCACTTTTTTTGGTGGTGGTGGGGGCAGAATATGTTTGGGCCCCCCCACTTTTTAACAAGACCAGTAATAAACAAGGCCAGTAATAACAAAATCACTAACCCTAGCTAACCCACGACGTTGAATAAAGATATAATAAAGAAATTTGAATGCAGACATTCAACGTCCAGAAAAGTGTTGTCTTTTGAGTATTTTGTGATGTTTTTTGACCTTTAGAATTCTGTAAAAATCCTTGTCCTAAAATGCAGGAAATGGCATTTCAGAGACTCTAGATTTCAAAATTTCCCAGGGGAGCATGCCCCCGGACCCCCCTTAAATTTCTGGGCCCCCCCACTTTTAGTGTTGCTCCCCCCCACTTTTAGTGTTGCTCCGACACCCCTGACTCCAACCAACATATACAGTACACGTAGCTCTCCGGGTTACAGAAAGTCACAATTAGGCCACTCCACTGCAACAAGCAGATACAGTACAGGTAATTATACATGACAGTACCCTACCCTATGCATTGACAGTGAGTCCATTCGTTTTCAGGAAGTGTTGTAGATGTTAGTTTGTCTAAAAGTCATGGTGAGAGACAAGAGGTCATTGGTGTAAAATTAGATGCACATCAAGGGAACTTGACCATTTATGGTTCGAGCATATCTGAAAACTTTCTCTGCCAGGATGACTTGTCTACAGATGGTTCATTAAATCAACTTCAGTATCTTGAGATAACATATGCCACGGAAAGATCGATAGTGTTCTTTCAAACAAGAAAATTTAACGGCAACAGTTGTAGCCATGTATTGTCTGAAGTGATGGAGGTTGACATTCCCAAAGTGAGTGCAATTAAAGTACAACATGTGATAGAGAAGCTAAAGAAAAAATTCCCAGATATTGCTGGTTCCTGCTTCTACAATGGTAACAAGATATTACAAGCACATGATCAACTGTAAGTTAGGGTTTGTTTTTTAAATAGAATCATCAGATGGCTAACAGGCCGAGCATAAACAAAGCCTATTTTCAGACCTAGATGGCTACTGGGCAATAAAGGGTTAATAGACTATCTCAGTTAACCCTTTATCACCCAACGATGTCTTTAGAATTTTACTCTGGCTAATGCCAGACGATTTTACTCATCAATGGAGTGGCTACTGGGCAATAAAGGGTTAACTGATCGCTTTTAACTTCACACGGTGTTCTTGTATGTCTGGGCTACAAAAGTGTGTTCACACAATTTATTTAGCTCAAAATTAACCGAGTTACAGACCTTTGTTTGTCCATTGTCATTGATGTGACAAGAGGTGGGAAAAAATATGTCCTATATGTTGTTTGAAGCTAATTTGCATGGCGAAAATGTTTTTAATATAAGAAAGTTTGTAGTCTTACACCATGTTATGAAATTTTTTATTAATTTCTAATTTTAATAAAAATTAATAGAAATTAATAAAAAATTTCACAACATGGTTTAAGACTACAACCTTCTTATATAAAATATGTCCTGTCTGATAAACCACTAAAGCGATAAATAAATGCAAACACCTATTAGAACTAGATTTTTAGTAAAACCAGAGATCAACAACAACCACGTAGGGAAGGTACCTTGATTTTTTATTTGTAAGTATGCATGGAAAATTTATTTATTTATTATTTGATAATACAATGGTGTTCTTCATTTATAAGTGAGTTTTGGTTCACGAAAAAGTTAAATTAAAATTAAATTTGAATTAATTAAAATAGGTACGCATTGCGTACATGTGTCTGAAGAAAAATAAAAACAACAAATTTCTATATTTTTTTTTAGTTTCCCATTGACTGACATCTTTAACAAACAATATCCACTGTTGCTGCTGAAACAAACGGAACAAATAAGCGTCCGACAAAGTCATGGTGATGGCGGGATGACAGCCTCGTCCCCAGGCGCTTTATCGTCGCCGCGTGGAGAGGTCGCCGCCGCGATGAAATATGTTGAAGTTAACCCTTCCTCCAATGTCGAGGTCATTAAACGACAAATCTGTCAATTATGCAGTCTTGATTTACGCCATTCACGGGTTGAGTTCAAAGTAGATGGAAAGGAGGTCCAGAACTCTATCGATTGCCTGAAGGGAAGATTCGTTGAGGTGACCCAAATACATCAAAGTGTGTCATCCGATGCTCCCAGGTATATACAGTATTATCTAAGGCCGCGTTCACACTATACCGAATAGGTTTTCGTGCCGCCACGAAAACCTATCCGGTATAGTGTGAACAGACTCGGCACGATCTTTAGACTTGCTCCAAGTCCGCCTCTTAGCGCTAGTTTTTGCGGGCGGGTGGAAGGGCGGGTGGAAAGGCGGGAGAGGGGAAAAGTGGGAGGAAAGAGGCGGACTTGTTTCGCTTGCAGGTTTTTGAATCTAATTAAATATTCTGGCGAGAAATCGCTGAAATGTACATCGCCCTGTTTTGACGTGTTTCGGGTTGTCGTACATGCAATGGAAAGTGGTTCTACCCCTACTAAAACGTTTTCAAGAGTCTGTTTAACTCCAACTTCCGAAGATAGCACTTGCATAGCAATTTAGCCTGAATATAATTACTTCCCCAATTACGTCACTGGTCGAAAAATTCACCGGTGAATTTTGGCGCGCTGCAGGTGGGAAAAAGTCCTTTTCAACAAGGAACCAAAAGGTCCAAATGTTTGAAAAGGACTTTGAGAAAGTCTACACGATATTGTGCGGAAGTAAATGCGATCTGTTGTTATTGTTATTTGATAATTATGCTGTATGATACAACCAACCACCACGCTGTATTCTATTAATTTACTTCCGAAACGATTTCGAACTCCGTTCACACTGGAGCTGGAACGGCACAAAAACCTATCCGATAAAAGATGTAGCTCTTTCGAGATCGCAACAGCGCTCCGACACAGAAATTGTACCGGAACAGGCGTTTTGTGTGTGTACAGAACGCATATCCGGTATGGTTTTCGTGCCGGCACAAAAGCTATCCGCGGTATATTAGTGTGAACGGGGCCTAAATACTATTTATTATATGGCTGATTTTGATTTCCGGTCCGTACGCAAAACGACGCACGCTGATTGGTTCCTGAGAGGTCGGGATTTTACGATATTGACCGACCGGTCAATACGCTTTTTTCTCGGCCCTGTAAGTTTTGGCGGGAACATTTCTGAGTTGATTTGAATACAAATAAAAGAGAAATAGGTATCTTTATTCAAATATTCTGAACAATAAAATGTGTTGGAACATCGCTGCTGGTTTTCTTTAACTCTTTCTTGTCCGAATTGGTCTTTAGTATTTTATTCTGGCTAACGCCAGACGATTTTATTCACCTCTGGGGAAGCCCCCGGACAGGAATGAGTTATAGCTGTTTATCTAAAAACATGACAAATAAAAGCCGAACTGGTGTAAATAAGAAGGCCAAGAAGCGACACGAAAAAGTCAACAGGTAAACAGCATACTCCGAAGACGAAAACAACGCTCGAAGCTTTAAAATAATATGAACCAATAGCCATATAATAAATTCCTTATTAACCTCGTTTGCTTGGTCTGTACTGGAAAGTATTTGCCCTCGGTTTTATCGCACAAACCTCGCTCCTTCGTCGCTCGGTCTGTACGAAAACCTCAGGCAAATACTTTCCCATACAGACCTCGCACTCGGTTAATAAGTCTTTAATACAACATGAGCGGTCGAATTGCGTCCATTCAGTTCGGGCAGGAATATTGTATACGGTATTACGACTTATCCAATTCACATGTATCTAACTGTTGAGATTTATCAACAATCTTTGAGGCCATGTCCACACTAATCCGTTTTCAAACGAAAACAGAGACTTTTTGATACGGTTAGGCCTTTCGTCCACACTAATCCAGCGTCTTCGGTGACCGAAAACGGAGCGTTTCGAAAACGCTCTCCAGAGTGGAGACATTCGAAGACACCGTTTTTCTTCACCGGTGTGAACGGCAAAAATGAAACTTTTGGAAAACGATGATGTCACGATTATATTATCTTGGTTTCAGTCACCTACTGTAGAACTATTCATTCATACCCCCGTAGATCTTTTAGCGTTTTACTAAACGGCGAAAACGATTCAAAAATGATAGTGTGGCCAGAAAACTTTTGATACGTTTTCGATACGAGGTCTCCGTTTTCGTTTGAAAAACGGATTCGTCGCATTTAATGCGACCAATTTTATCCGACGGAAATACAACGTCTAAACTGTTTTTATTCGACGCGTCGCATTTAATTCGATGCTGTCGAATTATGCGACGAGCTGTGTCGCATAATTCGACGGAAATGCGACGTTGATTTAGACGTCGCATAAAATGCAGTCGAATAAAATGCATAAATTAGTATAATCACTTTTTCTATCCTACAATATCCCTCAATACCCAACAATTTTACAGTTCGTGGGCCCCACGAAGATCATTTTCAACATGGCGTACTCGTTTGTATAGTCCAGAATGTTTTGTGACGGACGAAAACAATTAGTATGAAGTTGGGTGGCAATAAAGGGTTACTTGTTAAAGGTATTGGAGTTTTCAGCTGAAGAAAACTGTCGAACTAGCCGAAAGCAACACATTAATCGAGTTTTAAGAATGAGAGAGCTTTAAGCGAAAGCTCATACATTCCAATTCCACTAACGACAAACAGGCGACCAACGCCAAGGTTTAACGACACATATTGAAACACAGAGAGCATCTGAAGGTCTTCTTTGCGTTTTAGCTTTTTGGTATACTCACTTGATAAAAACATGGCGTTTCTCTTAACAGCTGGGTGCCATGCAAATTGAAACGCGCGGTAATTCGAACATCGTAACATTAAATGCGACACATTAAATTCGACGTCTAAACCGAAATGTGTCACTTCTGTCGCATAATCGTCGCATTAAATTCGACGAATTAAATGCGACGGAACTTCGACGTTTAATACCAGGCCTTATTAACGGAGTGCGAGGTCTGTACGGGAAAGTATTTGCCTGAGGTTTTCGTACAGACCGAGCGACGAAGGAGCGAGGTTTGTGCGATAAAACCGAGGGCAAATACTTTCCAGTACAGACCGAACAAACGAGGTTAATAAGGAATTTATTATATGGCTATTGGTTCATTTTATTTTTAAGTTTCGAGCGTTGTTTTCGCCTTTGGAGCATGCTGTTTACCTTATTAAATACTTTTGTACGTGTCGCTTCTTGGCCTTCTTGTTTACACCAGTTCGACTTTTATTTGTCGTGTTTTTAGATAAACAGCTTTAAAGAAAACCAGCAGCAATGTTCCAACACATTTTATTGTTCAGAATATTTGAATAAAGATACCCAGTACTCTTTTATTTGTATTCAAATCAACTCAGAATTCAGAAATCGTCTCGCCAAAACTTGCAGGTCCGAGAAAAAAGCGTATTGACCCCGATATTGACCTCAATATCGTAAAATCCCGACCTCTCAGGAACCAATTAGCGTTCGACGTTTTGCGTACGGACCGGAAATCAAACCCAGCCATATAATAAAAGCTGTTTAACCCCTTGATACCGGGGGGTTTTGCCTTGAGGAGTAAATCGTCTGTCGTTATAAAATACTAAAGGTGCGTCTATGTGCGTGCTCAGGTGTCAAAAGGGTTAACCAATATGACTTCCATACATGTAGGCTTCTGGTAATCATAGTCAATCGAGATCTAGATATGGTCTGGAAACTCAGCTAAAGTCTTTGGTCTATCTTTTTGTTCGCCTTTATGCATTTTTGTGCACGGTGCACGGTCACTGAACACATTGTATTTTAGTATAATGAACGAATTGTCCAATAGCAACGTTTCAGTTCAATCACTCAACCGTGCTATTTAAATATTAATAAACCTAAAACAAAGGTTGTGCACGTAAGGTACGGTTCAACATCAAATCACAGCTCATTATAGGTGCTTTGAAGTTTGCCGAGTTTCCAGACCATATCTCGATTGACTATGTGGTAATAGACCGCCATCATCGCCATTTCATGGAGCGTGGGCGCTATTAAATACGTGATTTTGAGTCTGCAGACTCTGGTACACCCAGGGTAGCAATGTATGCCATGTTCCAGATAACGTCTGACGGTACCGCCGATTGGTGGTGATAGTTCTTTAATTTTCCCACGCAGTCCCGTGGCTAGTTCGGCACGCGTCACTCCGACATAGGCTTTCTCAAAGTCCTTTTCAAACCTTTTTGACCTTTCGACTCCTCGTTGAAAAGGACTTTTCCCACCTACAGTGCGCCAAAATTAACCGGTGACGTAATTCGGATCACAGTATCTAATATCCGTGATTTAACATTCTTTGGAAGTTGGAGTTAAACACTCTTGAAAACGTTTTAGTAGGGGTAGAACCACTTTCCATTGCATGTACGACAACCCGAAACACGTCAAAACAGGGTGATGTACAGTACATTTCAGCGATTTCCCGCCAGAATATTTAATTAGATCATAGACAATCCAGAAGACATTGACATGTCTTCTGGATTGTCTATGATTAGATTAAAAAACCTGCAAGCGAAACAAGTCCGCCTCTTTCCTCGCGCCTTTCCACCCGCCCGCAAAAACTAGCGCTAAGAGGCGGACTTGGAGCAAGTCTGGCTCCAACAAAGCATTTTCTTTTGTCGTGACAAGAAAACAGCCCTTTTAACCGCGTACCAAACTGACGTTGGGTGTGGCCGATGTACTCCTGATTATAGTGAGTCATTGCGTGGAATGGAATAATGCGCCTTGTCGGCTATCAGCTCACAGACAACTAGTTGTTAATTAATATATTTACACCAGTGGTTAGCTAGCACGCATCAGTTTCGCAATAATTGCCATTTCGCGAACATCGACAAAACGGGAGCCGAAACCTAGAATCAGCCTACCATAGCTAGCCACTGGGCTATAACTTTGGTTCAGCATAATGACACTGTGACAATGGGGTATATTCCTTATTAAATACAGGTCTTAGAATTTACATATTATATGTGCTGATTTTTGACAGAATTCAACGTGTCCTTGACCCTAATTTCGCTTTTAATCGCGGTATTTTTAATAATACCTTCCTTTTCAGTGGATTTAGGAATGTGTCTCGACGCACAAGAGGGACGGCACAAGGTTTTCAACCGAAATGTAAGCAGTGATCTTGAAATTTATCAAACAAAATATTACCTAAACATAGTTTAGTTGCTGTGTTGTTGCATTGCTAATTAGTCCCTTTGTTTGTCCCTTCCTTCCTTCCTTCCTTCCTTCCTTCCTTCCTTCCTTCCTTCCTTCCTTCCTTCCTTCCTTCCTTCCTTCCTTCCTTCCTTCCTTCCTTCCTTCCTTCCTTCCTTCCTTCCTTCCTTCCTTCCGTCCTTCCATCCTTAGCTCCTCCTTTCATTGCTTTATTCCTTTTCCCCCTTCATTCTTTTTCCTTTTTCTCTCCTTCGCTTCCTTCTCCCTTCCCCCCTTTGTTTCTTCTTACTTCTTCACTCAACTTTCGTTCCTTTTTTGTTCTTGCCAACTACACTCCTACCTATCTATCTTCCTCTCTCCCTTCTTTTCTCCTTCATTCCACCATTCGTCACTTCTACTCACGCTCTCCCTCCACCCTTCGCTCCCACTGAAACAATTGAATAATAGTCTTAAATCTAGTGCCCAGAAGTAAAATTTGAACTTGTGACCAAATAGTGTACATTTCTTATAATTGTAGATGAGTTTGAAGACGAACTTTGTGGAGTTTTGACTGAAGTAAGTTTCTTTACAAAATTCTAAATCATTTAAGAACAAACGAAGATGTGCGTTTAAATCCAGCTAAAGTCAACATTTTTTCGGTTGTTCTGGTGAAGAAAAATCCCGAGGTGTAAGAATATATACATTTTAATACTAAAACGGGACTAGTTGCCAAACTGCAACCCCAAGGCGATTCTGCGATACTAATTAACAATTAGATTATGAGCTCGAAATTTCTATGAGTGAATAGTTGACGAGAGCGGAGCTCGAGTCAACTATCATCTCATAGAAATTGAGAGCGAATAATCTAATTGTTTTAGTAGAAACTAACTTGTGTACCTTATTTCTTCCAAATTATTTCAAAAAACGAAGCATAACCATTGTTTCTGTGCGAAAACCAAGGCAAAACAATCTTTCACTCCTCGTGTCCTCCATGTTGTTTTACTGCATGGCCGCCCGAGTACTGGTACTCAATTTGCTACTTGCTATCTATTGACGATTATACAATACCCTGGTTGCTATGCGTGTTTTCATTGGTTGTTGCCCATGATCTATTAGAGGACAGACACATGGATCACGTCAGCTGACTTGCTTTTTTCTTTCTTCATGCCCCAAAATCCGGCAAGAAGTATTGTGTAATTTTAATATTGTATAAACAAATAGATTCCATTTTTTTGTTGTCTGTTCAGTTATAGATGCACAGAAGACGTCACAACGTGGTAAGAACATCAGTGACCCACTCGACTTCGTCTCGTGGGCCACTTTTTTGTTCTTACCACGTTGTGACGTCATCTGTGCATCTATAACTGAACAGACAACGGCAAAATGGAATCTATTTGTTAAATAGATATCGAGTAGAGTAGCCAATCAGATTGCAGCATTTGCAATAGAATACTAGTAAGTTTCTACTAATATATAATGGTAGTACTGTTGGGAGAAGAGTTAGAGTTAGACTTGAGCAGTGTAAGAAAATCCAGAGGCGTAGGAATCGGGGGGCAAATAAAAACTTTCCGGTTTGATTCAGTAAGAACACTCCAACAACGTAGATATTTTCAATCACTAGTTTTATTTTTTAAATGTAAGATGGAACAAGGTCCATCATATATTCAGAACTTTTTTAAATTACGAATAGCTCCTTATAATTTGCGTGGCTCTGGTACAAAACTGGAACAATGTTAAATTAAAAAATTCTTTTTCTTACATTACCAGTCACCTTTGGAATAATCTGCCGGCTGAAATTCGAGCAGCACCAAATACAAACACGTTTAGAAAAATGCTCAATGATGTAGAACTAACCCCGTTTCAACCTCGTACCCAGGGTCTTATCTGCTTTCAAAATGGCGAGATGAGAAGACCACTGACCTATATATTTAACTGGACTGCGGGTGCTGGTCAAAAATGTGTCCGCATCACTGATCTCAAATAATAGACTCATTATACTGGATAGAGCATCCGGTGCTCGCTGTGAAGTCGGAATAAATTAGCGGCGGCCATTTCAGGTGGGACCCACTTGGTTTTCATACAGACACATTTAAGTTCTCCCATAGCGACAGATACAGAACACAAAAAATTTGCTGGTTTTCGTTACAAATCCTATCATTTAAAGCGAAATTCCAGAGGCAAAAAGTATGATTCAGCAATATTGTGGGTCCCACCGGATATGGCCGCCGCGAGATTTTTAGCCTCACTTCCGACTTCAATTTTTGCCACGCGCGAAACAATAGATGCTCTATCCAGTATAATGAGTATATTATTTGAGATCAGTGGTCCGCATTTTCACTTTCAAAATGGCGGCATTTATGGGTCCTTCTGCTAATGGTAGCGACCACTGACATGTACTTATCGTAGGAAAACAGAATATTTATGTAAACACAAAGCGATTTTCTTACTTTATTAATATATCGTTCCTATGCGAGGGCTTCCCCAGAGGTGGATAAAATCGTCTGGCGTTAGCCAGAATAAAATACCAAATACCAATTCGGACAGGAAAGAGTTAGAGAGATAGTTTATAAATCGTTCCTGTCCGAGGGCTTCCCCAGAGGTGAATAAAATCGTCTGGTGTTGGAACGACTCAAGAGACCTGCTGGATTATTTGTCTGACCAAATAGGAATAACGCCTCCCATGTAAACAGCCCCTAAGAAGAACTCGGTACGCCAAGCTTCCTTACGATTTTCTCGTGATCTTCAGCGGTTCTTTATAGAGCTGGCGACTTCATAAAACGAAATGTTTGTAGATTTCCACGACCATATGTATTGACAGTGTTGTTTATTTTATTGCCAAGTGTTCGTGCGGTACCGCCGGCCGGCACGTCTTTAATTCGGACTGCTAGAAAGCTACAACAGTAATTGTCTAGGATTATTATTGTAGTTCAGAACTACAATAAGACTCTTATCATGAAAACATCCCGGGCCGCTCAGCAACAAACATAAATATTAAATATACTTGAAAACCACCGAAATATTTTGTTTACACAAACTCGAGATCAGGACGATATTATGCTGACTTGGCAAAAATTCGACAAACTTTGCCTAGTCCGTCTACTCCGAACGTTTTCTTAAGAAATAAAGCACTGTAGAAGTTATAAAATATATTGACAGAAAGATAATTCACCTTGCTACAACATACTTACAGTTTATCCGACCAAATAGCTTAGTTTCCCTAAAAAAAGTGAAATACCGAACATGTCCAAATCATAATAGCGGCCGCTATTTTGAAATTTTTTCCGTATGTATTATAATGTCTTCTCCGAATGTTTTCTCGAGAAATAAACCACTGTAGAAGCTATCAAATATACTGGAAGAAAGATAATTCATCTGGCTACAACATACGTACAGTTTATCCGACCAAATAGCTTAGTTTTCTTTAAAAAAGCGAAATACCGAACATGTCCAACACAAACTAGAGATCTTAGGTATCGGTCAGCGACCTTCACCATTAGCAAAAGGACCCATAAATGCGGTCCACATTATTCTACGGAACGGAACGGAACGGAACGGAACTTGTCATTGCATTATTTTACGGAACGGAACGGAACGCTGTTAATGTTTGCAATGTAATTTGATGCTGTAACGCTCAGGAATCTGTTTATTTTAAAGTTCAGTTGAGTTGAATTTCCAAGAGATAACTCTGATTATCTTTTTATTTGACAAATATAACGTAATTGTACGTAGTATTAGTATGGTTATGAATAGACTAGTATACATGCCCCCGGTTTAGTAATTGGGTAACTTTGCTGGGTGGCAAATCCGCTCTACTGATGACATGTTAATATACAACAGACATCTTATGCACAATATTTTCTTTTCAAAAGAGTCACTAAAAGATTTATTTTGGTTTCCAAAAATGACCATAAAACTCCATCTAATATATATTGGCTGGAAAATTATAACGGGGGAGGTGACATTGGTGACAATATAATTTATTCACGGTTAAAAGAATGTTAGAAAGTAGCTTGTTGGTATCTAAGAAAGAAAAGCGGTTAATGAATTTATTTGACATGATAAAAAATGTAAACGTTTGTTGTGTTTTTTGTCTAAAAAAACAGTTTTTCTGTTCCAGTCCTTTTCCCACGCTGTTAATCTATTTTTAGTTCTTATGGCTATAAATAGCTAAAGTGTCATTTTTCCGGTCGGCATTTTCTTCTCGGAGATAAGATCCTGGGTACGAGGTTGGTCGACAGATAGTTCTAAACACTGAGTTTATAGACGTTTTGGCGATTTGCAGTTTTAATTCAATGATACTGCAAGATATCTATTAAATAAAGAAACTTTATACAAATAAAAACAATATCATTACTGGCAGTTATATGCACTCCGACAAACTCCGACAAAGAAAGTGTCGTTCCGTTCCGTTCCGTAAAATAATGCGACGACAAGTTCCGTTCCGTTCCGTTCCGTTCCGTAGAATAATGTGGGCCCATAAATGCCGCCATTTTGAAAGTGAAAATGCGGACACTTTCCTAACTCAAAGGTAATAGGAGCACGCAGTCCAGTTAAATATATAGGTCAGTGGAGAAGTATGGCGCGCCGAATGGGACAATAATACTTTGTGTCAGATATATAATACTTGTTGATATATATAAAACTTATTTGATAATATAGTACTTCTTTTTGAAATATATAGTACTTCTTTCGGAAATATAAAGTATCTCCAGTAAAATATATATAACTTCCAGAAATATATAAAACTTCGCAAAATATAAACCTATCGCGGGCTCAGAAGAACGATTGCGGGCTCAGAAGACCGTTAACCGCTGACCAAATGGATCGGCTTGGTTTAAACTTCGCTTTTCAAAAAAAAGCATTGTAGGACAGGTAGGAAGGAATAAAGGAAGGAAGGAGGGTAGGAACGTAGGGAGGGAGGAAGGCAGGAAAGGAGGGAGGAAGGGGAAAGGAGGGAGGAATTAGGCAGAAAGGGAGGGAGGAAGGGAGGGAGGGAAGAAGGGAGGGAGGGAAGAAGGGAGGGAGGGAAGGGTAGGTGGGAAGGGAAGGGGGAAGGGAGGGAAGGGAGGAAGGAAAGGAAGGAGGGAGGTAGGGAGAAAGAGGGAGACAGGGAGGGAAGGAAGGAGGGAGTTAGGGAGGGAGTGAGGGAGGAAGAGAGGGATGGAGGGAGGAAAGGAAGAAGAGACGAAGGGAGGAGAGGAAGGGAGGGTGGGAAGAAAGGGAGGGAGGAAGGGATGGAGCTAGGGAAGGGAGGGAGGAAGAGAAGAAGGGAGGGAGGAAGGGGGGGAGGGTTGTGGTTAGGTTTAGGGCCACCGGGGGTGGGGTTAGGTTTAGGGTTTCCGGGGGGTTGTGGGGAGTTGGAAATTAGTAAAAGATACACGCGTATGATGCAATACATCATAGAACTTGAGATTGCATAGAACTATGTTTCATTGTATGTCATATATAATCATACGTAACGAGAGACTACGCTGTGAAAAGGGTTGTAAGTTCATGTCCAAAATAACCTGGGTACTTCATGAAAGCCTGACCCCAACACACCCGCTAAACCTAACCAATAAATTCGGGCCCACATTATTCTACGGAACGGAACGGAACGGAACGGAACGGAACGGAACGGAACGGAACGGAACGGAACTTGTCGTCGCATTATTTTACGGAACGGAACGGAACGACACTTTCTTTGTCGGAGTTTGTCGGAGTGCATATAACTGCCAGTAATGATATTGTTTTTATTTGTATAAAGTTTCTTTATTTAATAGATATCTTGCAGTATCATTGAATTAAAACTGCAAATCGCCAAAACGTCTATAAAACAGTGTTTAGAACTATCTGTCGACCAACCTCGTACCCAGGATCTTATCTCCGAGAAGAAAATGCCGACCGGAAAAATGACACTTTAGCTATTTATAGCCATAAGAACTAAAAACAGATTAACAGCGTGGGAAAAGGACTGGAACAGAAAAACTGTTTTTTTAGACAAAAAACACAACAAACGTTTACATTTTTTATCAGTTAACATTTTTGTATCTACTGCGAAGCAGTAGATATAATGTTGTCGCGCTGTTAAGTTAAGTTATTGTATCTACTGCGAAGCAGTAGATATAATGTTGTCGCGCTGTTAAGTTAAGTTAAGTTAAGTTAAGTTAAGTTAAGTTAAGTTAAGTTAAGTTAACAATAGAATGCCCTCGGAGCCAATCAAAACATAGAATTCAACGATTGACTCACGACAAACCACCGAAGCCAAAATTGTAAGTGTAGTACTTCATGTAAGTCAATGCTATGGCAGCATGGAGTTTATTGAGTGAGATATTCAGGGAGCGAGATATTTATTTCAAGAATAGAAGTTTTACAAGCTTAGTAAGTACTTTAAGTATGAATCGTTGTCAATTAAATGTGATGTACTATAGATGTTGGAATGATACGTTTTTCTTTGGACAATTTCATATTCAGACGAGGCAATTTATATGACCAACATGTTTACATGTATTCAGCAGTCAGATCGAGCTTTGTAAACTGACAAGGCTGTGCATTGCTGAACAGAAATGGAATTTTCTTCTAAGAAAACAAAACTAGCTTCATGATCAAGCAACAATGTGCAAAACCTGTGGTGGTTCATGAGCGAAATTATTATGCTATTAAATAACATATTGTACAATAGGCAAATGTCAGTGACAGGCTATGTAGAGAGTGCGAAACGGCAAGCCTTTATATTTATAATGAATAATAATGGGGTAATTAAATTGTATGCTGCAGTAATGTCAATGTCATACAAAAATTTATGTCATGAATGCCAAACATTTATTCTACCTTTTACTGCATGCATGCATATACAGTATATGTCTACTTGATCTTGAAGAACAATTAATGTATAGTTGCTTTCATAATTTTGATGACAATTGCTGGAGATCTTCGTTCACAACTTCATTATTTCTAAACTTTACAGCAGTTCTACTTCAGATTCCAACTGGATTGCATTATAATTATTTGACAAATTGTTGTAACAAAGTTATTTAAATACTTTATTAGTCAAATTTTGTGAGCTGTTGTTGATGTACTGTATTAAAATTTGATGGGCCTACTAAACTTTACAACAACCATACTTTATTACCATAGGTTTTAAATAGTACCATAGCTTTAATAGTCAAGCTATGATCACACTGCCTCTCACGACGAGGACCAAAGTAAAGCCTAACTTGATTGAGTTAGTATTTGAATGGGTGACCATGCACATGATATGAGTAGAGCTGTTAGTGCTCAGCCTCCTGTGCTTTAATGGCTTTACTCTGAGTTCCTTTCTTAAAAACACAGCATGGCTAGCATTGACAATCTTGACAAAAATCTTGTTCAGCTCTGAATACAAGGTCACTACAAGTACATACAGTAATTACAGCATTGTTTTTACTATATAGTAGCTATAGGCATGATTGACGCAGTAGATACATGCATGTCTGGACATGCCTATTTTTTTATCATGTCAAATAAATTCATTAACCGCTTTTCTTTCTTAGATACCAACAAGCTACTTTCTAACATTCTTTTAACCGTGAATAAATTATATTGTCACCAATGTCACCTCCCCCGTTACAATTTTCCAGCCAATATATATTAGATGTCTGTTGTATATTAACATGTCATCAGTAGAGCGGATTTGCCACCCAGCAAAGTTACCCAATTACTAAACCGGGGGCATGTATACTAGTCTATTCATAACCATACTAATACTACGTACAATTACGTTATATTTGTCAAATAAAAAGATAATCAGAGTTATCTCTTGGAAATTCAACTCAACTGAACTTTAAAATAAACAGATTCCTGAGCGTTACAGCATCAAATTACATTGCACACATTAACAGCGTTCCGTTCCGTTCCGTAAAATAATGCAATGACAAGTTCCGTTCCGTTCCGTTCCGTAGAATAATGTGGACCTAAATTCGTGCATATTGGACATGGACTTATTACCGTGAATAGCGAAGTTTAAACCAAGCCGATCCATTTGGTCAGCGGTTAACGGTCTTCTGAGCCCGCAATCGTTCTTCTGAGCCCGCGATCGGTTTATATTTTGCGAAGTTTTATATATTTCTGGAAGTTATATATATTTTACTGGAGATACTTTATATTTCCGAAAGAAGTACTATATATTTCAAAAAGAAGTACTATATTATCAAATAAGTTTTATATATATCAACAAGTATTATATATTTGACACAAAGTATTATTGTCCCATTCGGCGCGCCATAGAGAAGACCCTCCAAGATTCTTGGAGTATTTGGTCACGTGGATAATTTGAGCTTCGTCCGTCCTGGGGGGAGCGGTTGATTCGGTTGTTACAAATGTAGAATGTTGTTGCAAGTTCTGTAACGTTAAATTCGAGCGGTAAATAAATTAGATATATTTCAAAATTTACGACATTAGCTGGATAATTCACATTTGTTGCCGTCAATCGCCAGAAATGAAGCTGAAGGTGACGAACGATCATAAACTGATAAACAGAAACCTGCTTTCAATAGAACCACTGCGGTTAAATACAGGTACTGCTACATACACTTAAAATATTCGAATGCTGTTGATTGTTGGAAGTTTATTTACCGTCCAGTATAGCACATTTATGTTTCTTGTCCACATGTTTGAGATATGTGGAAATTTAATTGTTGTATCTGCCGATTTATACTCAAACGGCTTAACGGCATATTCGAATCTGCTGTCCTCGTTGACTTTGAGGTTGTACTTTAACACAAATATTCGATCAACAACAATACTACGATTGACGAACAATATAGATTAGCACTGAAGACTTTGGCTTTGTATATTTCTAAACGTTTTAAATTAGATTTGGAAAGTCCAGAAACCGAAATATTAAAATACTTCTTGCTTGCATATTAAATAAGCAAATATGTTGTAGTGTAGACGCTTCTTACTAAAGATGGTCATTAACTGATTTTATAAATTTGTTAAGAGAATGTCTTGTTATTTGTACGGTTTTTGTTATTCTTGGTTGCTTAAATAGTTCGCTGAATAACAAACTATACTTGTTTATCAGTGACTGTATCGCGCCCCCCGGTACAGTGTCAGTCACTCATCAAAATATTCCAAAATTATTGGTGTCACGTGACCAGCCTTTGCCAGGGTCTTCTCTCCGCCCCGCCATTTTCAGAAGGCCCTGGGTACGAGGTTGACCCCGTTTTTGTACAATAACTAATATTTTACATTATTAACTAATTCCTATTCTAGTTTAGAACATTATTTCTTCTTTTTTTTTAGATAATTTTATAGGTAATCTTAATATTTGATATTTATAACACGTGCGCGTTTTAACGAGTTTGTAACTCATAGGCGTTATGTGTATAAATAAATTATTGTATTGTATTGTATTGTATTGTATTGTATTGTATTGTATTGTAGAGGGGACATGTGCCCCCCAACCAACTTTGTTGTAAAATGCCCTTTTTGCAACAGCAAAGTGCCCTGTTATGATAAAACATGTATTGAACAAAGTGCTCTTTTGAAGCTGTGCCCCTCCAACATCCACTTGCTCCCTATGCGGCTATGCCACTGAGAAAATCTTGAAGTCTTTTCTTCATATAGCATTCATGGTTCATGCAGCTGAGGTTGATTCTCTGGTGAAGACCTACCAGTTTCCGATTGGCTATAAGCAATTACCAATCCGTTCCATTACTATGATCTGAACCAAGATCGAATGCTAACATGATGATATTGTGCACGGTTTTCACCACCATCATAAGACCGGTCTTAGAATTAGAGATGAGTCGATTAATCGGTTAAGCCGATTAATCGGCCATTTTTCAATAATCGGTAATCGGCCGATTATTAATCCATAATCGGCCGATTGCTGATTATTACCGAGTTTTCATATTTCTGATAAAAATACGTGAAAATATGCGTCGTTTTCTTGTTCTCGAAGTTTGGGTGCGCCTAACGCAATCAGTGAAATCTCAATCTCACCTTTCTCGCTGTTGGAACTCGACATTCGAGTGATTCGACAATAACAACTGACAAAAATAGATGCCAAGATGGCGATAAGGCGTTCAGTGACAAGTGCAGTTTGCAAGCAGAAGAAGAAAAGACTGCTTGAAAAACATACGAACGGTGCGTAAAATACGCGGCGATAGCCGATTGTTTTGGCAGATTTAGAATACGCTTGCCAAGTATGGCATTTAACATCCAACAGTATTTAAGTGAAGACATCGAGAAAATCCAAAAACGTGCATTTAAAATTATGTTACCTTCATTAAGTTATAGCCAAGCACGTGAGCTCACTGATCTCCCGTTACTTAAAATACGTCGTGAAGAACTATGTAAACAATTCTTTGCGAAGAATGGAAAAAACAGTAAAGTTAGTGAACATCTGATCCCAAAGACCTCGTCAGATTACGACATGAGGTCAAAATGTAAATATAAGAACTTCTTATGTAAAACGGACAGATTTAAGAACTCATTTTTACCACAAATTATTTCTAAGGAAAACAGCAAATAGTAAATATTTAGTTTTATACATTTGCTACATTTTAACTTTATTGTAAATATAAATGTTTTTTTATTTATATATTGTAATTACTGATGCAATTTAACCTCCGGTTACAATATCAGTTTGATTTTAATAAAATCTCTATACCCAAATTTTTTTATTTTTTTTTAATCAGAAACCCTTCTTAGCATAGGTAGTTGCTGAGCCTGATTCTCTGATAATGATTATTTTCAATTTTTAATGTTGTATTTGTAGCCGCAAGTAGTATGGGAGGGTCAATCGCAAGTGGTTTCCCGTTCTGCGAAGGCAAAGTGTGATACTGACTTCCCACAGGCAAGAACAAAAGCAGCTAACGTCTTGACTGCAAAAGGAAACACAGCCACCAGTTCTGGCAAAACGGTCGCAACTCCCGCAGATGATAAAATGGTCACCTCGTGTCCAGATGACAAGGTTGTCATTACGATTTATCTTGTGCCAACAAGGTATGTAGCATTACCGCCTAAAGTAACCCCAATTCGTAGGTAGAATGTAGTATCTTTTATGTTTAAATCATGATGCCGTCTTCGTGACACTATATAGGGACCCTTAGAATGAGGACGATAACGAGTTGACCAATGCGCATCCTTCTGCACGCTTCCAGACGAGTTGACCAATGCGCATCCTTCTGCACGCTTCCAAAGACGAGTTGACCAATGTGCATCTTTCTGCACGCTTCCAGAGACGAGTTGACCAATGCGCATCTTTCTGCACGCTTCCAGAGACGAGTTGACCAATGCGCATCCTTCTGCACGCTTCCAGAGACGAGTTGACCAATGCGCATCTTTCTGCACGCTTCCAAAGACGAGTTGACCAATGTGCATCTTTCTGCGCGCTTCCAGAGACGAGTTGACCAATGCGCATCTTTCTGCACGCTTCCAGAGACGAGTTGACCAATGCGCATCCTTCTGCACGCTTCCAGAAACGAGTTGACCAATGCGCATCTTTCTGCACGCTTCCAGAGACGAGTTGACCAATGCGCATCCTTCTGCACGCTTCCAGAAACGAGTTGACCAATGCGCATCCTTCTGCACGCTTCCAGAGACGAGTTGACCAATGCGCATCTTTCTGCACGCTTCCAGAAACGAGTTGACCAATGCGCATCCTTCTGCACGCTTCCAAAGACGAGTTGACCTTTGCGCATCTTTCTGCACGCTTCCAGAGACGAGTTGACCAATGCGCATCTTTCTGCACGCTTCCAGAGACGAGGTGACCAATGCGCATCCTTCTGTACGCTAACAGAGACGAGTTGACCCAGGACGCATCCTTCTGCGCACTTCCGGTACGAAGACGAGTTGACCCATGCGCATCTTTCTGCGCACTTCCAGTACAGAGACGAGGATAAAGAGAGCATTCCACGAGATAAAAATAACAATTCACGGGATATGATTTGCGAAATAAAGATAAGAATTAACGAAGGGAAAACAACTCATGAAATACAGATAGTAATTCGTGGGATGATGATAACAATTCACAGGATGGTATATGTATTAGAAAATAAAAATAAGAATTCACCGCAGGAAAATATCAATCCACAAACTTTAAAATCGACGTTAATATTTCCCCCTCTTGTTTCTAGGTCACCTCCATCTTTATAAAAGCTCAAACAACTGTGCAAGGAGATAGATGACTTGGGTAGACTTCCAAAGATGAAAATGAAAAAATTTTCAAATTATTTTCCCAATTGTGTTAAATGTTTTTTCTCATTAATAAATGTTCCCCAAAAGTGCACTGCATGCTAAAATAAATTACTGAGCGAACAATGTATACAATGAATTTCTCAAGAATGTTTTTTGTACATGGCGCATTTTTTATACAAGCAGCTAGAATGTTGAATAATTTGGTCGAAGACATTCCAATACAAATCTTATTATATTACTAAATTTAATTGCACATCAATTTTGTTAAACAAATATACCCTCCAGGGTCAGTAAAAAAACAGTTTGTTTCGTGTTATTAAAGATCAAATGCAATGTAAAAAATGTATTTAATTTGTTTCTATCATGCATGTTAAACTACAGTACTGCACATCTGACATTAACCTTGCTCCGCTATCTGAGTTCTAGTGGCTCAATGGTTAGAGCGTCTGGCTAGCATTCAGAAGGTTGTGCGCTTAGAGCTCAGAGTTTTTCTGAGTATTACTAACTAACACAGCTTGTACAACAAACAACTGACATTATTACTAACATCAAGCTGCAATTTCTGAAACTAACAAACTTTCTATGCTTAGCTATACTTAGCTAAACTTAGACCTGCTTATAGCTATGCTCAGCTATGCTTAGATATCGTATATGAAATCAACAATTTCATATATGAAATGAGTAATTTCATATATATGGAATGAAAATTTCATATATGAAAGGAATGTGGTTCATATATGAAAAATTGCGCGAGAGTATTAATTTCATATATGGGATTAGCATTTCATATGTGAAATTAGGATTTTCATATATGAAATTGTTTATTTCGTAAATCAAATAAATATTTCACATATGAAATGCTGTATGAGTTGCGGTGCCCTGAAAGTTAGCTGCGCATGATTTTTTTAATAGTTTCATATATGAAATATGCATTTCATATAAAACATTTTTCATTTTATATATGAAGTAAATATTTCACAATTCACATATGGAATGTTGTATGAATTTTTAGTTTCATGTAATATATCAACGAGTTTGAGTGTTTCACCAGGGGATCCAAACACGAGAAAACATGATGAAACACTCAAACTCGTTGTTGATATGCATCTCAATCGAGCGATTTCAATTGAAAAATGCAATTAATAAAATAAACTCTCATGAGATTTATTCATGTGTAAAATTTATTCATACAGCAACTGTTTATTTTGCATAGATGAACACCGGTTTTCATCTAATATCTCTGGTGGTATAGGATTTTAGCGTGTTTTAACTTCAATCAGGTGATTGAATGAACTATTGTAATTGGCTGATTATCTTATAATTCTCAAATCATTAATAATTCATAAGATGAAAACAAAGGAAATCAGTACCGAGGAGGCCCTGGGAACGAAGAGATTCGTGCACTGGTCAATAGCACTGTCAATCTCGTACCCAGAGCCTGCGACCCTTTTGGCCAGTGCCAAGCAAAACTGTGCGCAAAATTCCCAGCCGATCCGAACGTTGTTACCTAATAAACTACCAGATATTATATACACATTGTATCCAGTAAGTTCCTGGAAATTGTTTAATAAAGAGGTTATTAATGAAACCCTCCCCCCCCCCCCCGAACCCCCTAACCCTAATCTCAAAAATGTGAATTTCCCGGGGGTAACCCTAACCTGAAAAGTGTCGGGGGGGGTTTATCCTCCTCCCCGAGCAACCCCCCCTAATAGTGTTCGTAATTTATGGTCAACAATTCTTGGCAAAGATTGTGGGATGCGCAGTGAATTTTAATCCGTCAATTGGCGCATCTTACAAATTAAACAATTTCCAGTAACTTACTGGATACAATGTGTATATAGTATCTAGTAGTTTATTAGGTACGAAGACGCGGGTTGTAAGTTCATGTCCAAAATAACTTGAGTACTTCATGAAAGCCTTACCCCCCCCCTCCCCCCCCCTAATCCTAACCACCAAGACGCGTTGGGTTGGGCAATTACAGGAAACGATCGAAGCTCTTGCCGAAATAAAATTCGTATCGCGGTATCGATATTATGTAGTTGTAAACAATCCCAAAATACATTAATTCGATACGTAAATAAAACAAATTGAAAACTGCTAACTCCGAATTTCGTTTGAATAAATTTGATCACAACAACAGAAACAGCTGTTTTACTAGTAACACTTCCGCAATCCTCTAACATGTGGGTATCTCATGTGACCAAACCAGACAATTCGACAACCTCGTACCCAGGGTCTTATCTGCTTTCAAAATGGCGAGATGAGAAGACCCTGGCAAAGGCTGGTCACGTGATTCCAAAATACTCCAAGATTCTTGGAGTATTTGGTCACGTGGATAATTTGAGCTTCGCCCGTCCTGGGGGGAGCGGTTGATTCGGTTCTCATAAATGTATTGCAAGTCCTGTAACGTTAAATTAATTCGAGCGGTAAACAAATGAGATATATTTCAAAATTTACGACATTTGCTGGATAATTCATATTTGTTGCTGTCAATCGCTAGAAATGAAGCCGAAGGTGATGAACGATCATAAACTGATAAACAGAAACCCGCTTTCAATAGAACTACTGCGGTTTAATACAGGTACTGCTACATACACTTAAAATATTCGAATGCTGTTGATTGTTGGAAGTTTATTTACCGTCCAGTATAGCACATTTATGTTTCTTGTCCACACGTTTGGGATTTGTGTTAATTTAATTGTTTATCTGTCGATTTATACTCAAACGGCATATTCGATGAACCTCAAAGTCAACGAGGACAGCAGACTGTACTTTAATACAAATATTCGATCAACAACAATACTACGATTGACGAACATTATAGATTAGCATTGAACTTTGGCTTTGTAGATTTCTAAACTTTTTAAATTAGATTCGGATAGTCCAGAAAGAAATAAACACTTCTTGCTTGCATTCAGTATAAAGCAAATATGTTTTAGTATAGACGCTTGAGAAGCGTCACGCTTCTTACCAAAGATGGTCATTAACTGATTTTATAAATTTGTTAAGAGAATGTCTTGTTATTTGTACGGTTTTTGTTATTCTTGGTTGCTTAAATAGTTCGCTGAATAACAAGCCAACTATACTTGTTTATCAGTGACTGTACCGCGCCCCCCGGTACAGTGTGAGTCACTCATCAAAATATTCCAAAATTATTGGTGTCACGTGACCAGCCTTTGCCAGGGTCTTCTCTCCGCCCCGCCATTTTCAGAAGGCCCTGGGTACGAGGTTGACAATTCGATTGGCTTACAAGGTCAATTGTGTGAAAAACAAGTAAACAATATACGTCGCTATAAAATTAAACTGAAACAACTACAGTAATTCCGTCCGATCGCATTTTTCTTTAAAATTGACAAGAAGCATGGAGGTGTTTTAGGAAAAAATCGTAAGTACTTGAAAGGAAAATCGTTTGTGACATATTCGTTGTTTATTTTATATTACAAATGTATTAAATTCGATATGAGACATTTTCACATACTCCGTCGTCGATCAGATCTCTGTGCCTCAATCGAAAGGTAAATCCGTCGTATAACCTTATCCTCGTGACCTCGTAAGGTTTTAATTTATAGAGAATGAAAGCTGACAGGCAAGTGAACGCTGTCTTTCAACTGCAAGTTGTCGCAGTATTATTGCTATATGCCATCTGGAGCCGAAGTGTCGTAGGTAAGCTGGGCATTCTGGGCGGAAGACGTTTATAGGAATATTACTAGCAAATCTGATGAAATATTAGTGGAATCTACAGTGTAGATATCGCTGCTTGCTTCTAAAACAACTGAGCCATGTTGAACACGACTTTCCATTTATTATAAACCATTTCACTTTCACTACATAATTTGTTATTGTGGACAACTAGCTATCATAGGCGTAGAGTTTTGTTTTCATCTAGGGGGGCTGAAGCGCTGAACAGGGCCTTTCTAAGAATTTTCTCGTGGGGGGTCTGGGGGAATGCTCCCCCCGGAAATTTTTGAAATTTAGAATCTTGGAAATGCCATTTCCTGCATTCTGAGGGGTGATTTTTAAGAACACTGAAGGTCATGAAATGTCATAAAAACTAGTTAAAATACAACACATTTCAACAATTTTTCAATGTTGTATTTACTGGGTTGACTTATCACTGTATTTGGGTGCTTTTGGCTGACAGGAATGAGGCTGTAACAGTTAACGTTAACTTTAGCCTAATGAGTAACCTATAATTTGTCAATGGTGATTGATGAGTCAGTTGCTGCAAAATTTCTGGGAGGGGGGGGCTCAGCCCCTCCACTGAGATTTCTCCAGGAGGCTAAAGCCCCTCAGCCCCCCCCCCCCCCCATACTCTACGCCTATGAACTCTATAATAAATGCCGCACGATTTCAATAAGAGACATTTTACTGGGGAGAGACATCTCAGAAAGCCATTATTTTTGTATTCATTTGTACTGTAATTCTCTGAACAACACAATTATCAATGATGGTCAGAAAGCCATGATTGGAGCTTGCTCTGTTGTTCAACTCTACCTATCAAGTTTAATATTGTACACGAAAGCTTAATATTAAAACTAAATAGATATATCAATTATCTCTAAGAATTGATTAGTTATCTACTTGTCAATCAATAACTATTAAATAGTTAAAAAGATCTATTGGTCAATCGATGACCATTGATTACTATTGATTGTCTTGTAAAAATATTTATTGTCATCAAATCCTAGCTTATAAGCCATTGAAAAGCAGTCACACAATGTTGTAGTCATGCTTGCAACTTGACGTCATCCAAGTGCAAGTCTGCCAGTAGAATTCCGAGTCCATCCCTTTTGAATAGATTTTTTAAAAACAACATTCTTTTTGATAAACCACCTCAGCCTACAAATTACAATTTTATGGCTTAAGGCCTGTTCATATGATCCTGGTAACTGGGCTCTTCTACTTGCTGCATTGAATTTAGTTGTTGCATTCACATTGTATCACGTTTGTTCTTCACTTACCTAATGCAATTTGAGCCTCTAAGGTACTTTGGACAATTCTCAGTAGTGAAGTAGCAAAACATGGCAGTTTACTACATACAGTAGTCTTCAGAATGGTAGCTTTAGTAAGTAGCAAACTGCATTTGTTGACAAATAGCTGTAATATTTATAAGTAATAACATGACTTGAGGGAAATTTCCCGAAAAGTCATGTTATTAGTTTGTAATATTATGATTGCTGAAGAAAACTTCGAGAATGTTACTGACAGGAAATTTACACAGTTGATCAGAGAAGTTGCATCTAATTTTCCTGTGCATTTTGCCATGAGGGAAAATATATGCAAGTGGGAAATTTAGAAGAAGACGAAGTATTTCTTTGTCTTCTAATTTTCCCTCATCGACATGCATGGGAAAATTAGAAGACAAAGGATAAATTTCCCTCTTGCATGAGCCATGAGGGAAATACGAGGTTTACATTCCCTCAGAGAACAAAAGAATCTGAGGCGATCATGGTATTATATTTAACAATATAAATAAATGTTTAATCAGGTGTTGTAAATTGGATACAAATTCATCCTGATTTACATAAACTTTCTGATTTTCTGATAGTAAAAACTATCCACTGTAGAGAACTATTAATGTATGTTTATAATGTGTAATATCTTTTCTGCGTTGTAGTTGTATCGGTGAAAGTTATACAATGTTACAAGTGCCAGGAGAACATTACAGATCTCACCAACATTTCTACAAAGTGTGGCAGTGAACTAAAAAATTGTACTATTTCTACGCATTTCTGTGGTGCATTTACTAGTCTGACAGACCAGCAAATCCTCTATATTGAGGACTGTTTTCCCCATTCTGTTTGTTCAGACACATCAGTAGTGCCAGGCTGTCCAGACACTTGTCATGCCGCGTGCTGTCAAGATGACTTTTGCAATAACTATCTGTCGAAAAATACCAATATTTCACAACTCATCGGAAACCACGTAAGCACTAACCCAACAGTACCAACAAAACCACCATTAGATAATAATCCGAGTGTGACAAAATCACCATCAGATAAAAATCCAAGTGTGACAAAATCACCATCAGATAAAAATCCAAGTGTGACAAGATCACCATCATCAGCAACAAGAAACACCTACTATCCATTTATTTGGATGCCAATGCTGCTGCTTTGGATAATGTAACAATTCCTTTGATCAAGATATAATTGTCTGGGCTCAAGCCAATGGAGATAGTAATGTTTTGGTCAGTGTTCAGGCAAGATATCAGAGTACAATAGCCAGATTTAAGTACATGGCTGTAGTACATGTCCATAGCAAGGGACAGTTGCCACCCCCAGAAAAATATTTATTTATCTGTTGTAAAATTTCTGTAGAGAATGACAATTACTGTCCTACCCCCCTCTGTACGACTAATTACCAGCAAAGAGAGAAAACTTAGTTTGTAGTTAACTAATACTCCTTTAATTTACAGAGCTTAGTTCAATCACGCATTGATCCTTTGATGTGCTGTGGTTATTATACTTAATATATAGTTAGTTGCCTTGCATATTAAATTACCTATATTGCTCTAAAACTACATCTAGAATACTATCTTTTTGTTAAATAATGATGGATGTCATTCACCTAATATCATGAATAGCTAACCGGCTATCCGTATAAATTCAGTATGCAACAATGAATTGGAGGACTGTATAGTTAGAGGGGGGGGGCTTGAATCGAGTGCCAAAGACGGAGGACCCACTAGGGGGGTCTGGGAGCACGCTGGCTGGAAAATTGTTGTCTCTGCATTTTGAAAAGAGATTAAGAGTTAAGGTGTTTGACCTGATTTTTGGGAGGGGGTTACGGCCCTGTGGAAGTAAGGTTTAAAACACTATAAAAAGCAGTGTTTCTAGTGTTTTGAAATTTGAGCAACTACAAAAACGACACATTCATTGGTTTTTTCAATTGCTATTTTAATAGAATGACAATTTTATACAGTATTCTATATTATATAGAATACTATCTGTATTGTGTAATTTACAGTAGCTAACCAAGACAAAATAATAGAGTGAAATTTATCATTACCATACTCGAACTATGAAGCTATTAAAAGTTACGTCGTTCAATTGCTTTAAAAATCAGTATAAATGCGTTCTCACTATCAACTAACCTTTTATGATATTTCATATTTGTATTCAATTACCTGGATAGTAGTTCTGTGAAGTGAGTAACCAAGAAGAAATCTTTCTGTGAGGTTTGAGTATTTTGACAACCTTTGTTTGACCATTCTTGCTGTTTTTCCCGCCTCTTTTTAGCTGACGTCAGCGTAAACTGAATTTGAGAGGTTACCAAGTTCTAAGCGCTTTTCTCGAAGTGACAAAAAGTGGCCTGAGCCGCCAAAAATGCCCCCCTTTAATATTTTACTTTGTCTAATGCCAAACGATTTTACTTGTCAAACAGTCAAAGGGAGAACTTCCAAACATCCCAGGCCTACCCAAGCCGGCCAAAACCTAGCCAAAAATGATTTGATACTTGATTACTTGTCCCCAGGGGGGGATACTCTGGCAATTTTTGGGTAGGGATGTGCCGCTGCGACCTCGAATCCGGACCCTATCCCAGACCTAAAAAGGCGATTTTCTATGCCCTATCCCAAACCTCAACTACCATACCCCCCAGCACTGGTGTCACATTGGCATCCATACTCTCTCAGACCAAAATAGGCACCATATTGCAGACCAAAATAGACAATATATTTTGTATACCCTATCCCACACCCTGGAGCTCGAAAACCATCTTTACCAACCCCCTTACCCATTCCTACCTAAACCGGCCAAAAATGTAACCATAGAGATCATATAAATACTAGAGGGGGCATTGGCGGGAAAATTTGGTAACCACATGGCTGCCACCATTACCTATGATATTTCAGTCAATTGGTTTGGCAAATGTACTAGTTGCCAACCAACGCGCCTAATGTTTTCCTCCAAAAAAATCCAAGATGGCGGCGTTCAATTGGTTACCGCGGTTGACTGAAATTAAGATAGGATGCCCCCTCTAGTATTTATATGATCTCTATGAGTCTAACTCCAAGACGATTTTAATGGTTGAAAGGGAGAACTCTCAGACAGGGCCCTTGGTAGTACGGGGAGGGCCCTTCTGAGTCATCCCTTTCGGCCACTACTCTCATGTCCTTGACTATCCATTCATTGTGTGATAGACTGTGGCGGGATCCTCGTGCTGACAGATGAAGAGTACCTCACGGAACTTCTCCAGCAATGTCAAAAGCTGGTTTCGTCTTAAATTCTCGTAGTACATTATTTCTTCGAAATGATGATTTCCATGAAAATACTGACATAGTCTACAAGGAAATAAAATGACTGTAGTGTATTCTCTTGCCACGTTTCAAACCTGTGCAGCCAGAAGAAGCGAACTGTCTATTAAAATCGAATTCTCGAAAACCATTGAAATTCTTGGAAACCATAAAATTCTCGAAAACCATTGAAATTCTCGAAAACCATTGAAATTCTCAAAAACCATTGAAATTCTCGAAAACCATTGAAACTCTCGAAAACCATTAAAATTCTCGAAAACCATTGAAATTCTCGAAAACCATTGAAATTCTCGAAAACCGTTAAAATTCTCGAAAACCGTTAAAATTCTCAAAATCCTTATTACAATTCTCGAAAACCATAAAAAATCTCTCCATTAACAATTCTTGAAAAATATTAAAATCTTCGAAAAACTTTAACTGAAAATTCCATATTTATATTGAAGAAAAATCCGACAAAATTCCTTAAAATTCAAGAAAAAAAGCCGAGAAAATTTAAAAGTCCAAACACCAAGAGCAAAACATCACAACCGAAAAAAAGAACCCCAAGAACAAAACAGTCTCAAGTCGATTGTGGTATATAAACGTTTGACACAACATGAACGGATGAAAATCGTACAAGTACTTGGTAATCGCTGGTGCAAACGGAACAAGTTCCGCCCCCCAAGTTTGGGTCTGCACATGCCCCTGGTATAACCATCCATTGAAGGTTTGTTGTGAGAAAAGTGAAAACACGTTAAACACTACATGAAACTTGAGTCTAAAACTTATTTATACTGGATAACCTTATCAGTCGTATCTAAACTGTTCTCTCTAGAGATCTTGTAAGGACCATCTCTAATTGGTCCAGTGTTACTGTGTTGTATTAAACCGGAGTACCCGGAGAAAACTTGTGGTGTTTGGTGAAAATGTTATAATCAATCAGGCAGAGTGTTGGAGAGGAAGGCATTGATTGAAAACGAAACATTGGCTAGCCAGCAAATGCGCAGGATGCAGTCACGGTGACACAACAGACTTCCAGCTCTCCACAGCAGTCTGTAGCATGCAATCAGTACTCATTATAACAAACCTTACCTATAGGCAAAGCTAGACCGCCAAGATAAAAACCACGCTATTCATGAATGTCGTAAAAGCCAAAATTTTCTCTATTTTGAGAAGGGATGTGAAAACTTGAAATTCTACCCGAAGGAAAGTTCCTTCCAAATTCCAACTGTGTTTATGCATGGGTACATGCATAAATAATACCATATAATAAATAATCCTAATAGGATAACTCACCTTGTAAACAGCTTCATGTCTTCAGGGTCGTCGGCTGCTAGAATCTGGCAAACACTTTGTCTTTCTAACTCGGAAAGTTCGGCTCGATTTTGTGACTCGAATTGCAAAGTAGCTTCCTCCGTACGGGTTTTAGATCCATCTGAAATATCTCCTTGTTCTTCGAGATAAAAACGTGAAGTGTCCTGGAAGGACTCGCCTTGCGCGGTCGGAATGAGGTAAATGTACATATGAAGCTGTAAGTATAAAAATGTTCATTTGTCAGCCAACTGCGTGCCAATAAAATCAACTTTTAATACTAGTTGCGACTTCACTGTAAAGAATTTCCTTTGGAAGACAGCCATTTGGCATCCTCTCCACATGTCCCAGCCAGCTCAGTTGTCGTTTTTTTCAGGATTATTTGCATCTCCGGTAGACCAGTGCGTTTGCAAATGATGTCATTTGTAACCATGTCTTCCCATGTTTAAGTTTTAAGACAGTATACCTTAATTAGCACTCTGGTCCAAAAATAGGCACGCAACGCATGCATAATAACAAGAGCCAATGCGCATGCCCACACACCATGGCCTCACATTTAGTAATGGATTTCTTTAAACACGGAGCGACTGCATAAGTACTGGCTGAGGTACTCAGCCAATCCTGCCCAAACGCATCTGATTGGTCCACACAGCTAAAATTACTTCCGGCCTTACCAAGGAACTTTGGCTAAGGCTGAAGAGTGGAGCTTTTGTGAGACTTGTTTACTGTTTTTAAATTAAATTTGCCACTTCCCAAACGTCGAATTTGTCTTTTTCAAGTGTAACACATCATTTTGAGTAGAAAGACGGAAAAATTACGCTTCCAATACGTCGAAATAAAACTAAGGTGAGGAAAACCGTACGAAAAAGACCAAGCGTCTCACCATTTTTCTTGTTGAATGCAGACGATGTCGGTGTTCTTTCTTATTCATTCATATATTCCGTCCTTGTAATTATAAGACCCTTTTATATACACCAAGAATGTTGATAATGAATATATCCATGTAGATGTCTGAACATCATCTCACTTTTCAACGACGACAACTTTGTTTTTGCACGACCGACAGTACATGTTGTCTGGAAAGCCAGCCAGACAAATGACTACTAAAAAGTTCTCAATTTGTGATATATTGACTTGCGAAGTTAATATAATAAACTATTTATTGTCTTCGTTTAAATGGTCTGTTTTAGTTAAATATCAAAGTATTGTCTTTTATGTGGAACTCTATTTAAAAAAATGGCAAAAGACAAAGCAGCTATAACGTGACCTTCAAACATCGTTTGAAAGCAAGGTCATAATATAAGCTTATATATTTTACAAATTCATTGACCAAACAAATATAATCACTTCAGAATTGTTTTTATCTACGACTCTTATGCTTCTCTTTACAATTTACGTGGGTAATTGAAAGGTAAAAAGATTTTAAATAAAAGATAATTCTCAAAACTTCACCAGCTCACTCACTCGTTGTTGACTTGACTGTTGACATTTCAAACTGTCAGTGCGTAGCCGGGGGGGCGCTCCCTTTTATGCGCTCGCTCCGTGTTTAATATGAAACGTCCTAAACTAATCTTGTTGGTCTACAAGTCGCGTTGTAACAGTAAGTTTCCAGTTAAACACTGTTAGTTAGTTTCAAGGGGTTTTTTGAAACTAACTAACAGTGTTTAACTGGAAACTTCCTGTTACAACGCGACTTGTAGACCAACAAGTACTTGTAACCGAGCGGTTAAGACTCGTTCCTGGAGGACTGGGCACAGTCTAAGGTATAAGTACCTTAATTAAGGTATAAGTACCTTAATTAACCTTGCTCCGCTATCTGAGTTCTAGTGGCTCAATGGTTAGAGCGTCTGGCTAGCATTCAGAAGGTTGTGGGTTCGAGTCCCGCTTAGAGCTCAGACTTTTTCTGAGTATTACTAACTAACACAGCTTGTACAGCAAACAACTGACAATTATTACTAACATCAAGCTGCAATTTCTGAAACTACTGTAACTAATGTGAATGTTATTAAATATAGTGTTTCATCTGCTGCTATGACAACAGTGACGTTTCAAAATGGCCGCAAATTCACATTTAATCTAATTTATTTTAAAAACAGGTTCAGTCACCACCATTTTTTCCCCACTAAAACATTTCTCTAAGTTTAAGTAATCCAAAGCAAGATTTTGAAAAAATTGTAGATCCAACTTTTTTACCGTAGAAAACTTTTTGCCAGTCATTAAAATGAGACATCCACAGTCCAGTTATATGAATGGACATGACGCGAACGTAACTTTAACGTAAAGTTAAAAGCACTTTAATATTGGGAAAAAAAGACACAAAAAAAACTTACTTGGATGAGCAACTGATGCTTCAACATCCATATCACTCTTTGCACTTGCTCTGTCTAAAAAATAATGATACCATTAAAGTGTATATGAAACGAAAATTAAGTTTGTCTTATTTGAAAGAACTCCTAAAATAATGGGGAATATCAATTTACAGCTTTTTCATATTTTACTTAGTTCTTGAGATATTTAGACTTATGTGATATTCAAATGAGATAACTTATGGTTCGTTTTCTCACTATTTAACATATTCGAAAATCGCGAATATTTTTAAGATTATTGAACAAAATCACTTGAAACTTTGCATAATGATACAGTTCATGCAACTAAACATGAAAGACAAGTTACAAATGATTTTGATCAATAATCTTAAAACTATTCACGATTTTCGAATATGTTAATTAGAAAAAAACGAACCATAAGTTATCTCATTTGAATATCACATAAGTCTAAACATCTCAAGAACTAAGTAAAATATGAAAAAAGCTGTAAATTGATATTCCCCATTATTTTAAGAATTCTTTCAAATAAGACAAACTTAATTTTCGTTTCATATACACTTTAAGGGATCTTTTAGCATCTAACTACCGCTTGCACAGCAAGAACTAACAAACTATTATATCGGAAAACATAGGAAATCTCTAGTGCTATAAATTAACCTTTTGATGCGGTAGCCAAAGTGGATTTGCATGTTCACCAAGAGGAGTTGGGAGTGAAAACTGTGCCAAGTACTCGTGAAGTGACATTCCAGGATACTCTGAGCTAAACTGTTCAGCAATGGACGAGTTTCTGAAACAATTCACAATATATAGATAAGTTTTGTGGAAACATCACGAATATTTTTTATTTGCTAAGCTTTCGGCCTGTTGACTCAGGCCTTCATCAGAGCAATAACAACAAACTGTTGGCTCACGTCATTTATTAAACTAAGAATACAATGGCGTGTATATCACGTTAATTTTATTAATTAGAAAACAAAATCAAGAATTTTCTCCGAATAGGGCACATCAGTGACATCACGTGCTGTTTAATGGTTGTCCCTCCTGAGGGATGGTGATGTTTTGCAATCTCAATAGATTCCCTTGTTCTTCGCGTGAAGTATTGCTTGTCGCTGGCTAAGAGTGACGACTCTTCCCACTTAACACGATGGTCACTTAACTCATATAACTTCCGAAAGCTTAGCAAATAAAACTATACATGGTGTTTCCACAAAAATTATCTATATTACATTATCGCCAAGAAAACTTTCAAAGAATTAATTCACAATATGTTTTCTCAGTTCATGCTTATGTACAAGTTGTAGTAAGTTAAAGTTTCAACTTTAACTGGCTTAAGTGTGGCTTAAAGGTGATGTACAGTCCGTTCTCCGCATGACCGCAATATGGTCCCCAAAACATGACATTCGTAGATAATTACATGAAGTACTCAGCTCAATGTAAACCGTTAGGAACAACATGGCAGAAAACCAAGCGATTCGGCCAGGATGGATATCTCCTCGGATTTCTTCTATTTCTCCTAATGTTTTGTTTTGGGTACAAGTAATGAATGGGAACCAAGAAAAGCTTACAATCTTGAATAAGGTATTAGTATTTTTTTGTAAATAAAGATGTAAACATTAGTTTCGTACATGCGCAGAACGGACTGTACATCACCTTTAAGTTTATGTTAACTGGCTTAAGTTGGTGGAACCTTCCTCCACTATTACTACAGCAGCCCAACCTGACGTTAGCCTGCAAAGGCTTAACAATGATATAATAAGAAGCGAGTGTTGCAATACTTACAGGCGAATTGAAGCCACGGGTGAAACAACATAAACATTGTTCTCAACCAGAGGATAAATAATCCTTGCCTTGCCCCAGTACACAAGATGGGCAGCTATGGAGAATATCTGAACGAAGACGAAGCACCGAGTAAGATTATCACTGCAAAATTACATATATCGTGAAGGTCAATGACGCTGATACTGATTCAGGTGATGGTGATGATGAAGGTGAAGGTGTAGACGATGGTGTAAATGAAAGTGATGGTGAAGGTAAAGGTGGTGAAGGTCATAGTGAAAGTGATGGTGAAGGTGATAGTGAAAGTGAAGCTGATGGTAAAGGTGATAGTGAAGGTGATGATAGAAGGTGATAGTGAAGGTGATCGTGAAAGTGATAGTGAAGGTAAAGGTGATGATGGTAAAGGTGATGATAGAAGGTGATAGTGAAAGTGATGGTGAAGGTAAAGGTAAAGGTGATGATGGTGACGGTGATAGTGAAGCTGATGGTAAAGGCGATGGTAAAGGCGATGGTAAAGGCGATGGTAAAGGTGACGATAGAAGGTGATAGTGAAAGTGATGGTGAAGGTGATGATGGTGAAGGTAATAGTGAAAGTGATGGTGAAGATAAAGGTGATGGTGGTGAAGGTGATAGTGAAAGTGACGCTGATGGTGAAGGTAAAGGTGATGGTGGTGAAGGTGATAGTGAAAGTGACGCTGATGGTAAAGGTGAAGGTGATGATAGAAGGTGATAGTGAAAGTGATGGTGAAGGTGACGATGGTGAAGGTGAAGGTGATAGCGAAAGTGATGGTGAAGGTGATGATGGTCAAGGTGATAGTGAAGCTGATGGTAAAGGCGATGGTAAAGGTGACGATAGAAGGTGATAGCGAAAGTGATGGTGAAGGTGATGATGGTGAAGGTAATAGTGAAGTGATGGTGAAGGTAAAGGTGATGGTGGTGAAGGTGATAGTGAAAGTGACGCTGATGGTGAAGGTAAAGGTGATGGTGGTGAAGGTGATAGTGAAAGTGACGCTGATGGTAAAGGTGAAGGTGATGATAGAAGGTGATAGTGAAAGTGATGGTGAAGGTGACGATGGTGAAGGTGATAGTGAAGGTAAAGGTGATGATGGTCAAGGTGATAGTGAAGCTGATGGTAAAGGCGATGGTAAAGGTGACGATAGAAGGTGACGATAGAAGGTGATAGTGAAAGTGATGGTGAAGGTGATGATGGTGAAGGTAATAGTGAAAGTGATGGTGAAGGTAAAGGTGATGGTGGTGAAGGTGATAGTGAAAGTGACACTGATGGTAAAGGTGAAGGTGATGATAGAAGGTGAAAGTGAAGGTGAAGGTGATGATGGTGAAAGTAAAGGTGACGATGGTGAAGGTGATAGTGAAAGTGATGGTGAAGGTAAAGGTGATGATAGAAGGTGATAGTGAAAGTGAAGCTGATGGTAAAGGTGATAGAAGGTGATAGTGAAAGTAAAGGTGACGATGGTGAAGGTGATAGTGAAAGTGATGGTGAAGGTAAAGGTGACGATGGTGAAGGTGAAGGTGATAGTGAAAGTGATGGTGAAGGTAAAGGTGATGATAGAAGGTGATAGTGAAAGTGAAGCTGATGGTAAAGGTGATGATAGAAGGTGATAGTGAAAGTAATGGTGAAAGTAATGGTGAAGGTAATGGTGTAGATGATGGTAAAGATAATGGTGAAGGTAATGGTGAAGACAATGGTAAAAGTAATGGTGGTGGTGAAGTTGATCTTTTTAAGCTACACTTGAAAACTTTTAAGCCAGAGTAGTGTCAAACTATGTCTTCACCTAGCAGCATTAATTAGCGATTTACTTGTAGATAGCACTTACTAATGACAAAGGAATGTCAGTATCTTGAGACAAAATTTGAAAACTGAAAGTAGAAATAACAAGCTTTACAACGATAGGAGGCGTTACTAAGGGTGTGGGGAAAACTAACAGTATGACGGTGTCGCTATGATAAGTATGTTACAGAAAGATATCACAACTGCATCAGACACTATACTGCAAGAACAGACCTGATACTGTGTATGATAGAGACTGTGTTTGTCTGTGTGTATATGAGCGACCCAGCTTGGACTGTATAAACAGCGCCTAAGAGTTATATTATATCAAACCTTTTGAGTGGGGTAGCCATTTTAACAAATCTGATAAGGTCTGGTGAACAGTCATCAGGAAGAAGAGACGATAACGATGATTCATCAATCAATAATAGGATAGTGTGGTATGGTCTGGAAAGAAAATCCACTAAGATACGGTTAGGGTAAAGGCAAGGTGAGGTAAAGTACATGTAAGGTAAAATAAGGAAAAGTGAGGTAAGGCAAGGCAAGGCAAGGCAAGGCAAGGCAAGGCAAGGCAAGGCAAGGCAAGGCAAGGCAAGGCAAGGCAAGGCAAGGCAAGGCAAGGCAAGGCAAGGCAAGGCAAGGCAAGGCAAGGCAAGGCAAGGCAAGGTAAGGCAAGGTAAGGTAAGGTAAGGTAAGGTAAGGTAAGGTAAGGTAAGAAAATAATATACTTTGGACAAATCATACCACAAAGTACCTCATTGCCGATAAGCATGCTTGGACGGCTTCTGGCTACAATAAACAAAACACAAATATGATAATTACTACAGTTTAAATGTACAACACTACATACTGTACATTAAAGAACTGCTGATTCATATTGTACTGTGTATACTGTATATTAGAATCAGTCTCTTTCTGGTTTTTCAGAGTCAGAAAGAACAGTGGGAAATCCACAAGCATACCTTGACAATCATCTCAGATGTAATGTTATGGACTTTGTGTGGAAGGCAAAAACCAACACCAATCCAGTTATTAATTTTCAAGCTGACAGTTCCAGTTTGACAAACACTACAAAACACAAAATATCACTGCAGCTATACATGTACTGTACATGTAACATACATGTACTGTACTGTACATGTAAATACTACATGAAACACGTATAAACTGTGTTAAGACCACTGTTGTGCTGCACCAAGTAACTGTGAGTAATGCTATGCTGCTAAAGATGAACAACCACAGAAGTGTTGGGGAACAAATAATGTTGTGATGCTGATAGTGAACAATATTGTGCTGGCTACTGTGGAAGTGTTTTACCTGTCAAATGCATCACAGAGATCTTTTGCAAGTGTACTCTTGGGTAGAATGAGATGAAATGGTGAAACTGCACTAGCTGAAAATAGAAAATGTCAATATAATATAAATAAAGATATTAAATAAAAAACATCAATCTTGCTGGAATACTGTAGTTATTATCATGAATACTACTACACTAGCACCAACAACATAACACACCATGACTAACACAAAAACCATGAGCAACACCAGTATAAATATGAATACCAACACCAAGACATACAGCACACCAACTCCAGCACCAACACCAACATGTACAATACACCAACTCCAGCACCAACACCAGCACCAACACCAACACCAGCAGCACCAATGCCACCAACATGTACTGTACACCAACAGGCAACTCCAGCACCAACACCAACACAAACTCCAGCACAAACTCTGGCACCAATTCCAGCACCAACCCAGGCACCAATACCATCACCAACACCAACATGTACAGTACACTAACTCCAGCACCAACCCAGGCACCAATACCATCACCAACACCAGCATGTACATACAGTACACTAACTCCTGCATCAACACCAGCATGTACAGTACACTAACTCCAGCACCAACCAAGGCACCAATACCATCACCAACACCAGCATGTACAGTACACTAACTCCAGCACCAACCAAGGCACCAATACCATCACCAACACCAGCATGCACAGTACACTAACTCCAGCACCAACCAAGGCACCAATACCATCACCAACACCAGCATGTACAGTACACTAACTCCAGCACCAACCAAGGCACCAATACCATCACCAACACCAACATGTACAGTACACTAACTCCAGCACCAACCCAGGCACCAATACCATCACCAACACCAGCATGTACAGTACACTAACTCCAGCACCAACCCAGGCACCAATACCATCACCAACACCAGCAGGTACAGTACACTAACTCCAGCACCAACCCAGGCACCAATACCATCACCAACACCAGCAGGTACAGTACACTAACTCCAGCACCAACCCAGGCACCAATACCATCACCAACACCAGCATGTATAGTACACTAACTCCAGCACCAACCCAGGCACCAATACCATCACCAACACCAACAGGTACAGTACACTAACTCCAGCACCAACCAAGGCACCAATACCATCACCAACACCAGCATGTACAGTACACTAACTCCAGCACCATCACCAACACCAGCATGTACAGTACACTAACTCCAGCACCAACCCAGCACCAATACCAGCACCAACACCAACATGTACAGTACACTAACTCCAGCACCATCACCAACACCAGCATGTACAGTACACTAACTCCAGCACCAACCCAGCATCAATACCAGCACCAACACCAACATGTACAGTACACTAACTCCAGCACCAACCCAGGCACCAATATACCAGCACCAATACCAGCATGTACAGTACACTAACTAACTCCAGCACCAACCCAGGCACCAATACCATCACCAATACCAGCATGTATAGTACACTAACTCCAGCACCAACCCAGGCACCAATATACCAGCACCAATACCAGCATGTACAGTACACTAACTAACTCCAGCACCAACCCAGGCACCAATACCATCACCAACACCAGCATGTATAGTACACTAACTCCAGCACCAACCCAGGCACCAATATACCAGCACCAATACCAGCATGTACAGTACACTAACTAACTCCAGCACCAACACCAGCACTAAAATTATCTTTCATTGTTGCCTCACTATCAGTTACCTTCTGGTAATTCAGACACTTCATCATGAATAGCAAGCATTGTTTTTCTTTCAGTACTAAAGTAACCACATCTAGAACAAGCAAGTGGAAGATTAGACAGAATGCTGCACAGACAGTGGTTTCTATACACACTGATATACAATAACAGATACTTGTATTGACAGGTACAAAAAATTATCAAACCCACCTTAACTCTTCATGTTTTAATGCAATGGAGATTTTTTGTGAAAGTTCATGATAACACTCACAGACAGAGGGCTCAACATCAGCCTTAATATAAAAAAAGACATTATAAAGCCTGGTTATCATGTCGCCGATGGTCGCTGATCGTCACCGACCCATATGATTTAGATGCATGTTAAGTAAAAGAATAAAAGCACTGCTTTTCTGCATTGTTCTTTATTACTTAACATGCTGCTGCACTTCCCGTTTTAACATGTATCTAAATCACAAATCGCTGACGATCTGCGACCATTGGTGACATATGAGAACCAGGCTCAATAAAGCATTCATTTAATACAGTGAAAAAAATGAAAAAAATATGATTAACTGGTCATTGTGATTTTTTTATTGTAATAGAATGAATATAATGTAATGATGATGATTATGATAATAATGATTAATGATAATGATGATGATGGTGGTGATAAAGATGGTGATGATGAAGATGGTGATGATGGTGGTGGTGATGATGATCATGATAATGATAATAATAAAATAATATAATTATGATAAGGATGATAATAATACAATTGATGATGATGATGATCATAATCATTGTGATCAATGATGATAATGATGAGTGATAAGATAATAATGATGATAATATTGTATTTATGATTCATCATTGTTAACTCATGTTTATCATTTTTTTATTAATTACATACCTGTAATACAAACACAATATTAAACATTTTGATGGTAATGCCTTTGTCCTTGCTTTGTCCTTCATTCCTCTAAAGACAAGTTAATAAAGGAGAGTTTTAGGTAGAAATTAAGTACCAATGCAGTGAAATTTCACCCCAGTTTTTTATGATTGCATTTGCAAGAACACTTAAAATGACAAATTAACTTCTTTCGTAGACTTCATCCCTGAGATATTCAGGTTTGTTTGGTATGCAAAGGTCATACTTATGACATCAAACTGTATAATGACTTTTTAGAAAAGTATGATTTTCTTTGAGTGTATTTATCAAAAGTACTTAATAAAAATTTGCACTTGCATGTACGTAGCCATGACTGGTCACTAAACGTGCATAGCTGTGTGTAAAATAACTGGACCATCCTAAAATTGACACTCTTTCAAAAAGTCATTATGCAGTGTGATGTTATAAGTATGACATTTGTATATCAAACAAACCTGAATATCTCAAGAATGAAGCAAGGAAACGAAATTCTACAAAAAAGATGATAATTTGTCATTTTACGTGTTCTAGTTTCAAATGCAATCATAAAAAACCGGGGTGAAGTTTCATTGCATTGGCACTTCATGACTTCAACAGTCTTCATGACTGAGGGTTCAATTTCCTCAGGCCTACCAAGAGGTATTTTGGGGCCCAGGGCAAAAATTAAATTTGAAGCCCTCAAATGACATCACATATTATACTGGGTTCTGTTGTGTTTAAGTATTTCAGGGGGGGGGGGCTCTCAAGTTGGTGGCCCAGACAACTTTCCCCTGCCCCCATCTTCAGCAGTTGTTCATAAGCAAATGCACATTTAATTAAATTATTACCTGATTTTGTGCCTCACTTGTCACTAATGTAGGATGACCAACAAACAAGACATCATCAATCCTTAACTCAAACTTCTTTCCACATAGTTTTTCTCGAGGTGTCAATATATTTGCAAGAGTTTTATCAGAATAGCTAACAAAAAGTAAAAATAGGTGCACAATGCGTACACAAAACAAAGCATTATCTCAAGATGTAGGCTTTGATTAGATGTACTCTGATTCCCTGGCACTCCAAATCAGCATTTGAAATAGAGAAAAAGATTTCTCTAGGACACATAAAGTGACTCTTTTTATCCTGGATATTGTAATCAATAATCTATTATATTCATTACAATTATATTGGAAATTACAGTACTATGAACTCACTTTAAACATTCTTTTCTGATGAAAGATGATGATCTAGAAAATGCAATATAACAGGAAATTAATATACTGTGCTACATGTATATATTTCACACATGCACAGTCTGTAGTACAGGTATATATACATATACAAATAACTTAGTCTATAGTCAAACTGCATATTCTCTTGTGTATGACTTCACACATTCACAGATTCAACAAAATACTTGTAATTATCAATAATTATCACGATTCCTCAAATATGGATTGCTTGAAATATCGATTTTAAACATTGAACAACACATAAATGTGATGACAGTGATATTGTAATTAAAGTTAAAATGGATCTAACTTTATGTAGAATTCCGCATTATCCAAAGTTTGACATTTAAAACAATTTTTGGTGTTAAGCAATCATGATTAAAGTGTTAACAAGTTGCTGACAATGAAACTGACAATGAAAATTGTATTGCAAGGTTGTATGCAAGAGAACAGCTGGCTGGACTGTAAAACTTGCAAATCATCCCTGATAAATTTCCCCTAACAGGTTTAAAAGTGTCTCCAACAGTCAAAGGGCTCACACCCCCACCACACCCCCCCCCCCCCCCCGCATTGCTTAAGAGGATAAGCTTATTTTTTCATATTGTTCTTGCCTTGCCTTGCCTTGCCTTGCAACAGAATATACATATATACATGCCTTGGTTTGTAATCAGATCTTTGCTCTGAACCACATGAACTTTGGCTATCATCTTCAACTCCTATAAAAAAAACAAAGTTTAAATTCAACACATAAGAATTTTTTTTTAATATTAAACATGAGTCGACTTTATAATTTAGAACACGAGTCGTATTAATTTGGAATAACTAAATAATTAAATGGTAAGCCAGTTTGCTCCCGAGGGGCCCACGGACTGTAGTGCAGTAATTTTAATAGAATACTTGCCATCAACTTCTACATCTCCTTCCCGACAAAATGGATAGCGAAACAGCAAAGCTTCTCCTCTACTTCCAGCTGTTACGAGAATCACACTTATCGGATCAAGAATCGACATAAAAACACAATCTTCCCTTCCTTTTCCTCCCACTTTCTGTCTTTCTGCAGGTTTCAAAAATTCCTCTTTGACTCTTTCCAATTTGAAGGACAACAGGGAAGCGAAGGAACTTCGCGACAATAGAGGTACTTTGTTGATTGGAATTGGAAACAAAAAATTGCCAGAGTACGTCCGCCCCGGAAGTCAAGAAAAACAACAATATAAAAATGACGTCAAAAACTGTTTTCATCAATACACCGGTGACCGGTCAAGAAGTCAAGAAGTGCCGCTATTAATGGTTAAAGTGGTATTCATATGGTTTTGACATGCAAGATTTGTTTCAATATCAACCATATCACATAATACGAACAGTGCTGGCCTTTCCTCTGTAGTGTACAATTTGCTTTTTGACATCGAAAGCGAAAGTAAAATTTTCAATAAGATGTCACGGGAGGATTTCGTTTACCTGTGCCTGCTCATAGTTGCTATACCATTTGGCCACATCGTCAAAGTGTCTGGTTCACCGGCTAGGAAGAAACACATTTCATTCTTCGCTGGCCTTTTTGTGCTCTACACGATCGTCGGTCTTCGAGCAGTTCCACACTCGTTCGTGGCGATTTTAGGAACCTATCTGATTATGCGAATCCTTGGACCAAGGTACGATCAAGTGATCAACAAGGGTAAAATTTGGACAAAATGTCTTGGTTTTAAATTTTAATTTAATTAAATACTTTAATATTTCGTAGCTACACCTTAATATTTTGCCACAATATTAACGGAATTTAGGATATTTGCAATTGTTGGTAACGCCTCTTGGTATATGTTTAATAATATAATTTATCATTTATATGTAATTCAATAGTTCGGTTAAATTAAGCATTAAACATTTATACATCAATGATCATAGCCTGTTATTTTTAAATTTACGTGGAAATTACCGCGTAAATATTTTTTGATGAATATAGAATTTAATGCAGTTATTTGCAAGTTATACAATCATGTAACTGTTTTATGCCAAACTGCAGTGAATAGTGCTATAAAGACTGCAATCTTGACTTGCAACATAAATTTCTATCTATTGCAACATAAAAGATGTATTCTTAAATTTATAATCTTAAAGGACTGTTTACACACCCGATTTTTGCTGCAATTTTTCTTGTCCTGACATCCAATTGAACTGGGCAACTCACAAAAGAATTGAACCATATAGTTTTGTACAAATGGTTGAGTACATTTGTAAGCTGATCCATTCGATTGCATGTGTCAAAAGGAGATAAATTGCAATCCCAAAGGCAAGCAATTTTGCTTAGTTTAATTTCCCAGTCCATCTATAGGTAAATTTCACAATATTTAATACAGTGACTTGGGCTTAGAATTTAAAATTTATTTATTTAGAAACTTCCTTCAGCTCGCCACATAGAAATTGATGAAGGAATATATAATTATAAAAATAATTAGGAATATCACAACAATATAGCATGATGTACAAACAGACACAATATCGCAGTGAAGTTAACCCCTTAGATAAAATAATAATAAACAACAGGTGCACATGGCTTTAATTAGCCACATGTAAGATATGACTCTTTTATATTGACATATTTGCTGAAATTTAGATATATTATCAGTAATACCATGACTTGAGGGAAATTAATGCTTAAATGTCTCCAAAAGCTGAGGGGGATTTGTGGACTTTTACAAATCCTCCCGAGGCTTTGGGGCAAGAAAAATCACTAATTTCCCAACATGTCATTGGTATTAGTTTGTAATACCATAATAATGCATTTCTTTGTATGCATTATGCATGCTAATGAGGGAAAAATTAATAGAAATTTCCCTTATTTGGGGGGAATTACCGTAGAGATTAAATTACCCAGTGAGAACAAAAGAAACTGAGTCCATCATGCAGGTATTATACAGATAAAGGGCTAAAATAGTACTATGGCAAATATCAATAATACTACATGTATAGATAATATTGTAACAGGGAGCCCAAGTCACCATCAAGTGTTTTTCAATGAGGCTCTGTGAAAATACAAAGTATTGTACTTTCATCCTACATCTTGAAAAAATCACTAATTTCCCAACATGTCATGGTATTAGTTTGTAATACCATGATTATCTTATAATAATGCATTTCTTTGTATGCATTATGCATGCTAATGAGGGAAAAATTAATAAAAATTTCCCTTATTCGGGGGGAATCAGAGATTAAATTACCCAGTGAGAACAAAAGTAACCGAGTCCATCATGCAGGTATTATACAGATAAAGGGCTAAAATAGTACTATGGCAAATATCAATAATACTACAGGTACTGTATAGATATTATTTTAATTAACAGGGAGCCCATGTCACTGTCAAGTGTTTTTCAATGGGGCCCTGTGAAAATACAAAGTATTGTACTTTCATCCTGCATCTTCCTCCTAACTACTAACAGTCAGCATAATATACTAGAGCATCGATCAGGCTAGTAAATAAAAGGCTGGGTGTTTGAATCCAAGCCACAGTCAAGTTAAAACATAAAATAGCAAAACACCTCTATGGGCCTTTTCTGAGCATGAAAAAAATATTTTTGACCCACCAGTGGAAATGCCAAATTTTTTTTCAAAACTGTCTTTTTGACCATAAAATATCAAAATAAAACCATTAGGCCACACCAATTTAATTTGCTGTTTTACAAACCCACCAAACTTGATATTTTCAAAATTAGAAAAAAAAATACAGTATCTGCAACTTCACCTTGTTTGAAATTAATACGGTTTAAGTAATTTTGAACAAGCGATGGACGAGCAGCTATTTAACTATTTAATATCTAACAGTTTGTCATCAAGTGTTCTGTTTTCACCATATTTCACAATGTTATTTTTTTGTTTTTTCCAATCTCCGATCTTATGTTTTTGACCAGAAAGTTTGTAAAACAACAAATTAATTTGGTGTGGCCTTACATTAAATTTTATGAATTTTTCTGAGTGTTTCTTTCTCAATTACTTCTTATTATAAGATTTAAATTCTGTTGTTAATTTTATAGGTATGGACCTTGGTCAGCATTTATTTATGTTTTCAGTTATTTGTTTTACTTTCGAACATGCCACTGGTATGGATTCACTGAGGCTCCGGCTTATTCAAATGCTGTTCAATTGTTGGTCACCCTAAGGGTAAGCTATTGACTGGAGTTTGTGTGTGCAGCGTATTAATCATTGTTTCTAGTAGAATTAATATTGCCAGGAGGACAGGGCTGTAAAATGATCAAGTTTGGTATAGTAACTAACCAGACTGTTTGAAACTAACCTGGTTACATCATCTCAGTTTGATATGCAGAGCTGTTGCAGTGAGTAGAAATATAAATAAACTAATGTTATATACATAGAGAATAAGAATACATGGATGTGTGGAAATATGAAATTTATTTCAAGTGTTGACTAAGTGAACGAGTGAAATATCATGGTCAACACGAGAAATAAATTTCAAATTTCTAAGCATTCATGTATTATCACAAAAATAGAGCAGTAAACTCTAATACATATACATCCTGTGATAAATATCAACACATGTGAGATTATCATAAATAATTACACATGTGAGATTATCGTTTTTATTAGTGGTGAAAAGTGGAAACATCAATAAAACACTCTATTTTATATAGTAGAATACAGTAGTAATATAAATTACAATTTAAACCTTTGAATTTACATTGAAAGGGTTTTTTCACTACATGTACATTTGCTGAATAAACTTGTCATTATTTTACAAATAGCTGCCAATGCTAATTTAATATTATTTATGTTCATGCATAGTTAATTGTTCATGTAAAATACTCTTAAAGTCTTATTCTACATAAAAATAGGCTCACAAAGCGTACATATGTCTATTGTTGGTTGCAACAGAAGTCTGGGTAATTAAAGGTCATAAGGCCCCAAACATAATTGGTACAGCACCATGCCAAGACATACATTAGGGGTTTAAAGGTATCACATTAAAAATGGGTTTGCCCAAGGTTTGAATTAAGGGAGTAGTGAACCGCTATTTACTTTCAGCATTTTGCCATTCAGCTGACCAAAAATCGCTATTCAAGGGCAAAGCAGTATTTAGACTTTCTCAAAGTCCTTTTCAAACATTTTTTACCTTTCGACATTTTTGACCTTTCGACATTTTTGACCATTCGACATTTTTGACCTTTCAACATTTTTGACCTTTCGGTTCTTCGTTGAAAAGGACTTTTCCCACCTGCAGCGCGCCAAAATTCACTGGTGAATTTTTCGACCGGTGACGTATTAATTCGAGTGCTATCTTTGGAAGTTGGAGTTAAACAGACTCTTGAAAACGTTGTAGTAGGGGTACAACTACTTTCCATTGGATGTACGACAACCCGAAACACGTCAAAACAGGGCGATGTACATTTCAGCGATTTCCCACCAGAATATTTAATTAGATTCAAAAACCTGCAAGCGAAACAAGTCCACCTCTTTCCTCCCGCTTTTCCGCTCTCCCGCCTTTCCGCTCGCCCGCAAAAACTACTACAACTCTTGTGGTTGTACAGCTTAGATTAAAGCGTTAAGCTGCGTTGTAACTGAAGATGCTACGCTATCTTTTAAGACGTTAAGATGTTACGCTATGTAGACACAGCGTAATGTCTTAGAACATAGCCTAACGTCTTAGAACATAGCGCAATGTCTTAGAACATAGCGTAATGTCTTAGAACATAGTCAATCGAGATATGTGGTCTGGAAAATCGGCAAACTTCAAAGCGCCTATAATAAGCTGTGATTTTATGTTGAACCGTACCTTACACCGTGCACATCCTTTGTTTTAGGTTTATTAATATTTAAATAGCACGGTTGAGTGATTGAACTGAATCGTTGCTATTGGACAATTCGTTCATTATACTAAAATACAATGTGTTCAGTGACCGTGCACCGTGCACAAAAATGCATAAAGGCGAACAAAAAGATAGACCAAAGACTTTAGCTGAGTTTCCAGACCATATCTCGATTGACTATGTTTAGAACATAGCGTAACGTCTTAGAACTTATAGCGTAACGTCTTAGAACATAGCGTAGTGTCTTAGAACATAGCCTAACGTCTTAGAACATAGCGTAATGTCTTAGAATACAGCGTAACGTCTTAGAACATAGCGTAACGTCTTAGAACATAGCCTAACGTCTTAGAACTTAGCGTAACGTCTTAGAACACAGTATAATATCTTAAAACATAGCCTAACGTCTTAGAACTTAGCGTAACATCTTAGAACATAGCGTAACATCTTAGAACAGAGCCTAACATCTTAGAACATAGCCTAACGTCTTAGAACTTAGCGTAACGTCTTAGAACACAGTATAATATCTTAAAACATAGCCTAACGTCTTAGAACATAGCGTAATGTCTTAGAACATAGCGTAACATCTTAGAACATTGCGTAACATCTTAGAACATAGCATAACATCTTAGAACATAGCATAACATCTTAGAACATAGCCTAACGTCTTATAGAACATAGCCTAACGTATAGAACTTAGCGTAACATCTTAGAACATTGCGTAACATCTTAGAACATAGCGTAACGTCTTAGAACATAGCGTAACATCTTAGAACATTGCGTAACATCTTAGAACATAGCGTAACATCTTAGAACATTGCATAACATCTTAGAACATAGCCTAACATCTTAGAACATAGCGTAACGTCTTAGAACATAGCGTAACATCTTAGAACATAGCCTAACATCTTAGAACATAGCCTAACGTCTTAGAACATAGCCTAACGTCTTAGAACTTAGCGTAACATCTTAGAACATAGCGTAACATCTTAGAACATAGCCTAACGTCTTAGAACATAGCCTAACGTCTTAGAACATTGCGTAACATCTTAGAACATAGCCTATATAACGTCTTAGAACATAGCGTAATGTCTTAAAAATAGTCTAACGTCTTAGAACATAGCGTAACGTCTTTCACTGACATAAAATGATTTGGAAGCGCATCCTGACCAACATTTGTCAATTTTACGCTCATTAAAACTGTCTATACCGCAAAGACAACTCGGGGCAAAATTCGCTATTCACTTTGATTTCACTCGAACCCTATATGCCATCACAGGGAGTAGGGTACTAGGGTAGGCATCACAGGGAGTAATCACTGCATCCACACCAGTTTCACTTGCACAAGAGCAGCTCTTAGCTAATTTGCATTACCAGTAACACCTAGAGTCTAGGATTGTAACTATATATTTCTAATCCAAGGATCATTAGGTTATTCCATGAAATTTCCATCTTTCCAGATGTGCACGATTGCCTTTGAAGGCTTCGAGTTCAGCTGTCATGAACCGCGCAAGTCTATCAAAAAAGACCAATCCACACAGCCCACCATGAAGATCTCCCTCTACGATATCTTCGCCTATGGCTACTGTTACTGCGGGCTTTTAACTGGGCCCTACTATCGCTTCGTCACCTACATTGATATGCTACACCAGAAAAACTCAGTAGACATACCCACATTTAAACATGCCATCACAAGACTCAAATATCTACCCTTCTATCTCGCAATCTACATCCCTCTGAATCAGCTCTTTCCCATCAGTCACATAGTGAGCCCGGAGTTTGCCAACCATCCCTGGGGACTACTGTATCGCTTGGCCTACCTCGTGCCGACATTTCATTGGTTTCGTTGGAGGTTTTATATTGGATGGCTACTGGCCGAGAGCAGCTGTATCACTATGGGACTCGGAGCGTATCCTGAAGAGTGCAAGTGTAAGCCTGGATTGGGACCAAGTGTTGAAGTCAATGGCGACGATGCTATGAACAAAAATGTCATCAAATATGAGTAAGAGGTTTCTCACTGAAGGCACTGTAATTTAACTTAACCTACATTGAAACCATACATATTCTATCTCATTCTCTTCGTTTCTTCTATGCTCGTCTCTTCTCTTCGTCTCTTCGTCTCTTTCTCTTCGTCTCTTTCTCTTCGTTTCTTTCTCTTCATCTCTTCGTCTCTTTCTCTTCGTTTCTTTCTCTTCATCTCTTCGTCTCTTTCTCTTCGTTTCTTTCTCTTCATCTCTTCGTCTCTTCTCTTCTCTTCTCTTCGTCTCTTCTCTTCGTCTCTTCTCTTCGTCCCTTCTCTTCGTCTCGTCTCTTCGTCTCTTCATCTCTTCTGTTCGTCTCTTCTCTTCGTCTCCTCTCTTCGTCTCGTTTCTTCGTCTCCTCTCTTCGTCTCGTCTCTTCGTCTCGTCTCTTCGTCTCTTCTCTTCTCGTCGTCTCTTCTCGTCGTCTCTTCTCTTCGTCTCTTCTCTTCGTCTCTTCTCCTCTCTCTCTTCTCTTCGTTTCGTTTCGTTTCGTCTCTTCTCTTCATCTCTTCTCTGCTCTTCGTCTCTGCTTCTGGTCACGTCTCGTCTCGTCGGACAAAACTTGTCCAAAATTTTAACGGTCTGGGATTTTCTGGATTCAGACTTTTTACAGATATCAAAAAATGTGCATCCAAAATTAAACTCGGTCGACAATTTTTTGGTATATATGCATGGTAATATGTAATTTTAGTCCGCATGACTAAAAGGGATGATTCAAAAAGTCCCTCTCAGTAGGTTACCCTGATATGATCAAAATTAACTTGGAACTCTTTACCTTTGGTTCTTCTCTCCAGCTTCGAGACCATTCACCAAATCAGAATATACAAGGTCGAGTTTACTCCGAATATGACGGCTATCATGAAGAACTGGAATATGACCGTGCAATGGTGGCTGGGAGCGTACGTCAACAGAAAATTACCGTTTAGTAACAGGAAATTGAGGTAGACCACATGGTTCATTAATTTATATTGTGTTGACCAATATGAACAATGTCAAGCTTGCCAGCAAAAACACGTTGAGCAGACCAGCATGAATTGAACAACGTTGTGCTGACCAGCATGAACAACGTTGTGCTGACCAGCATGAACGTTGAGCTGACCAACACGAACAACGTTGTGCTGACCAGCATGAACAACGTTGTGCTGACCAGCATGAACAATGTTGTGTTAACCAGCATGAACAACGTTGAGCTGACCAGCATAAACAATGTTGTGTTAACCAGCATAAACAATGTTGTGTTAACCAGCATGAACAATGTTGTGCTGACCAGCATGAACAATGTTGTGCTGACCAGCATAAACAATGTTGTGTTAACCAGCATGAACAATGTTGTGCTGACCAGCATAAACAATGTTGTGTTAACCAGCATAAAAAATGTGTTGATCAGCATGAACAATGTTGTGTTAACCAGCATGAACAATGTTGTGTTAACCAGCATGAACAATGTTGTGTTAACCAGCATAAAAAATGTTGAGCTGACCAGCATGAACAATGTTGTGTTAACCAGCATGAACAATGTTGTGTTAACCAGCATGAACAATGTTGTGTTAACCAGCATGAACAATGCTGTGTTAACCAGCATGAACAATGTTGTGTTAACCAGCATGAACAATGTTGTGTTAACCAGCATGAACAATGTTGTGTTAACCAGCATGAACTGTTGTGCTGACCAGCATAAACAATGTTGTGCTGACCAGCATAAAAAATGTTGTGTTGATCAGCATAAACAATGTTGTGTTAACCAGCATAAAAAATGTTGTGTTGATCAGCATAAACAATGTTGTGTTAACCAGCATAAAAAATGTTGTGTTGATCAGCATAAACAATGTGTTAACCAGCATAAACAATGTTGAGCTGACCAGCATGAACAACGTTGAGCTGACCAGCATGAACAACGTTGAGCTGACCAGCATGAACAACCTTGAGCTGACCAGCATGAACAACGTTGTGCTGACCAGCATAAACAAGGTTGAGCTGACCAGCATGAACAACTTTGTGCTGACCAGCATAAACAACCTTGAGCTGACCAGCATGAACAACCTTGAGCTGACTAGCATGAACAACGTTGTGCTGACCCGCATGAACATGTTGAACTGACCAGCATAAACAATGTATGGAGAGCTCTGGCATGAACGCATGAACACGGCTGACCAGCATGAACAACGTCATGCAAGAGAGTACGCACAATGTTGCGCTGCCCAGTATGACCAATTTGCACATGTATACGTAACATTCCTAATGCACTCCATCTAAAATATTGCGTTTCTCTACCGTTTCCAGAATGTTTATTGTCCTATTTGTGAGCGCTTTCTGGCATGGTGTTAAAGGTGGTTATTACATCTGTTTTATGACAGTACCGTTCATCGTTATAGCCGAATCACGTATGGAGCGCGTCGTGCAGCCGTGGTCAAGCGAACGACTACGAAACATCTTCGACTGGGTAAATTGGTTTCTACTTTACAGAACCTTCGAATACCTATCGTGTAGCTTCATGCTCCTTCGAATAGACCTTGTGTTACAGACATTGTCCCTGTTGTACTTCTACATGCACATCGTGCTTCTAATCCTTATTATTCTGCCCTCTTTTCTTCCAAGAAGGAGAGTGGCCGAAAATGGTTGGAAAGTTGAGCTTTCCAAGAAAGACTCTTAGAATAATAATTTTGTTTTAACTTTTGTGTGCATCTTAATAAGCCTTTCTGGCCTCGTTTGTGTGTTGGGGAGCACGGGTGGCGTGTGTTGTTAGGGCGCTGCCTCTCACCAATAGTTAAGCCCGGTCGGAAGGGGTTAGTACTTGGATGGGTGACCGTTTGGGAATAACCCCGTACTCCACCAGCTTGGGACTTATGCGAGTAGAGTTTAGTTGGTCTCTCCTGTGCTCCGAGGGTTTTTCGCCGGGTTCTCCGGTTTTCCTCCCTCCGTAAAATCAATACCTAGGTCTTAGTTGTCAACACATAGGAGTTTGGTGTCAATTGGGACGAAATTTCTGTTCCTCTCTCCTGCCACACGTTAAGTGGCAAATTTAATAAATTCAAAATAATAAATTCAAAATTAAATTCAAAAGAATCTTTGCTTCATAACGAGGCTAGAAAGGCTCATTTATAGATGCAAGTAAAAGAATATTTAAAGTGGTGGCCATTATGAAAGTGGTCTATGTAGTTTAGCTATTAAAATTGGGTTGAGACTAAAGGATATTTTTGACCCTGTTTGAGACAAAATGATAATCTTTATGTAGTCCAGGTTGCCATTTAGCAACATATTAATTTGAGTCTGTCTAACGCCAGACGATTCTTCTTATCAAGTGGAGACCTCAACATGCAGATTCCAGTGAGCTCTATACTGGAGTGATATCTTCGGCTCGTCGATTGAAGCCAAACATGGCGGTGATGTAAGTCTGAGAGTAACATAGTAAGGTTAGATATACTGCCGAAACAGAGAACGTAGGAGTCTCACGTTTCGAGCGAAGTCCCTTTGCAGGGACCGCGGAACCGGGGGGCTTTAGCCCCTCCAATAATTTTTCTAAGTACAGTACATGTAAATTAATATTGTGCATCCAAAAAGTATTTTATTGCAATAGACAGAGAAATATTGTTCAATCAGTCACTTTAGCACACGCAGCGGTCTGCACTTGAACATTATATCAACAATACAAAGCAAGGGAGCATACCAGAAATGAGTACAGTTACTGTTGACAATATGTTGTGTTGGGCGTTTGTTTTGGTTTGCTCTTATATATATATACAAATCTTAATCTATTAATGGGAACAAACAAACAAACAAACAAACAAACAAACAAACAAACAAACAAACAAACAAACAAACAAACAAACAAACAAACAAACAAACAAACAAACAAACAAACAAACAAACAAACAAACAAACAAACAAACAAACAAACAAAGTGTTGTCTTTTGAGAGTTTTCTGACCTTCAGAATTCTGTAAATTCTTCCCTCAAAATGCAGGAAATGGCATTTCCGAGACTCTAGATTTCAAAAATTTCAGGGCGGCATGCCCCTGGACCCCCTAGAAGAGTCCCTTTTGTGAACACACCCCCCCCCCCCCCCCCCAATACAAAAATCGTTCTGCAGTCCTTGCTTTGTCAGAGAGAGACGTTAGACTCCTACGTTTTCTGTTTCGGCAGTATATCTAACCTTACTATATTTCGGTGGTTGTTTCAACACTGCAGCACGCTACTTTTATTTCACTATTTAGATATGAGAGTTAGCACTTCAGTTGTAAATAATGCACCTATCAATTGAAAGCCCGAAACCCCCTACCCTGGGACAAGGTGGGGGAAATGTGGGGAATTTTATAGCATTTGAAAGGATTTTATGCAAAATCAAATTTTAGCAAATCAACTCCCCACCCAGTCCCGGGGTGGGGGAGTCGGGCTTTCAATTGATAGGTGCATAAGAGCTCACTGGCAAGTTCCCAGTTTCACCCAGACCTTTTGTTGCACAGTGATATTGCCCCGTTGGTGTATATTTTGACACAGTGAAGTTATTTCATTTTTCTTTTTAATATTATATCCAGTTTGTTAGGAGTACTTAACAGCTTTCTCGTTTATTGTTCAAATCTATCTTGTGCTGAATTTTAAATGAATCCAATCCGAGCCTTTAACCCTAATCTTTACCCTAGAACAAAGGACCTAAAATCTCGAAGGTAGCTACACCCGAATTTTACTATAGCCTGATAGCTACACCTGAATTTTTACTACATTTTTACTTTTTGAAGGTAGCTACACCTGAATTTTTACTATAGCCTGGACTTATAGCCTGAAAAGAGCAGGCCCCCTCTCAGGTGGGAGTGAGCCTGCACCTGAGTGAGGGTCTCATCTTCACAGGCAACCAGAACCTTAGGCTCTGTTTCCAACCTGTATGTCTTTGGAGTGCCCAGGGGAAAGGGGGAGGGGAAAGGGGGAGGGGAAAGGGAGAGGGAAAATGGGAAAGGGGGAGGGGAAAATGGGAAATAGGGGAGGGGAGAAGAAAGAGGCCAGACCCGAGTCTATCAAAACCTCTGATTTCAAACCTATTGACGGGTCATGGCAAACAAAACGCAGCTCCAATACCCTGAGGGTGAAACTCAGGTACACTTGGGGTTATCTTGGGAATGCAAAGAATACACTAGGATAATATGGACACCAGGGGATGTTAGGTGTGCCTATCTAGGGATCTTAGTTGCCAGTGTGCTGTTAGTAATACTGTAATAATATCCATAAAATGTTACGAAAACAAATTGTCAGAAACAATTGATCAACCGACCAGCGGCTAAATAGAATAAATTGGTGAAAGAATTGTATGTGAAGACATTGGATATGTCAGTTGCCACTTGTCTAAATTGTTTAACAACTCACTGATCCTTTGAGGTAGTAGAACTATTGACCAATGGTTGTGCATCTACATCCTAGAACCACGTTCTTGAAGTGCCTAGAGAACCAATGATCATTTAACATAATAGATTACATTTTTCTGTGTACGTGTACTGTAATAGATCACAGATGATGTCACAGCACGCAAAGCACAAAAAAGTACAACACAAGACAAAGTCACGTGGCATCAGGGTCTTAGCCAGGATCTGGAACTTGGGTGTCCAAATTGCCAATATGGCAGTGTACTTCCCAGCAAAGCTGCAACTACCCCGAAAATTCGAGTGTAGAATATATACATTTTAAGACCAAACCAGGACCAGTTGTGAAAAATACAACTACACAGGCCTTCCAGCAGGAATTGAACCCACGACCTTGCGATTCTAGTGCAATGCTCTGACCACTGAGCCATGGAGGCTGTTGCTGAGAGCTTGATCGCGAGTTCTGTATATATTAAGGTGGTAATGCCAGGAGAGAATTGGGTCCCAGTTTGGTCTTAAAATGTATATATTCTACATTCGAATTTTCCTTCACCAATAATCCCTAGAACATGCTATGTAATTGAGTAAAATGCCCAATATTACTTCTAATATAGTAAACAGCTGTCCAAAAGCTGTCTTTATCAACTGGCTGTCTTAAATCGAAACAGGCCATCCAAAAGACAGCTGGATGGCTGGCTGGCTAAGACCCTACATGGCATGACTATTCTTACACACTGTTACATCTTCGGTCTATTATAGTACAGTACACCTGTACTGATGGTTTATTGAAGATCTTGTGGGATTTGGAGAGCATGGAAAAGCACAAATCTGCTGAGTCATGGATTTGACATTATATGTCCTCTAAATATACTGTAGATTATGAACAACAACCAATGAAAATGCACATAGAAGTCATGTTAATATACTGTTACGCCTGTATTCTAAAAGCTCACACTCCATGAGTGGCCCCCCACACTCAATAAGTGCAACTCAACACTCAATGAGTCTCCACTCACCCTCACTGAGTATGAGACTATACTCACTCTCTAACCAGTCAATTGCCTGTGGATGCAAATGTATATTTTCCACCCTTATATCCCCTCTCATTGCAGAAGGGTGGAAAATATGTATCTGCACTCGCAGGCTACATTTTTGTATAAATATATATATGGTCATGTATATGTATCTGCATTCACAGACTACATTTTTGTATAAATATATATATAGCTGTGGTGTCCCTGCCATTTTTCTTTCTAGGCTAGTTTTGTAGGGGTTTTTTTGTATTTGTAATGTACATTTTTTAGTTGGCAAATTTAATAAATCAAATAAATCAAAACTAATAGTCAGGGTACTTTAAGGCCTTAATCTAATTTTAACTGAAATAATGTACAGTACCTTAGCTCTCTCACTTTGGGCCCCAGCTCCTGGCTCTTCAGAATCTGTGATATCCCTTGATACAACACAGAGGAACTCTGCTTGATCTTCTGCTCCATATTGGTAATTACTCCCCACACTTATTAATTGTTCAAATCGCCAGCCATCTGGCAGGGAGGAAACCATCTGGGTTAATTCATCTTCGTGGTATTGGATGACTCGGTAAACATGCTTACTCGATCGCATCTAACAGGAGTAGAAATAGAAGTTTTAGTCAGGTTGAGGGGCCATAGGAAAACAAAGAAACAATAGGTGAGACTTAAAGTATGTTGCTGTTTGCTTTTAATACCTGTTTATTCTTATCCAGTTGTTTAATACGAGTTTTCACGATATGAATAAGTTCCGTAATATTATAAAATTCAGCTTCTTCCAGCACTCCTGCAAATAATAAAATAATATTTAGCAAGATGAATTAAAAATAGTATTCAGCCAGTCTGGTACTAGTTAAAAACATATATATACTATATATATATATATATATATATAATAAAAAAAAATATATATATATATATATATATATATATATATATATATATATATATATATATATATATATATATATATATATATATATATATATATATATATATATATATATATATATATATATATATATATATATATATATATATATATATATATATATATATATATATATATATATATATATATATATATATATATATATATATATACAGTACATATATATATATATATATACACACACACTATTTTATATGATTGTATATTTTTTTTGAGATATGAAGCATTAACTAACTAATTTAGTAAGTCAATTGACAAGAAAAATGGTTTATCTTTCTTAACCGCTCTTCTCACTACTAGCAAATCACTAAACAGTTGACTTTCCAGGTCAATTCTCTGTCAGAAACATAGACAAACAAATTTCTTGCCTATATAGGAATATACAGGCAACAAATTTGAGAGAATATTCGACGGGAAACCCGAGTGAAGCATTGCTTTGCAAGTAACAAATTAACAAACCTTCCTCAGCCAGTCCTTTATCAATAATAAGTTTGCCGTGTCTAAGATAATTTAGAATCGGTCCAAAGTATTTCGGATCTCTATCAACCATATAGGCGCCAACTTCGTCCTTTTAAATACATCATAAAAAATACATCATCAATTAGGACACTATTTATTCACCTCGAATGAAGTGTACAAAGATGAGGCCGAAAAAATGTCAAATTGAAAACAGTTAGGAAAGACTTACTTTGTCGGAAGGGAGTTCAGGGTCTTCGATAATAAGACGAGCCAAAAACGACTTGGGGTCTCTGCTTAACGTGGTCTTGGTTGTCAAGAAGTGCGTGCCACCTACATTTAATTTTACCCAACTTTTTGACCTGTTGTTCTCGCCTCCCTTTTCACGATTGTCCGCCATTTTGATAAATTACGGCAGGAAACCTGCAGGTCGACATTTCAGCTCTTACACCCGATTCTCTAACCACCCTAATTAATAAAGCGTTACACAGCCTGTGTATTTGACCGTAATCCCGGTACTTAATCCGTATTGGTTCAAACATTTTTGTTTTGAAAAAATGGAAGAAACGCGGTCAGGATGATTCATAATAAAAGCAAATAAAACGTTCACTGACCAGAATAATTTATTGAAACGAGCTTTCGGCTACCAGACTGTAGCCTTCAATGGGTATGAGATTAATCTCATACCCGTTGAAGGCTACAGTCTGGTAGCCGAAAGCTCGTTTCAATAAATTATTCTGGTCAGTGAACGTTTTATTTGCTTTTATTTTTGTTTTGGTTCCCCACTCAAAACCTTTTTTTTTAAGCATTTCTGCCTAGTTTGTACTTTCAACATACATTTTACAGTCGGTTTCAATGCATTTGACGGAAATGTTCAGAAGTACGTTCGGAAGTTCAGACTTCAGAAGTTCGTTTGGAGGTTCACAAGTTCGTATTGAACTAGGCATTTGATTGGCTACTACCAACTAGCAGCCAATCAAATGCCTAGTTCAATCCGAACGAACTTCTGAACATTTGCGTCAAAAGTAACCAATGCATTGAAGGTTTGAGACTGATGTATCGAAAAAGTTTATTTTCCATAATTATGAATTAATGCAGATATGATATGACATCATTTTGAATGCGATAACATGACGTCTGAAAGTCGGTGATTTCCCAACCAGATCATGGCCCATTCAATCATATCCAGTCCCTATTTATAGAATGTAGAAACTGAAACGGATGCGTTAAAAACTCAGTGTAGTCTGAGAACAGTTATACACAACAGAACCATCGTACCACCCGTGGGCTTCAGTTTGTCAAGAGCGGAAGAACTGAGGATACAGCCTGTTCAGTGTTCACAAGTACTTATGATAATGGTTTAAAAGCTCTCTCCTGAACCAACAAAACAATTATTGAATAGCCTTTCATCTCTGTGATCCAGGTTTGCGAATTCCTGCTCGGTGTCAATATCAATTCTTATTTTTCACATGCCTCGGTTTCCTTTGTTCTTTTAGGGGAATATATCAATAGCCCCTGGCAAAACAATTCCCCTCTAAGTTTCTAATATTCCCCTCTACCATTCCTCGCTATAATATTCCCCTCTACGGCTCTAGCTAATATTCCCCTCTAAGTTTCTAATATCCCGCTACCATTCCTCTCTATAATATTCTCCTCTAATCTTCCCGTCTAATATCCTTCGTAACACACCTTATCTTATCAAACCTGTCAACCTCGCCATGCGAAAAACAAGTACGTTATTTTGAGACCACGAGGGGATATGTGATTTATTCACCGAGGGCGAGACCTACACGTATAGGATAAAGCCCGAGAACGAGGGCTTTATGCTCTATAAAGACCCGAGGACGCGAAGCGTCCGAGGGCTTTATATAGCATAAATCCCGACGTTCGAGGGTTTTATCCGACTTAAATGATTATTGAGGAGGTTTTCCAACAAAATTTTGTCTATTTTTTCTACCTTGGACAAAGATTTTCCTAGTTTTTTTCTTCATTTATTTTCTAATTAGTATTCATAGGGTTGTATGCTATATACAACCCTCGCAAGAACAAAGAAAACCGACTCAATAATTATTTAATTATTAATATTACCAAACACCACAGGTCACCTTCGGATACTCTTGTTTCTCTCTGTGGTAACACTGAACCAATAATCGGCGAATGGCCCTTACCGTGGACCTCTAGATAGAACTGACAGTTGAAATATAACTGCATGATAGGGTTACCAGTATAAATAAAGTTAGTTTAGTTCATTCTAGTTTCCTCCTGTGGTAACACTGGAGTAATGACTGATGGCCCTTACTATGGTCTATAGACCTCTATAGAGATTAGAGAGAACAGTTTAGATGTGACATTAAACATTATAAATAAAGTTCACTTAACGTAATGTTTTGAAGTATTAATTGCCTCAGCTCAAAGCACAGCTCTTTTTAAACAACTAAAAAAGCGACTCCTAGAAATTTTCATCTCCACCACCAATGACACCAATCTAACTCATCTAAAGTCATCTGTAGCAACTACACCCCCAGCCCATCCCCCCAAAGAGAGGAACAAACATCGTCCGGTGTTCCAGCAGCTTATTACGAGCTTCAGTTGCGTAGGTGGCGCGGTTCCGCAATTCAATTCAAAGCATAACTGACAATTAGCAAATAATTGATAAAAACACTTAATAATTAGTATGTGAGAGTCTTAGTTTTCCCAGTAAAATTACTGAGTAGTTTACCAGCGATTTAATTAACCTCTTCCGTTCAAAGCACCTATGCAGGCCCGTAGGCAGAATTTTTTATTCAGGGGGCAGTAAGACTGCCAAATTTCTAGGGGGTTCCGGAGGTATGCTCCCCCGGAAAATTTTTGAAAATCGAGTCTCTAAAATGGCATTTCCCGCGATCTGACATCATATTTGAGCAAAATTTTGAACATTTAAAACATATTTTTTAAGACATATTCTCTCATTTTTACTAAAACTACAGTATCACATATTTACAAAGACAACTACAGTCATTTGCAACTCACTTGTCACTTTTCACCAAAATGTTCAGAAGAGTTTCGTTTGGATGTTCAAAGTTCGTTTTGAACTAGGCAATTGATTGCCGGCTACTAGGAACCAAGAAGGCAATCAAATGCGTAGTTTACAACGAGCTTTGAACTTCCCAACGAACTTCGGAACGAACTTCCAAACATTTTGGTGAAAGTGAGTAGCAAATGACTGTAAGATAGTTACTCCAACGGGATAAAGCGCGAACACGACGCGAAAATTCATTGTCAGGGTGATTGTGTGACATTATAAAAATCATATTTTGGATTTTTCGGGGGGGAGTTGCCCCTACTGCCCCCCTCCCCCGCTATCTATGGCCCTGCACGGCTGCACCTATGCACCCCCTGAAGTAAAGCCAAAAAAATGTGAGTTGGAGAAAAAGTGTGAGCCACTGCATGTTGGTAAGATTGTGAGTGCATGCAAACGAATCACCAACGGTTGCCACACTGGTGACCAAAATTCAGACACCTAAATTTCCCCGAGTTTTTCAACTTTTTCCACAAGTAATGTTTTTCGAATCCAATAGAGTCCCATTAAAAGTTTAAGTTTCATGTTTGATTAATTCCTATATCTTAAAGTGTATGAAAACCACAGAAATTCTAGAGTATTTTTTGTTGTGATTACTGTGATTTTCAGTTGACTAAGACCGGAAGTTATATTGAAAAGTTTGATCGTTTCACAATTTGACAGGTTTCCATGGGGAATTTGAATGTTTGCGCATTTTGGCCGATAGAAATTAAGGCATTGCCCAAACTTTCAAATTCTCCCATCAGACAACATTTCGAATTTGCCTTGGCAACTTGTGTGTTTCAACGATCAAACTTTTAAAGTGCTTAAAAACCCAAATATGATGTTATTGCATATGGATTCTGTATATAGAAATAATAATATAATTATATTATATAATTCTGTATATATTCTTCATATACATTCAATGTGTATAGTTGAAATATTTTTTGATTTGAACTTTTATTTGTTGTTATATTGAGGTTTGTATTTCCAAAATGGTAATGAGGATGACGTCTATGTAGGCATAATTTGCATACGCTGTGTTCCGTTACAGCAGAAATATTACCCAATTCAGATGTTAATGAATACTTGAATAGTATATCATTTTCTTTTCATTAAAATCTTCAAGCAGTTTATCAAGAAAAGAAAGAAAAAAACATACACAAATGCCTACAATGACGTCATCACATTTTGGAAATGTACAAACGTCAATATATAACAACAAATAGAACTTCAAGTCAGAAATTATTTTGGCATTCAACTATTCACGTTACATAGAATCCATATCAGTAATATCTTACTTGAGTTTATAGGCACTTAAAATAAAACTATCTATCGCCAAGCTCAGCTGAAAATCGCAGTATATTTGAGTGCAAACATATAACAAAGGCGACTGAAGCCAGTTCAATCTATTCCAAGACTCTTTTAAAACCTAGAAATTTCGATTCGTTGTTCAACATAATTTTTTCCTGACACTCTGAAAAAGTTCACGTCAGCTATATTACGTCGCTTTCACTTTCGTTTCAGTCTTCCTAGCAGACACTCCCAGGGAACTGAATCCGACCGGGATACAAGAAAATCCAAGCTGGCTTCACTTTTGAAGCGTGATTTGAAGTTCCTGTACGCGTGTACGTTTAACATTTTGAAGCGTGGTGACGAGTCTTTAAGGGTTATTTGGCTAACGCTAGATTTTTTTTATTCAGCACAGGGAGAGATCCAGGCCTCAAAGTGTTAAAACCTATCTCTTTAACACTTTGAAGTGCTTCTGGCTAACGCCAAACGATTTTATTCAGCAGGGAGAGGTCCAGGCCTCAAAGTGTTAAAACCTATCTCTTTAACATGTTGAAGCCTGAAGACGAGTCTTTGGTATTTTATTCAGCAAGGACCAGGGTTCCAGGCTTCAAAGTGTTAATAACGCATGCGTAGTCTGTAGCTAAGTTGTGACATCACATAAGATTTAGATAAATACCGACGAATATTAAACCATGAGTCGTGCTGACCTCGCAGAAGTCAAACAGAGAATGAGGGGGCGAAAATAAATCATTTTCTGCATTCTGTGTCCAGTTTGACGTGCTAGACATAGCAAGTGGCACATGCAGCAATACCTATACCGGCTCTGAGCGTTCTTTCAATGCTATTCCTTATGTTTACATACCGCAGCCAGTAAAAATCCCGGTAAAAGCGTCATAGATTATATAGTACTTAAAAAAAGTCACGGCTAATTGACCACCGTATAGTTGATCACTTGAAATTGGTATGACTTTCAGAGTGATTCCGTACTATAGTACAGGTGTTGTGACGTTGAAATTAATCTTACTATAAGCAGTTGTCATTATCTTCCATTAACTAATTTTATTGCGAAGGACGAGTAAAGAAATGCTTCAAATGCTCTGTGGTGATTAGTTGGACATTCGTCCGGTTGCTGGGACCAAAGTTATTCATATTCTTTGTTTCGGAATAACAATGTTCTCTTTGTTCGCCTTTAAAAGACGTAGTCGTTAAATACGCCATCAAAACTCTCGACTGACTAGTTAAAGAAGATATAATGGTCTCACAGGAACAAGAGAATGCGATGTTAATATGTAGTTTACCATATGGTAACCCGGCTTGAGTTGAACTAGTGTCTTCAACTCATTGTAGAGGGCAACTGATAGAAGAAACTGCTGAATCGACATAAGGGTAACATAGAATGTCGAAAACTGTAGAACAGGACGTCATTGATTTCAAAGATGTCACTATCTCCACACATTATTCGACGTAGTAAGTGAGAATATTTTCTTATGTACATAACTCCTATTGTTATATAAGTCTTTATTTGTCAAATTTATGGCTGAAGTCTCATATATAAATTATATAAATATCCTGAAATTTTAAGGTAAGCTACTCCCTTATTTTAGCGCCAACCTAACCCGAACCATAACTATTTCAATAATGTTTTTTGTTAAAAATAAATCTTGGTTCTAAATTAGTGGTTTAGTACTAACAGCCTGTGTGGCTTCGTTTCGGAACCATGTATGAAACTTCACCCAAATTTACAGTTCATTTAGTTATAAAATTAAAACGTTAAAATGTTCTAAAATTATGAATATACAGGTAGAGTTTTAAGCCTGGCGCAAACGCTACGATTTTAGTCTGCCGACTAAATTTAGACAGTGAAATTAAACTAGTGTGCTGCGTAGGTAATGTTGAAATACAAATCGAAATATAGTGAGTACTGCCGAAAATATTGAACTCGAAACTACGTTCAATATTTTCGGCAGGACTCAAACCTTACTGTATATTTCGACTAAATTTAGTGCTTACGATCAAATTCGTTACGTGTGCGGTGTCATAATACAGAGTGATTTTATGTCGGCCGATTTTCGTCGTAAAATATCAAATTGGTTTGATATTGCCCGACTAAAATTGGTCAAAATATGGCATCATATATGCCGTGTGTGGCGATTACCAATTTTGGGTAAACACCGAATTTTATCGGTTGACTATACAGCCGATAAAAATCGGCCGACTAAAATCGTAGCATGTGCGGCTAGAAGAGATTTTTAACACCGTTAACAGTTGATGGTTTTGGTTTTAATGATGTACCATAGTCACAGTGGCTGCAAAATCAAATATTAAGTTATGCACCAGAAGGTATAGTGCTTGACTCGTGATTCGGACAAAATAGCTTGTGACTTGACTTCTTGATAACTTGGGTGATTTCGGGGAGGAGGGGGAGGAGGAGGGGGGAGGGGGGGGGAGGGTGCTTCTTAGGAGTCAATGGTGTATACCGCTAAACCTTTGACCTTGTTTCAGCCGCGCAAATAATTTGAATATTTTTGTGACCCTGTCTCAACAAAGGAGCTATATATTTACATGCATGTGCCCAGCTAACAGGGCTATACCGCTATAGTTCCTCTTCGTGTCAAGAAAGTCTTTCCTTCACCGCAGACTTTCTTGACCGCAAGAGAAGATTTTAATCACCCTTCGGATTCGTTTACAAATACACTGAACTAATTTCAACATGTTGAACGATGTTGAATGAAATGTTGAAAGCGTTTGGCCAGGCTGTAAGACCACGTCCACACGTATGCGTTTTCGTAGCGTTTTTATATTGTTCTCGGTCCTCAAGGGAGCAGAAAACAATGGTCTCATTACCTGAAACAATATGAAAACGCTAGGAAAACGTATACGTGTGGACGTGGCCTAAGTCTCTCGATATTGAAGAAACTAGATTTCAGTTTTGAAATATCAAATATAAGTATATATCAGCATTCCACGACCTACCCCTGTTGAATGATGTTGAACGTTGTCAGTGAATGGTGTTGAACAAAATTTGAACATGTTCAAATTTTCGTTCAACACGCATGCACGCGTTCAACATTTCTATTGTTCTCAAAATGTCGAAAGGTGTTGAACGCAGTTGGCCACATTTCATTCAACTTTGTTGAACAGAGACATGCGCCATGTGATATTGTCGATTCCAGCAGTTTTGTGGTAGCCCTCGTTCAATTAATTGTCATTCATGAATGTTGAACGATGTTGAATTCATTTGGCCACTCGTGCTTTCAACATTATCAACATCGTTCAACACTGTATGTTGAATGATGTTGAATGCGATGTTGAAAGCGTTTGGCCAGGCCTTTAACTCTTATATTGTTATCTTATCTTATCTTATCTTATCTTATCTTATCTTATCTTATCTTATCTTATCTTATCTTATCTTATCTTATCTTATCTTATCTTATCTTATCTTATCTTATCTTATCTTATCTTATCTTATCTTATCTTATATTGTTGGAATAATTGTGGGACAGCAAACACAGGTGGAGAGGGTCGTGGTACTTATATTTGATATCTCGAAATTGAAGTCCAGTTCCTTCAATATCGATAGATTTAACTCTTCACATCTAAACCAATCCTTCTTTGCAAATTTAATTTATGTGCGTTTTAAAACCACAGTAACTAGGCCATAGTTAATATGACCAGGCCAACTCGTCTCGTGTAGAATTGGTCCCCGAAAAGGTAACCGAATTCAATAGTACCACTGTGTCAGTCGATTTACTCGATCGCATATATATGCCGGAATATGGTAAATAGGATTATAGGAAGCTTTTTCGCATAGGAAAAAATATTCTCAAAAACTCCCATATATCGAAGAATGCGAAGATACCAATAACATATGGCAAATGGGAAACTTTTTTAAATAGGAAAATAATTTCCGAAAACTCCCTTATTGAAGAATGGGAAGTTATCAATGTACATGCCGAAATATTTCCGGATTTTATTGGTAATATTCATGCATACTGAGTATAATAACATATACAAATGAAAAAAAATTTTGAATAGGAAGAAATTTCCGAAACTCCCAATTTAAGAAATGGTTCGTGGTTTGACGTGCTCCATCGAGTTACGGATGCACGCCGGAAGTTCGGAGAGCGCGAAAAAAGCGTAAGAGTTGGTCGAGGCGTAGCCTATCTAGATTTCTGAGTGCTCTCCAACTTCCTAAGTGCATCCATAACTCAATGGAACACGCCAAACCATGAACCGTTTCTTTTATAACAGAGAATCAGACACAAAACAACAAAAAACAATATTTATTTCGCTGATTAAAAATGAGTTTCTCATTACGTTTGAAATTGCCGTGCTCCATCGAGTTTTTAGTACAAATCCTGCATTCTGATTGGCTACTCAACCGTTGTCTATTCGTGATGGACAACGTTTGAGAAAAATGAAAACAAACCTGAAAAAACATGGCAATTAACTCTCGTTTTGCAGACGTTTCGGAGGAATTTTTTGAGAGTTTGATAGAAAATTCTATCCCTGAGAAAACTAAAAACGCCACAAAATATGGCATGAAGATTTTTAATGGTAAGGAACGAAATACAATTAAACCGTATTTTATTAGTTAAATCTGCTTTTACTTGTCGCTCACGAGTGGTTAAATAACACAACATTTTCGTCAGTTTGCACTAGAAAAACTGTATTTTTTAGAGTAGGTACAGGGTGTATACTAAAACAATCAGACAACTCGTCCTCGTTGTCTATGCGCGAATAGTCAACTCAGGCTTCGCCTTCGTTGACTATTCGCTCATAGACAACTCGGACTCGTTGTCTAATTGTTAAATGGAGCACGCACGGCAGCCAATCAGAAACGCCGTTATATTATCCATGCTATGGGAAGATATTAATCAATATATATGTCAGATATTCCCAGATTTGCATGTTGGTAATATTTATACGGAGTAATGAAGATACGGCAAATAGGAAACTTTTTGATACACCTATATAATATATCCAACTCTCAATACATCCGTATCCAATTTCGTGTCAGCACATTCTTTAGGATATAGTAACTATACTTTACGTTGTTACCATGGCGATAGTATACGAGTAGTATTAGAATCTGCACCCTTATATACTACTCCTGTTAAAATTGTTTTAAATTCCCTTTCTGCTCTCAGTAAAGGGCATGTAAGTATAGTTGCTTGTACTTGCTTCATCAACCAAAGCCATGGCATGGCTTCGGTTGCTTTCGTTATCACATACAGAGTTCTTAATAGTAAAATGTGTACGAATATAGTAATAGAATCTAAACCTTAAATTCTACAACTGTTAAACACTTAAACAGTTGTTTTAAATTCCCTTTCTGCTCTTAAAGGGCATATAGTTGCTTCATTAGGTATACTATATATAGCGGCCACGGCATGGCTTTGGTTGCCTTCGTAATCGCAGAGTTCCTAGTAAAATGTGTACGATTAGAGTAATAGAATCTAAACCTTATATTCTACAACTGTGAAACAGTTGTTCAGTTAAATTCCCTTTCTGCTCTTAAAGGGCATATGGTCGGCTATAGCCACGCCGGCATGGCGTTTTTATATTGTTCTCGGTCCTCAGGGGAGCAGAAAACATTATATTATCCATGTTATGGGAAGATAAAAAAAAGTTTCCTATTTGCCGTTATATTATCCATGTTATGGGAAGATATTAATCAATATATATGTCGTCAGATATTTCCGGATTTGCATGTTGGTAATATTAATACGGCGTAATGAAGATACGGCAAATAGGAAACTTTTTTTATACACCTATATAATATATCCAATTCCCAGTACATCCGTATCCAATTTCGTGTCAGCACATTCTTTAGGATATAGTAACTATATTTTACGTTGTTACCATGGCGATAGTATACGAGTAGTATCAGAATCTGCACCCTTATATACTACTCCTGTTAAAATTGTCTTAAATTCCCTTTCTGCTCTAAAGGGAAAGGGCATGTAAGTATACTTGCTTGTACTTGCTTCATTAACCAAAGCCACGGCATGGCTTCGGTTGCTTTCGTTAATTATCACATACACATACACAATTATAAACAATTGTTTTAAATTCCCTTTCTGCCCTTAAAGGGCATATAGTTGCTTCATTAGGTATACTATATATAGCCACGGCATGGCTTCGGTTGCCTTCGTAATCGCAGAGTTCCTAGTAAAATGTGTACGATTAGAGTAATAGAATCTAAACCTTATATTCTACAACTGTTGAACAGTTGTTCAGTTAAATTCCCTTTCTGCCCTTAAAGGGCATATAGTTGCTTCGTTAGGTGTACTATATATATAGCCACGGCATGGCTTCGGTTGCCTTCGTAATCGCAGAGTTCTTAGTAAAATGCATACGATTAGAGTAATAGAATCTAAACCTTATATTCTACAACTGTTGAACAGTTGTTCAGTTAAATTTCCTTTCTGCTCTTAAAGGGCATATATATAGCTGCTTCGTTAGGTATACTGGTCGGCTATAGCCACGCCAGCATGGCTTCGGTTGATTTCGTAATTGCAGAGTTCTATGTCGTGCGGTGATTGCGTCACCTCAACACTAAACACTAAACATGACGTCAATACCGGGGAGCAGCTGTCAAGTACTGGCGAGAATGGTCTAGTCGCATGACAATGAATATAGAATATTTTGATTGTTTTTACACCTTTATACGCCCTCGTCAAGCACGATGAGAATCGATGGGAGTGGGTTGCATTGGAATATGTGTACGTTGATATTTTTTGAAAGTTGTTCGTCTAAGTTTCGTGTTTCTCTCTGAGCGTTCTCTGTTTCGGCAGTATATCAAACCTTACTATATTTCGATTGTTGTTTCAACACTGCCTACGCAGCAAGCTACTTTTATTTCACTGTTAGGTTTAGTGCAGTTCTGCGAAAGATACTTCTGAATATATATATATATATATATATATATATATATATATATATATATATATACCACTAACGTTGCAATTACTTCCACAAACACATCTACTAGTGATACTCCTCAGTGAGTCAGTCAAACTCTTTACTTTGTATATAACGTCAGTTAACCACCACCATCAGTCATTCTCAAGACTAGACTAACTTAAACGAGCAACTTCAACAAAAACATCTACTAATACTCCTAGGTTCAAACTTCTTACTTTATAACGACAGTTACTTAGACAAACCTAAACGAGCAACTTCAACAAACATCTGTATAACGTCAGTTCCCACCATGTTGAACAGTCTTTCTGAAGACTACTCTAACTTAGTTAGACAACCAACTTCAACAAACATCCACTAGTACTACTGATACTCCTATATATGTCAGTTCAACTCTTTACTTTATAACGTCAGCCACCACCAACAGTCTTTCCCAAACTATACACTAACCTAGATGACCAACTTCAACAAACACCACAATTTACTTTATAACCGCCAATAACCACCACTACCACCCCAACAGTCTTTCTCAAGACTACACTAACCTATACACGAGCAACTTCAACAAACATGTACTAATATACTCTTTATTCTTATATAACATCAGTCACTTTCATCATCAACATGCAGTCTACTCTTTCTCAATACCGCTACACCAACCAATATACTGTATATATAGGGAACGGCAAACATGTACTGATATATACTCCTAGGCTCAAACCATTTACTTTATAAAAGAAGCCCCTGAGAGTTGTTATACGACTCTCGTTGCTTCTGCACACATCTTACACAATATTAATGCCCTAATAAAGCCTGAAACTGCTATAGCAATGCATCATTAGCATACATTTCCAACTCTTGTAGACTCTCATGAGCGGTCCTATGAGCCAAAATGTTTACCGAACCTAATCAAAATTTAAACCAAAGTTAATAACAGTGTATGAGAGCTGATAATCAAAATAGAGCGACAGTCACGGTCTCGTCGACTCGTCTGATTATAGATTAGAGTTATAGATGATATTGTCCTATACTTCTCAACGGAAGGTCAAATGCGTTCTACACAAGCTTGAATTAAAACGATATCCGGTCACATTGTCCCCACGCGTAGTCTCTGACGTATTAAAATTTTTTGAATTATATTTTTATATATATATAATATTTCGTCAGTGATGTCAAAAATTAGTAAATTCCCTCGCGTTTCAAAATGTGCGGCCAGAAAATCAAAGGGAGATTGTGGTATACCGAGAAATCGAAGAACGGTCTGATTACGAAAAACAATGTGTCCGAATTCTGGGAAGCCCACCAGCTAGAATTATCAGGTAAAAACTCGAAAGTGATAGTACAAGTTTTTAATCGGAACACTAGTTCTTGGGAAACGCGGGTTAGTTCAGTAGAGCGGAGGAAGGCGAACGGTGAGATTTCAAAATGGTTTGTACTGTAACATGGAATTCTTTCGAGAGTGGTTTTGAGGGAGACGGAGGACGAACGGGTAATTAATATAACATCCTTTAAAAGTCGAGATATTTAGAATCAGTATATAATGTTGCGTATATAAGGGGTTGTGTTAGGGCAACATTCGCGTGGCGAGTTGTCTGAAGGCTTTATCTATAAGAGAACAGAGTTTATAGTTCAGTGCTGTCACGTATATAGCTTTAGCTTTAGAATTCAAAGTAAGACAAGCCAGCAAATGTAAATTAAATTCGCCAAAATATATCATAGTCAGGCTATAGTCAGCAATTTAATGTGTTAAACCTGTTATAACATATGTCATATATGTATATATCTATAGTTCTATACCTATACGAAATTCAACAAAAGCTATAGGCTTTGATTAGACAAGCCGTTTGTTACGATAGGATGACACGAAAAGAGAGTTCATAAAGTATATTATAAAACTACGTAATAGAATATTTAAGGAGACAGAATGTAAAGAACAGATTTAAATAAGCTGCCGGCTGAAGGACGTGTTTTGGAAATTTAGGAAGATTTCAACCGAAAATTAATTAACAAGTATTTTACTACTAAATAGTAAATTGTAGCAACTCGCAGCACTTCACTTTTGATAAAAACTTCTAGTTATAGAACTGCTTATAACATGACAGACAACGGATTAATAAGCGATGTCTGGTACATGAAAAGGACAGGTTTTAGAAACTCACGAAGACAAACTTTCATGATCAACTAAAAATTAACAGAACCAGTCCTTATATATATATATATATATATGATTATAAATAAAGAGTCTCCTTGCTTCTTTTTTAACAAGTTTAACAGACTGCTTTAAAGACCAGTTTTCAGGGGCCCGAAAATACTTGGTATGTATAGTATAGTGAATGATTATCGAGTTTGGGTTTATGTTCGTCAGACTAATTGGTGTCTAGTTTCTAGTTCCATATTTTCTAAGACTGGCCTAGCGCGGTAATACGGTAACAGTCAGAAGGAAAACTAGTATAATTTCGATCTCATATAATAGCACGAATATTTAGGCGAGAGATATAAAGCCGTTGTTTTTCTTGAGGATTGACCCAATTAATTCTATCATTATATAATTCCACGTATTACAACTGAAATTCTGATAACATGACGACACCGATGACATGGATTTGTCACGCTGACTCAAACAGAGAAACGAAGCAATTGCAACGAAAAAAGTTCACTAGTGAATATTATTTATAAATGTTCTACATACTTCGATAGAGGAGTGGTCAATACCATTTAAACTATATTGAGAATTATATCGACAAGCTTCTGGAATAAACTACAGAATGACAGATATTCGTACATTTACACTTCATTAGATATTGCGGAAGTTACTGTCGTGGCAATAGAAGCGTTCCTAAAATAATTGTGCAGTTGTATTCCTCACGTTGAACAATTCATTTGATGAAAATATTGCTAAACTTCCTGTTTTGAATTTTGTTTTGAATTTGATTGGTGTTTGGCAAATAATCCTTTTTCTTATTGGTTATTCAATAACCAGGAACCAATCAAATTCAAAACAGGAAGTTTAGCAATAATAAAAAGGAAGTTTATCAAATGAATTGATCAATTTGAACAAATGAATTGCACAATTATTTTAGGAACGCTTCTATTGCCACGACAGTAACATTACAACTCTATATATACATATATAAGTCGATATATAAAAAGACAGGAATGATGTCAGATTATATCAAAACGTAGTTTAATAGTTTTCATATTATTTGCTGGCATAATCCACCATAGTATTGCTCCTGTAATCAACGGGAATTGTACATGCTTCACTAGTACAATTAATGTGCACTACTGAGACAGAGTAATATCCTTCAGATACAAATATCCTTAATCTGACGCCATAGTTGTCTCAATTACACCTAACTGTAATTAATTAATGTGGTACAGGTGTGTTCATCTGTTTTCCTTGCACTTTCGATTCAAGGCACTGTTTTCTTTTTCTTGGAAGACGTTAGTTCACTTGGTTGATTCTGTGAAACCGCGCGCGTAAGACCCAAACTATGATGTGGCCTGGGTCAGAGTGATTCTCGATTCGCAAGACTTCACACCGAGTGAGCAACTGTGTAAATGTACACACAGAAACGACTATCATAATACTGTTAGATGATAGACTGACTACATATATTTCGATCCTCGTCTAGGGCTGACGTTTTTCCTTTAGTACTTCTCATCATCAACAAAATTATCATCGTCTTCATCTTCATTGTCATCACCATCAGCATCACCATCAGCATCACCATTGTCATTAGCATCACCCATTATCATCACCATCATCACCACACCATTATCATCAGTATTATCATCACCACCACCACCACCACCACTACCACCACCACCACCACCACCACGATACCATACCATCATCATCATCATCATCATCATGATCATCTTCATCATCATCATCATCATCATCATCACCATCATCACTATCATGATCATGATCATGATCATGATCATCATCATCATCATCCTCATCCTCATCCTCATCCTCATCATCATCATCATCATCATCATCTTCTTCTTCTTCTTCTTTCCGTTTGCAATAGCCACGCCACCTTGGCCTTCCTACATCTCATCAATGATCATTTCCACCTTCAATTCTTTTCTCATATTAGCATTTCTCATTCTCTCTCTTAATGTCACGCTTATGATCTTTCTCAGCATCTTCACTCTGTTTTTTCAATCGACTTCTCCTCGTTCCTTTTCATTAACCACGTCTCGGAAACGTAAGGCAGTACTACTGGTCTTATGACGGTCTCGAACATGGTTGAATCCGGATTGAGTTTCAATCCGGAACTCAATCCGGATTGAAAAGCGAAGTCAATCCATGTTGACATGGGAATTGGGTTTCTGGATTGAAATCCGCCTGAAATCCGAAATCCGTAAATATTTGAAAACACGCATGCATTGTTTGTTCTAGTCCTCTCTGTCACGTTTTTCATTCCGGAATGAAACTCACACCGCGTTTACATGATTCCGGAACGAAATTTCAATCCGGAATGAGATTTCAATCCGGAATGAGAAACGGATTGAACTCAATCCGGAATGAGCTAACCTCAATCCGGATTCATGTAAACAGATAATGGGGTTTGATCAGAAGCGGAATGAGTTCAGTCCGGATTGAAACTTAATCCAAATTCATGTAAACGGCCCCTGAGGAGTGTTCAAAACACAGAATACAAAGAGAATCGAAAGACATATATAGCAACTGTTGTGTTTACTTGTGTATAGCTGTTTTGTTTTTGCGGCCATTGCCGCCTTAGTAACGCCTTATAGCGGTTTTGGCTGGCATAAGAATTATTACCGTATTTAGCTCTAATATCGTTCCTATTCTTCTCCGGGTAGGAACAAGCAATTGCTCGAGTGGGCAAAGACCTTACTCACATGCCACACCATACATGGCTTTCGCGCGCCCTTCCTCTTGTCGCCGATTCGCATCCTCCCTTTTTTCTCCTGGTAAGCCCATTGCTTATGTATACGATGTCCGAGGGTTCTCTCTTGGACGACTCTGGCATTAGACAGAGTAAAACAATAAAGGAGCCGTTTTTACTCTCATTTTGCTACAAACACTAATCCTCCTCTTTCCAAATCAGTTTCACTTTCTAAGAATCTCACTCGTGAAAATATTAAACGACCTTAATCCTATTTATCTTTCAGGTTCCAGCAATGAAGATTCAAAAATGTCCCGAGGTCACTATTATTCAAGAATTCGAAGCCACGAATGCATACGTAACATGTTCCTCGTATCTTTGGACCGTCTCGAGGACAGTGGCTGGTACTGGGGGAAAATGACGACCAACGAAGCCGTCACGTTACTAAAATCAACAGACGTTGGAACATTTCTTTTAAGAGACAGTTCAGATTCGCGTTATTTCTTCTCGCTATCCGTACGACTTCCGAGCAGTATAACGAACATTCGAGTCTTATTCACGCAAGGGAAGTTCATGTTTGAATGCTTTGGGACAGAACATTGGGAGACGCCAAAGTTTGACTGCGTTGTCAAGTTAATTTGCTACTACGCAGCCGTCAGTAAGAGCCAGGACAACAGAGCGGTCTGCGCACGCTCAGATCTCGGGGACAGCTTGCTGACGTTGGAGAAACCGCTGTTCCGTAAAGTGCCCACGTTACAACATCTCGCTCGCCGGGTGCTAAACAAGACTTTAACAACGGAGCAACAATCGGACCTTCGTTTGGGGAAATCAGTTGAGACATTTATGAGGAAATATCCGTTTTCAATATGATCAACAACCTCCGCCGTAGAAATATTTGAACTTCCAATCAGAGACATGTTTCTCATATCTCGAGAAATTTAGGTCGGCACCCAGCTATACTTAGTTTACTGTCGTGGCACTGATTGTTGCAATTCAGTTTTTTGAATTTGATTGGTTTCTGGTTTTTGAACAACCAATAGGAAATAGGATTATTAGTCAAGCACCAATCAAATTCAAAGCAGGAATTTGTTCAACCATAGTCAATCGAAATATGGTCTGGAAACTCGGCAAACTTCAAAGCGCCTATAATGAGCTGTGATTTGATGTTGAACCGTACCTTACACCGTGCACATCCTTTGTTTTAGGTTTATTAATATTTAAATAGCACGGTTGAGTGATTGAACTGAAACGTTGCTATTGGACAATTCGTTCATTATACTAAAATACAATGTGTTCAGTGACCGTGCACCGTGCACAAAAATGCATAAAGGCGAACAAAAAGATAGACCAAAGACTTTAGCTGAGTTTTCAGACCATATCTCGATTGACTATGGTTCAACGAACTTCATCATGAATAGCCCAGGTTGAGGAACTGAATTGCAACAATCCATATCTGGAACTCTATAACTTCAGTCATTATCAGATTGGTTTCAAGCCTGTTGCAAAGTTCAGACTTGTTACAAGCCTGTTGCAAACGCTTGGCAAGCTGTAAAATTTTTACTTGTAACCAAAGCCGCGGTTACAATGTCAGGGGAAAAACCCATACATTACAGTAGAGGACCACGCCGACTGATATAATTACGTTCTAAAATAAACTATTTACGTTTTACTTGATTCGAAAGAATAAAAAATATACAATGTACAGTTCAATCAATACAATTTCTTAAAGAAAACATTTCAATTTAACGTATTATTGATAGTTTTGTATATTATTCAGAGAAGTTGATATTTTTTTTATATTTATTTAAGATATCGAATATTATTGTAACTATATAACTTGCAGATTAAATTAAATTCTTATAAGTTATACAACTCTGAGAGGAGCTTGTGTGTCATTTCACTTGAGTTAACCCTTTCAACATAAAGAATACACGGACCGCGAATCTCGACTGCGCATCAGACTGACGTGTTCTGAGTCGGGATAAAACTTAACTTTATAACATCAGGCTAAAGCTGCAGTTTTCATTTGCATTTTCATTTACATTTCTCAACTCATTGTACTGAATTCCTCAGCCTAATGTTATAAATTGAAATAAGTTTTATCCCGACTCAGAACGCGTCATTCTGATGCGCAGTCCATGTATAGGCTTGCTCCAAGTCAGCCTCTTAGCGCTAGTTTTTGCGGGCGAGCGTACAGGCGGGAAAGCGGGAAAGCGGGAAAGCGGGAGGAAAGAGGCGGACTTGTTTCGCTTGCAGGTTTTTGAATCTAATTAAATATTCTGGCGGGAAATTGCTGAAATGTACATCGCCCTGTTTTGACGTGTTTCAGGTTGTCGTACATGCAATGGAAAGTGGTTCTCAATCTGCCCCTACTAAAACGTTTTCAAGAGGCTGTTTAACTCCAACTTCCAAAGATAGCACTTGCATAGCAACTTAGTCGGAATATAATTACTTCCCTGAATTTTGGCGCGCTGCATGTGGGAAAAGTCCTTTTCAACGAGGAACCGAAAGGTCAAAAATGTCGAAAGTTTGTGTAAAGAATTGGCCGTTGTATTTAAGAAAGTGCCCATAGAATGAAAATTAACTCTGTCTTATTTGAAAGAACACTTACAATGACAGAGTAACATCTTCTGCAGTTTTTCGTTTCCTTACTTCGTTGTTGAGATATTTCAGTTTCAGACCACGCTGACAAGACTTTGATGAGCGCAAGTCAAGCTCAGACCACGCTGACAAGACTTTGATGAGCACAAGTCAAGCTCAGACCACGCTGACAAGACTTTGATGAGCGCAAGTCAAGCTCAGACCACGCTGACAAGACTTTGATGAGCGCAAGTCAAGCTCAGACCACGCTGACAAGACTTTGATGAGCGCAAGTCAAGCTCAGACCACGCTGATAAGACTTTGATGAGCGCAAGTCAAGCTCAGACCACGCTGACAAGACTTTGATGAGCGCAAGTCAAGCTCAGACCACGCTGACAAGACTTTGATCAGCACAAGTCAAGCTCAGACCACGCTGACAAGACTTTGATGAGCGCATGCAAGACAAGCTCAGACCACGCTGATAAGACTTTGATGAGCGCAAGTCAAGCTCAGACCACGCTGACAAGACTTTGATGAGCGCATGCAAGACAAGCTCAGACCACGCTGATAAGACTTTGATGAGCGCAAGTCAAGCTCAGACCACGCTGACAAGACTTTGATGAGCGCATGCAAGACAAGCTCAGACCACGCTGATAAGACTTTGATGAGCGCAAGTCAAGCTCAGACCACGCTGTGAAGACTTTGATGAGCGCAAGTCAAGCTCAGACAACGCTGACAAGACTTTGATGTGCGCATGCAAGACAAGCTCAGACCACGCTGACAAGACTTTGATGAGCGCAAGTCAAGCTCAGACCACGCTGACAAGACTTTGATGAGCGCAAGTCAAGCTCAGACCACGCTGACAAGACTTTGATGAGCGCAAGACAAGCTCAGACCACGCTGACAAGACTTTGATGAGCGCAAGACAAGCTCAGACCACGCTGACAAGACTTTGATGAGCGCAAGACAAGCTCAGACCACGCTGACAAGACTTTGATGAGCGCAAGTCAAGCTCAGACCACGCTGACAAGACTTTGATGAGCGCAAGTCAAGCTCAGACCACGCTGACAAGACTTTGATGAGCGCAAGTCAAGCTCAGACCACGCTGACAAGACTTTGATGAGCGCAAGTCAAGCTCAGACCACGCTGACAAGACTTTGATGAGCGCAAGTCAAGCTCAGACCACGCTGATAAGACTTTGATGAGCGCAAGACAAGCTCAGACCACGCTGACAAGACTTTGATGAGCGCATGCAAGACAAGCTCAGACCACGCTGATAAGACTTTGATGAGCACAAGTCAAGCTCAGACCACGCTGACAAGACTTTGATGAGCGTAAGTCAAGCTCAGACCACGCTGACAAGACTTTGATGAGCGCAAGTCAAGCTCAGACCACGCTGACAAGACTTTGATGAGCGCAAGTCAAGCTCAGACTACGCTGACAAGACTTTGATGAGCGCAAGTCAAGCTCAGACCACGCTGACAAGACTTTGATGAGCGCAAGTCAAGCTCAGACCACGCTGATAAGACTTTGATGAGCGCAAGACAAGCTCAGACCACGCTGACAAGACTTTGATGAGCGCAAGTCAAGCTCAGACCACGCTGACAAGACTTTGATGAGCGCAAGTCAAGCTCAGACCACGCTGACAAGACTTTGATGAGCGCAAGGCAAGCTCAGCCCACGCTGAGAAGACTTTGATGAGCGCAAGTCAAGCTCAGACCACGCTGACAAGACTTTGATGAGCGCATGCAAGACAAGCTCAGACCACGCTGATAAGACTTTGATGAGCGCAAGTCAAGCTCAGACCACGCTGACAAGACTTTGATGAGCGCAAATCAAGCTCAGACCACGGTGACAAGACTTTGATGAGCGCAAGGCAAGCTCAGACCACGCTGACAAGACTTTGATGAGCGCAAGACAAGCTCAGACCACGCTGACAAGACTTTGATGAGCGCAAGACAAGCTCAGACTACGCTGACAAGACTTTGATGAGCGCAAGACAAGCTCAGACCACGCTGACAAGACTTTGATGAGCACAAGTCAAGCTCAGACCACGCTGACAAGACTTTGATGAGCGCAAGTCAAGCTCAGACTACGCTGACAAGACTTTGATGAGCGCAAGTCAAGCTCAGACCACACTGACAAGACTTTGATGAGCGCAAGTCAAGCTCAGACCACGCTGACAAGACTTTGATGAGCGCAAGTCAAGCTCAGACCACGCTGACAAGACTTTGATGAGCGCAAGTCAAGCTCAGACCACGCTGACAAGACTTTGATGAGCGCAAGTCAAGCTCAGACCACGCTGATAAGACTTTGATGAGCGCAAGTCAAGCTCAGACCACGCTGACAAGACTTTGATGAGCGCATGCAAGACAAGCTCAGACCACGCTGATAAGACTTTGATGAGCGCAAGTCAAGCTCAGACCACGCTGACAAGACTTTGATGAGCGCAAGTCAAGCTCAGACCACGCTGACAAGACTTTGATGAGCGCAAGGCAAGCTCAGACCACGCTGACAAGACTTTGATGAGCGCAAGTCAAGCTCAGACCACACTGACAAGACTTTGATGAGCGCAAGTCAAGCTCAGACCACACTGACAAGACTTTGATGAGCGCAAGTCAAGCTCAGACCACGCTGACAAGACTTTGATGAGCGCAAGTCAAGCTCAGACCACGCTGACAAGACTTTGATGAGCGCAAGTCAAGCTCAGACCACGCTGACAAGACTTTGATGAGCGAAAGGCAAGCTCAGACCACGCTGAGAAGACTTTGATGAGCGCAAGTCAAGCTCAGACCACGCTGACAAGACTTTGATGAGCGCATGCAAGACAAGCTCAGACCACGCTGATAAGACTTTGATGAACGCAAGTCAAGCTCAGACCACGCTGACAAGACTTTGATGAGCGCAAGTCAAGCTCAGACCACGCTGACAAGACTTTGATGAGCGCAAGTCAAGCTAAGACCACGCTGACAAGACTTTGATGAGCGCAAGTCAAGCTCAGACCACGCTGACAAGACTTTGATGAGCGCATGCAAGACAAGCTCAGACCACGCTGATAAGACTTTGATGAGCGCAAGTCAAGCTCAGACCACGCTGACAAGACTTTGATGAGCGCAAGTCAAGCTCAGACCACGCTGATAAGACTTTGATGAGCGCAAGTCAAGCTCAGACCACGCTGACAAGACTTTGATGAGCGCAAGTCAAGCTCAGACCACGCTGACAAGACTTTGATGAGCGCATGCAAGACAAGCTCAGACCACGCTGATAAGACTTTGATGAGCGCAAGTCAAGCTCAGACCACGCTGACAAGACTTTGATGAGCGCAAGACAAGCTCAGACCACGCTGACAAGACTTTGATGAGCGCAAGTCAAGCTCAGACCACGCTGACAAGACTTTGATGAGCGCAAGTCAAGCTCAGACCACGCTGACAAGACTTTGATGAGCGCAAGTCAAGCTCAGACCACGCTGAGAATTCTTTGATGAGCGCAAGTCAAGCTCAGACCACGCTGACAAGACTTTGATGAGCGCAAGTCAAGCTCAGACCACGCTGATAAGACTTTGATGAGCGCAAGTCAAGCTCAGACCACGCTGACAAGACTTTGATGAGCGCAAGGCAAGCTCAGACCACGCTGACAAGACTTTGATGAGCGCAAGACAAGCTCAGACCACGCTGACAAGACTTTGATGAGCGCAAGACAAGCTCAGACCAGGCTGACAAGACTTTGATGAGCACAAGTCAAGCTCAGACCACGCTGACAAGACTTTGATGAGCGCAAGTCAAGCTCAGACCACGCTGACAAGACTTTGATGAGCGCAAGTCAAGCTCAGACTACGCTGACCAGACTTTGATGAGCGCAAGTCAAGCTCAGACCACACTGACAAGACTTTGATGAGCGCAAGTCAAGCTCAGACCACGCTGACAAGACTTTGATGAGCGCAAGTCAAGCTCAGACCACGCTGACAAGACTTTGATGAGCGCAAGTCAAGCTCAGACCACGCTGACAAGACTTTGATGAGCGCAAGGCAAGCTCAGACCACGCTGACAAGACTTTGATGAGCGCATGCAAGACAAGCTCAGACCACGCTGATAAGACTTTGATGAGCGCATGCAAGACAAGCTCAGACCACGCTGATAAGACTTTGATGAGCGCAAGTCAAGCTCAAACCACGCTGACAAGACTTTGATGAGCGCAAGTCAAGCTCAGACCACGCTGACAAGACTTTGATGAGCGCAAGTCAAGCTCAAACCACGCTGACAAGACTTTGATGAGCGCAAGTCAAGCTCAGACCACGCTGACAAGACTTTGATGAGCGCAAGTCAAGCTCAGACCACGCTGACAAGACTTTGATGAGCGCAAGTCAAGCTCAGACCACGCTGACAAGACTTTGATGAGCGCAAGTCAAGCTCAGACCACGGTGATAAGACTTTGATGAGCGCAAGTCAAGCTCAGACCACGCTGACAAGACTTTGATGAGCGCATGCAAGACAAGCTCAGACCACGCTGATAAGACTTTGATGAGCGCAAGTCAAGCTCAGACCACGCTGACAAGACTTTGATGAGCGCAAGTCAAGCTCAGACCACGCTGACAAGACTTTGATGAGCGCAAGGCAAGCTCAGACCACGCTGACAAGACTTTGATGAGCGCAAGACAAGCTCAGACCACGCTGACAAGACTTTGATGAGCGCAAGACAAGCTCAGACCACGCTGACAAGACTTTGATGAGCGCAAGTCAAGCTCAGACTACGCTGACAAGACTTTGATGAGCGCAAGTCAAGCTCAGACCACACTGACAAGACTTTGATGAGCGCAAGTCAAGCTCAGACCACACTGACAAGACTTTGATGAGCGCAAGTCAAGCTCAGACCACGCTGACAAGACTTTGATGAGCGCAAGTCAAGCTCAGACCACGCTGACAAGACTTTGATGAGCGCAAGTCAAGCTCAGACTACGCTGACAAGACTTTGATGAGCGCAAGTCAAGCTCAGACCACGCTGACAAGACTTTGATGAGCGCAAGTCAAGCTCAGACCACGCTGACAAGACTTTGATGAGCGCAAGTCAAGCTCAGACCACGCTGACAAGACTTTGATGAGCGCAAGTCAAGCTCAGACCACGCTGACAAGACTTTGATGAGCGCAAGTCAAGCTCAGACCACAAGACACGCAAGCTGACACGCTGACAAGACTTTTGATGAGCGCAAGTCAAGCTCAGACCACGCTGACAAGACTTTGATGAGCGCAAGCAAGCTCAGACCACGCTGACAAGACTTTGATGAGCGCAAGTCAAGCTCAGACCACGCTGACAAGACTTTGATGAGCGCAAGTCAAGCTCAGACCACGCTGACAAGACTTTGATGAGCGCAAGTCAAGCTCAGACCACGCTGACAAGACTTTGATGAGCGCAAGTCAAGCTCAGACCACGCTGACAAGACTTTGATGAGCGCAAGTCAAGCTCAGACCACGCTGACAGAGAGCAAGTCAGACGCGACAAGACTTTGTCAAGCTCAGACCACGCTGAAAGACTTTGATGAGCGCAAGTCAAGCTCAGACCACGCTGACAAGACTTTGATGAGCGCAAGTCAAGCTCAGACCACGCTGACAAGACTTTGATGAGCGCAAGTCAAGCTCAGACCACGCTGACAAGACTTTGATGAGGACAAGTCAAGCTCAGACCACGCTGACAAGACTTTGATGAGCGCAAGTCAAGCTCAGACCACGCTGAAAAGACTTTGATGAGCGCAAGTCAAGCTCAGACCACGCTGACAAGACTTTGATGAGCGCAAGTCAAGCTCAGACCACGCTGACAAGACTTTGATGAGCGCAAGTCAAGCTCAGACCACGCTGACAAGACTTTGATGAGCGCAAGGCAAACTCAGCCCACGCTGACAAGACTTTGATGAGCGCAAGTCAAGCTCAGACCACGCTGACAAGACTTTGATGAGCGCATGCAAGACAAGCTCAGACCACGCTGATAAGACTTTGATGAGCGCAAGTCAAGCTCAGACCACGCTGACAAGACTTTGATGAGCGCAAGTCAAGCTCAGAACACGGTGACAAGACTTTGATGAGCGCAAGGCAAGCTCAGACCACGCTGACAAGACTTTGATGAGCGCAAGACAAGCTCAGACCACGCTGACAAGACTTTGATGAGCGCAAGACAAGCTCAGACCACGCTGACAAGACTTTGATGAGCACAAGTCAAGCTCAGACCACGCTGACAAGACTTTGATGAGCGCAAGTCAAGCTCAGACCACGCTGACAAGACTTTGATGAGCGCAAGTGAAGCTCAGACTACGCTGACAAGACTTTGATGAGCGCAAGTCAAGCTCAGACCACACTGACAAGACTTTGATGAGCGCAAGTCAAGCTCAGACCACGCTGACAAGACTTTGATGAGCGCAAGTCAAGCTCAGACCACGCTGACAAGACTTTGATGAGCGCAAGTCAAGCTCAGACCACGCTGACAAGACTTTGATGAGCGCAAGTCAAGCTCAGACCACGCTGACAAGACTTTGATGAGCGCAAGTCAAGCTCAGACCACGCTGACAAGACTTTGATGAGCGCAAGTCAAGCTCAGACCACGCTGACAAGACTTTGATGAGCGCAAGGCAAGCTCAGACCACGCTGAGAAGACTTTGATGAGCGCAAGTCAAGCTCAGACCACGCTGACAAGACTTTGATGAGCGCATGCAAGACAAGCTCAGACCACGCTGATAAGACTTTGATGAGCGCAAGACAAGCTCAGACCACGCTGACAAGACTTTGATGAGCGCAAGACAAGCTCAGACCACGCTGACAAGACTTTGATGAGCGCAAGACAAGCTCAGACCACGCTGACAAGGCTTTGATGAGCACAAGTCAAGCTCAGACCACGCTGACAAGACTTTGATGAGCGCAAGTCAAGCTCAGACCACGCTGACAAGACTTTGATGAGCGCAAGTGAAGCTCAGACTACGCTGACAAGACTTTGATGAGCGCAAGTCAAGCTCAGACCACACTGACAAGACTTTGATGAGCGCAAGTCAAGCTCAGACCACGCTGACAAGACTTTGATGAGCGCAAGTCAAGCTCAGACCACGCTGACAAGACTTTGACGAGCGCAAGTCAAGCTCAGACCACGCTGACAAGACTTTGATGAGCGCAAGTCAAGCTCAGACCACGCTGACAAGACTTTGATGAGCGCAAGTCAAGCTCAGACCACGCTGACAAGACTTTGATGAGCGCAAGTCAAGCTCAGACCACGCTGACAAGACTTTGATGAGCGCAAGGCAAGCTCAGACCACGCTGAGAAGACTTTGATGAGCGCAAGTCAAGCTCAGACCACGCTGACAAGACTTTGATGAGCGCATGCAAGACAAGCTCAGACCACGCTGATAAGACTTTGATGAGCGCAAGTCAAGCTCAGACCACGCTGACAAGACTTTGATGAGCGCAAGTCAAGCTCAGACCACGCTGACAAGACTTTGATGAGCGCAAGGCAAGCTCAGACCACGCTGACAAGACTTTGATGAGCGCAAGTCAAGCTCAGACCACGCTGACAAGACTTTGATGAGCGCAAGTCAAGCTCAGACCACGCTGATAAGACTTTGATGAGCGCAAGTCAAGCTCAGACCACGCTGACAAGACTTTGATGAGCGCAAGGCAAGCTCAGACCACGCTGACAAGACTTTGATGAGCGCAAGTCAAGCTCAGACCACGCTGACAAGACTTTGATGAGCGCAAGTCAAGCTCAGACCACGCTGATAAGACTTTGATGAGCGCAAGTCAAGCTCAGACCACGCTGACAAGACTTTGATGAGCGCAAGTCAAGCTCAGACCACGCTGACAAGACTTTGATGAGCGCAAGTCAAGCTCAGACCACGCTGACAAGACTTTGATGAGCGCAAGGCAAGCTCAGACCACGCTGAGAAGACTTTGATGAGCGCAAGTCAAGCTCAGACCACGCTGACAAGACTTTGATGAGCGCAAGTCAAGCTCAGACCACGCTGACAAGACTTTGATGAGCGCAAGTCAAGCTCAGACCACGCTGACAAGACTTTGAGAGCGCAAGGCAAGCTCAGACCACGCTGACAAGACTTTGATGAGCACAAGTCAAGCTCAGACCACGCTGACAAGACTTTGATGAGCGCAAGTCAAGCTCAGACCACGCTGACAAGACTTTGATGAGCGCAAGTCAAGCTCAGACTACGCTGACAAGACTTTGATGAGCACAAGTCAAGCTCAGACCACGCTGACAAGACTTTGATGAGCGCAAGTCAAGCTCAGACCACGCTGATAAGACTTTGATGAGCGCAAGTCAAGCTCAGACCACGCTGACAAGACTTTGATGAGCGCAAGTCAAGCTCAGACCACGCTGACAAGACTTTGATGAGCGCAAGTCAAGCTCAGACCACGCTGACAAGACTTTGATGAGCGCAAGTCAAGCTCAGACCACGCTGACAAGACTTTGATGAGCGCAAGTCAAGCTCAGACCACGCTGACAAGACTTTGATGAGCGCAAGGCAAGCTCAGACCACGCTGAGAAGACTTTGATGAGCGCAAGTCAAGCTCAGACCACGCTGACAAGACTTTGATGAGCGCATGCAAGACAAGCTCAGACCACGCTGATAAGACTTTGATGAGCGCAAGTCAAGCTCAGACCACGCTGACAAGACTTTGATGAGCGCAAGTCAAGCTCAGACCACGCTGACAAGACTTTGATGAGCGCAAGGCAAGCTCAGACCACGCTGACAAGACTTTGATGAGCGCAAGTCAAGCTCAGACCACGCTGACAAGACTTTGATGAGCGCAAGTCAAGCTCAGACCACGCTGATAAGACTTTGATGAGCGCAAGTCAAGCTCAGACCACGCTGACAAGACTTTGATGAGCGCAAGTCAAGCTCAGACCACGCTGACAAGACTTTGATGAGCGCAAGTCAAGCTCAGACCACGCTGACAAGACTTTGATGAGCGCAAGGCAAGCTCAGCCCACGCTGACAAGACTTTGATGAGCGCAAGTCAAGCTCAGACCACGCTGACAAGACTTTGATGAGCGCAAGTCAAGCTCAGACCACGCTGACAAGACTTTGATGAGCGCAAGGCAAGCTCAGCCCACGCTGAGAAGACTTTGATGAGCGCAAGTCAAGCTCAGTCCACGCTGACAAGACTTTGATGAGCGCAAGTCAAGCTCAGACCACGCTGACAAGACTTTGATGAGCGCAAGTCAAGCTCAGACCACGCTGACAAGACTTTGATGAGCGCAAGGCAAGCTCAGACCACGCTGACAAGACTTTGATCAGCACAAGTCAAGCTCAGACCACGCTGACAAGACTTTGATGAGCGCAAGTCAAGCTCAGACCACGCTGACAAGACTTTGATGAGCGCAAGTCAAGCTCAGACCACGCTGACAAGACTTTGATGAGCGCAAGTCAAGCTCAGACCACGCTGACAAGACTTTGATGAGCGCAAGGCAAGCTCAGACCACGCTGAGAAGACTTTGATGAGCGAAAGTCAAGCTCAGACCACGCTGACAAGACTTTGATGAGCGCAAGTCAAGCTCAGACCACGCTGACAAGACTTTGATGAGCGCAAGTCAAGCTCAGACCACGCTGACAAGACTTTGATGAGCGCAAGGCAAGCTCAGACCACGCTGAGAAGACTTTGATGAGCGCAAGTCAAGCTCAGACCACGCTGACAAGACTTTGATGAGCGCATGCAAGACAAGCTCAGACCACGCTGATAAGACTTTGATGAGCGCAAGTCAAGCTCAGACCACGCTGACAAGACTTTGATGAGCGCAAGTCAAGCTCAGACCACGCTGACAAGACTTTGATGAGCGCATGCAAGACAAGCTCAGACCACGCTGACAAGACTTTGATGAGCGCAAGTCAAGCTCAGACCACGCTGACAAGACTTTGATGAGCGCAAGTCAAGCTCAGACCACGCTGACAAGACTTTGATGAGCGCAAGGCAAGCTCAGACCACGCTGACAAGACTTTGATGAGCGCAAGTCAAGCTCAGACCACGCTGACAAGACTTTGATGAGCGCAAGTCAAGCTCAGACCACGCTGACAAGACTTTGATGAGCGCAAGTGAAGCTCAGACTACGCTGACAAGACTTTGATGAGCGGAAGTCAAGCTCAGACCACACTGACAAGACTTTGATGAGCGCAAGTCAAGCTCAGACCACGCTGACAAGACTTTGATGAGCGCAAGTCAAGCTCAGACCACGCTGACAAGACTTTGACGAGCGCAAGTCAAGCTCAGACCACGCTGACAAGACTTTGATGAGCGCAAGTCAAGCTCAGACCACGCTGACAAGACTTTGATGAGCGCAAGTCAAGCTCAGACCACGCTGACAAGACTTTGATGAGCGCAAGTCAAGCTCAGACCACGCTGACAAGACTTTGATGAGCGCAAGGCAAGCTCAGACCACGCTGAGAAGACTTTGATGAGCGCAAGTCAAGCTCAGACCACGCTGACAAGACTTTGATGAGCGCATGCAAGACAAGCTCAGACCACGCTGATAAGACTTTGATGAGCGCAAGTCAAGCTCAGACCACGCTGACAAGACTTTGATGAGCGCAAGTCAAGCTCAGACCACGCTGACAAGACTTTGATGAGCGCAAGGCAAGCTCAGACCACGCTGACAAGACTTTGATGAGCGCAAGTCAAGCTCAGACCACGCTGACAAGACTTTGATGAGCGCAAGTCAAGCTCAGACCACGCTGATAAGACTTTGATGAGCGCAAGTCAAGCTCAGACCACGCTGACAAGACTTTGATGAGCGCAAGTCAAGCTCAGACCACGCTGACAAGACTTTGATGAGCGCAAGTCAAGCTCAGACCACGCTGACAAGACTTTGATGAGCGCAAGGCAAGCTCAGCCCACGCTGAGAAGACTTTGATGAGCGCAAGTCAAGCTCAGACCACGCTGACAAGACTTTGATGAGCGCAAGTCAAGCTCAGACCACGCTGACAAGACTTTGATGAGCGCAAGTCAAGCTCAGACCACGCTGACAAGACTTTGAGAGCGCAAGGCAAGCTCAGACCACGCTGACAAGACTTTGATGAGCACAAGTCAAGCTCAGACCACGCTGACAAGACTTTGATGAGCGCAAGTCAAGCTCAGACCACGCTGACAAGACTTTGATGAGCGCAAGTCAAGCTCAGACTACGCTGACAAGACTTTGATGAGCACAAGTCAAGCTCAGACCACGCTGACAAGACTTTGATGAGCGCAAGTCAAGCTCAGACCACGCTGATAAGACTTTGATGAGCGCAAGTCAAGCTCAGACCACGCTCACAAGACTTTGATGAGCGCAAGTCAAGCTCAGACCACGCTGACAAGACTTTGATGAGCGCAAGTCAAGCTCAGACCACGCTGACAAGACTTTGATGAGCGCAAGGCAAGCTCAGACCACGCTGAGAAGACTTTGATGAGCGCAAGTCAAGCGCAGACCACGCTGACAAGACTTTGATGAGCGCATGCAAGACAAGCTCAGACCACGCTGATAAGACTTTGATGAGCGCAAGTCAAGCTCAGACCACGCTGACAAGACTTTGATGAGCGCAAGTCAAGCTCAGACCACGCTGACAAGACTTTGATGAGCGCAGGTCAAGCTCAGACCACGCTGACAAGACTTTGATGAGCGCAAGTCAAGCTCAGACCACGCTGACAAGACTTTGATGAGCGCAAGGCAAGCTCAGACCACGCTGACAAGACTTTGATGAGCGCAAGTCAAGCTCAGACCACGCTGACAAGACTTTGATGAGCGCATGCAAGACAAGCTCAGACCACGCTGATAAGACTTTGATGAGCGCAAGACAAGCTCAGACCACGCTGACAAGACTTTGATGAGCGCAAGTCAAGCTCAAACCACGCTGACAAGACTTTGATGAGCGCAAGGCAAGCTCAGACCACGCTGATAAGACTTTGATGAGCGCAAGTCAAGCTCAGACCACGCTGACAAGACTTTGATGAGCGCAAGTCAAGCTCAGACCACGCTGACAAGACTTTGATGAGCGCAAGTCAAGCTCAGACCACGCTGACAAGACTTTGATGAGCGCAAGTCAAGCTCAGACCACACTGACAAGACTTTGATGAGCGCAAGTCAAGCTCAGACCACGTTGACAAGACTTTGATGAGCGCAAGTCAAGCTCAGACCACGCTGACAAGACTTTGATGAGCGCAAGTCAAGCTCAGACCACGCTGACAAGACTTTGATGAGCGCAAGTCAAGCTCAGACCACGCTGACAAGACTTTGTTGAGCGCAAGGCAACCTCAGAACACGCTGAGAAGACTTTGATGAGCGCAGGTCAAGCTCAGACCACGCTGACAAGACTTTGATGAGCGCATGCAGGACAAGCTCAGACCACGCTGATAAGACTTTGATGAGCGCAAGTCAAACTCAGACCACGCTGACAAGACTTTGATGAGCGCAAGTCAAGCTCAGACCACGCTGAAAAGACTTTGATGAGCACAAGTCAAGCTCAGACCACGCTGACAAGACTTTGATGGGCGCAAGTCAAGCTCAGACCACGCTGACAAGACTTTGATGAGCGCAAGTCAAGCTCAGACTACGCTGACAAGACTTTGATGAGCACAAGTCAAGCTCAGACCACGCTGACAAGACTTTGATGAGCGCAAGTCAAGCTCAGACCACGCTGATAAGACTTTGATGAGCGCAAGTCAAGCTCAGACCACGCTGACAAGACTTTGATGAGCGCAAGTCAAGCTCAGACCACGCTGACAAGATTTTGATGAGCGCAAGTCAAGCTCAGACTACGCTGACAAGACTTTGATGAGGACAAGTCAAGCTCAGACCACGCTGACAAGACTTTGATGAGCGCAAGTCAAGCTCAGACCACGCTGATAAGACTTTGATGAGCGCAAGTCAAGCTCAGACCACGCTGACAAGACTTTGATGAGCGCAAGTCAAGCTCAGACCACGCTGACAAGACTTTGATGAGCGCAAGTCAAGCTCAGACCACGCTGACAAGACTTTGATGAGCGCAAGGCAAACTCAGCCCACGCTGAGAAGACTTTGATGAGCGCAAGTCAAGCTCAGACCACGCTGACAAGACTTTGATGAGCGCATGCAAGACAAGCTCAGACCACGCTGATAAGACTTTGATGAGCGCAAGTCAAGCTCAGACCACGCTGACAAGACTTTGATGAGCGCAAGTCAAGCTCAGACCACGCTGACAAGACTTTGATGAGCGCAAGGCAAGCTCAGACCACGCTGACAAGACTTTGATGAGCGCAAGACAAGCTCAGACCACGCTGACAAGACTTTGATGAGCGCAAGACAAGCTCAGACCACGCTGACAAGACTTTGATGAGCACAAGTCAAGCTCAGACCACGCTGACAAGACTTTGATGAGCGCAAGTCAAGCTCAGACCACGCTGACAAGACTTTGATGAGCGCAAGTGAAGCTCAGACCACGCTGACAAGACTTTGATGAGCGCAAGTCAAGCTCAGACCACGCTGACAAGACTTTGATGAGCGCAAGTCAAGCTCAGACCACGCTGACAAGACTTTGATGAGCGCAAGTCAAGCTCAGACCACGCTGACAAGACTTTGACGAGCGCAAGTCAAGCTCAGACCACGCTGACAAGACTTTGATGAGCGCAAGTCAAGCTCAGACCACGCTGACAAGACTTTGATGAGCGCAAGTCAAGCTCAGACCACGCTGACAAGACTTTGATGAGCGCAAGTCAAGCTCAGACCACGCTGACAAGACTTTGATGAGCGCAAGGCAAGCTCAGACCACGCTGAGAAGACTTTGATGAGCGCAAGTCAAGCTCAGACCACGCTGACAAGACTTTGATGAGCGCATGCAAGACAAGCTCAGACCACGCTGATAAGACTTTGACGAGCGCAAGTCAAGCTCAGACCACGCTGACAAGACTTTGATGAGCGCATGCAAGACAAGCTCAGACCACGCTGATAAGACTTTGATGAGCGCATGCAAGACAAGCTCAGACCACGCTGATAAGACTTTGATGAGCGCAAGTCAAGCTCAGACCACGCTGACAAGACTTTGATGAGCGCAAGTCAAGCTCAGACCACGCTGACAAGACTTTGATGAGCGAAAGTCAAGCTCAGACCACGCTGACAAGACTTTGATGAGCGTATGCAAGACAAGCTCAGACCACGCTGATAAGACTTTGATGAGCGCAAGTCAAGCTCAGACCACGCTGACAAGACTTTGATGAGCGCAAGTCAAGCTCAGACCACGCTGACAAGACTTTGATGAGCGCAAGTCAAGCTCAGACCACGCTGACAAGACTTTGATGAGCGTATGCAAGACAAGCTCAGACCACGCTGATAAGACTTTGATGAGCGCAAGTCAAGCTCAGACCACGCTGACAAGACTTTGATGAGCGCAAGTCAAGCTCAGACCACGCTGACAAGACTTTGATGAGCGCAAGTCAAGCTCAGACCACGCTGACAAGACTTTGATGAGCGTATGCAAGACAAGCTCAGACCACGCTGACAAGACTTTGATGAGCGCAAGTCAAGCTCAGACCACGCTGACAAGACTTTGATGAGCGCAAGTCAAGCTCAGACCACACTGACAAGACTTTGATGAGCGCAAGTCAAGCTCAGACCACGCTGACAAGACTTTGATGAGCGCAAGTCAAGCTCAGACCACGCTGACAAGACTTTGATGAGCGCAAGTCAAGCTCAGACCACGCTGACAAGACTTTGACGAGCGCAAGTCAAGCTCAGACCACGCTGACAAGACTTTGATGAGCGCAAGTCAAGCTCAGACCACGCTGACAAGACTTTGATGAGCGCATGCAAGACAAGCTCAGACCACGCTGATAAGACTTTGATGAGCGCATGCAAGACAAGCTCAGACCACGCTGATAAGACTTTGATGAGCGCAAGTCAAGCTCAAACCACGCTGACAAGACTTTGATGAGCGCAAGTCAAGCTCAGACCACGCTGACAAGACTTTGATGAGCGCAAGTCAAGCTCAGACCACGCTGACAAGACTTTGATGAGCGTATGCAAGACAAGCTCAGACCACGCTGATAAGACTTTGATGAGCGCAAGTCAAGCTCAGACCACGCTGACAAGACTTTGATGAGCGCAAGTCAAGCTCAGACCACGCTGACAAGACTTTGATGAGCGCAAGTCAAGCTCAGACCACGCTGACAAGACTTTGATGAGCGTATGCAAGACAAGCTCAGACCACGCTGACAAGACTTTGATGAGCGCAAGTCAAGCTTAGACCACGCTGACAAGACTTTGATGAGCGCAAGTCAAGCTCAGACCACACTGACAAGACTTTGATGAGCGCAAGTCAAGCTCAGACCACGCTGACAAGACTTTGATGAGCGCAAGTCAAGCTCAGACCACGCTGACAAGACTTTGATGAGCGCAAGTCAAGCTCAGACCACGCTGACAAGACTTTGACGAGCGCAAGTCAAGCTCAGACCACGCTGACAAGACTTTGATGAGCGCAAGTCAAGCTCAGACCACGCTGACAAGACTTTGATGAGCGCATGCAAGACAAGCTCAGACCACGCTGATAAGACTTTGATGAGCGCATGCAAGACAAGCTCAGACCACGCTGATAAGACTTTGATGAGCACAAGTCAAGCTCAGACCACGCTGACAAGACTTTGATGAGCGTAAGTCAAGCTCAGACCACGCTGATAAGACTTTGATGAGCGCAAGTCAAGCTCAGACCACGCTGACAAGACTTTGATGAGCGCAAGTCAAGCTCAGACCACGCTGACAAGACTTTGATGAGCGCATGCAAGACAAGCTCAGACCACGCTGATAAGACTTTGATGAGCGCAAGTCAAGCTCAGACCACGCTGACAAGACTTTGATGAGCGCAAGTCAAGCTCAGACCACGCTGACAAGACTTTGATGAGCGCAAGTCAAGCTCAGACCACGCTGACAAGACTTTGATGAGCGTATGCAAGACAAGCTCAGACCACGCTGACAAGACTTTGATGAGCGCAAGTCAAGCTTAGACCACGCTGACAAGACTTTGATGAGCGCAAGTCAAGCTCAGACCACACTGACAAGACTTTGATGAGCGCAAGTCAAGCTCAGACCACGCTGACAAGACTTTGATGAGCGCAAGTCAAGCTCAGACCACGCTGACAAGACTTTGATGAGCGCAAGTCAAGCTCAGACCACGCTGACAAGACTTTGACGAGCGCAAGTCAAGCTCAGACCACGCTGACAAGACTTTGATGAGCGCAAGTCAAGCTCAGACCACGCTGACAAGACTTTGATGAGCGCAAGTCAAGCTCAGACCACGCTGACAAGACTTTGATGAGCGCAAGTCAAGCTCAGACTACGCTGACAAGACTTTGATGAGCGCAAGTCAAGCTCAGACCACACTGACAAGACTTTGATGAGCGCAAGTCAAGCTCAGACCACGCTGACAAGACTTTGATGAGCGCAAGTCAAGCTCAGACCACGCTGACAAGACTTTGACGAGCGCAAGTCAAGCTCAGACCACGCTGACAAGACTTTGATGAGCGCAAGTCAAGCTCAGACCACGCTGACAAGACTTTGATGAGCGCAAGTCAAGCTCAGACCACGCTGACAAGACTTTGATGAGCGCAAGTCAAGCTCAGACCACGCTGACAAGACTTTGATGAGCGCAAGGCAAGCTCAGACCACGCTGAGAAGACTTTGATGAGCGCAAGTCAAGCTCAGACGACGCTGACAAGACTTTGATGAGCGCATGCAAGACAAGCTCAGACCACGCTGATAAGACTTTGATGAGGGCAAGTCAAGCTCAGACCACACTGACAAGACTTTGATGAGCGCAAGTCAAGCTCAGACCACGCTGACAAGACTTTGATGAGCGCAAGGCAAGCTCAGACCACGCTGACAAGACTTTGATGAGCGCAAGACAAGCTCAGACCACGCTGACAAGACTTTGATGAGCGCAAGACAAGCTCAGACCACGCTGACAAGACTTTGATGAGCACAAGTCAAGCTCAGACCACGCTGACAAGACTTTGATGAGCGCAAGTCAAGCTCAGACCACGCTGACAAGACTTTGATGAGCGCAAGTCAAGCTCAGACTACGCTGACCAGACTTTGATGAGCGCAAGTCAAGCTCAGACCAGACTGACAAGACTTTGATGAGCGCAAGTCAAGCTCAGACCACGCTGACAAGACTTTGATGAGCGCAAGTCAAGCTCAGACCACGCTGACAAGACTTTGATGAGCGCAAGTCAAGCTCAGACCACGCTGACAAGACTTTGACGAGCGCAAGTGAAGCTCAGACCACGCTGACAAGACTTTGATGAGCGCAAGTCAAGCTCAGACCACGCTGACAAGACTTTGATGAGCGCAAGGCAAGCTCAGACCACGCTGACAAGACTTTGATGAGCGCAAGACAAGCTCAGACCACGCTGACAAGACTTTGATGAGCGCAAGACAAGCTCAGACCACGCTGACAAGACTTTGACGAGCACAAGTCAAGCTCAGACCACGCTGACAAGACTTGGATGAGCGCAAGTCAAGCTCAGACCACGCTGACAAGACTTTGATGAGCGCAAGTCAAGCTCAGACTACGCTGACAAGACTTTGATGAGCGCAAGTCAAGCTGAGACCACACTGACAAGACTTTGATGAGCGCAAGTCAAGCTCAGACCACGCTGACAAGACTTTGATGAGCGCAAGTCAAGCTCAGACCACGCTGACAAGACTTTGATGAGCGCAAGTCAAGCTCAGACCACGCTGACAAGACTTTGATGAGCGCAAGTCAAGCTCAGACCACGCTGATAAGACTTTGATGAGCGCATGCAAGACAAGCTCAGACCACGCTGATAAGACTTTGATGAGCGAAGTCAAGCTCAGACCACGCTGAGAAGACTTTGATGAGCGCAAGTCAAGCTCAGACCACGCTGACAAGACTTTGATGAGCGCAAGTCAAGCTCAGACCACGCTGACAAGACTTTGATGAGCGCAAGTCAAGCTCAGACCACGGTGACAAGACTTTGATGAGCGCAAGGCAAGCTCAGACCACGCTGACAAGACTTTGATGAGCGCAAGACAAGCTCAGACCACGCTGACAAGACTTTGATGAGCGCAAGTCAAGCTCAGACCACGCTGACAAGACTTTGATGAGCGCAAGTCAAGCTCAGACCACGCTGACAAGACTTTGATGAGCGCAAGTCAAGCTCAGACCACGCTGACAAGACTTTGATGAGCGCAAGTCAAGCTCAGACTACGCTGACAAGACTTTGATGAGCGCAAGTCAAGCTCAGACCACACTGACAAGACTTTGATGAGCGCAAGTCAAGCTCAGACCACGCTGACAAGACTTTGATGAGCGCAAGTCAAGCTCAGACCACGCTGACAAGACTTTGATGAGCGCAAGTCAAGCTCAGACATGCACGCTGACAAGACTTTGATGAGCGCAAGGCAAGGTCAGACCACGCTGACAAGACTTTGATGAGCGCAAGACAAGCTCAGACCACGCTGACAAGACTTTGATGAGCGCAAGACAAGCTCAGACCACGCTGACAAGACTTTGATGAGCACAAGTCAAGCTCAGACCACGCTGACAAGACTTTGATGAGCGCAAGTCAAGCTCAGACCACGCTGACAAGATTTTGATGAGCGCAAGTCAAGCTCAGACAACGCTGACAAGACTTTGATGAGCGCAAGTCAAGCTCAGACCACGCTGACAAGACTTTGATGAGCGCAAGTCAAGCTCAGACCACGCTGACAAGACTTTGATGAGCGCAAGTCAAGCTCAGACCACGCTGACAAGACTTTGATGAGCGCAAGTCAAGCTCAGACCACGCTGACAAGACTTTGATGAGCGCAAGTCAAGCTCAGACCACGCTGACAAGACTTTGATGAGCGCAAGGCAAGCTCAGCCCACGCTGAGAAGACTTTGATGAGCGCAAGTCAAGCTCAGACCACGCTGACAAGACTTTGATGAGCGCATGCAAGACAAGCTCAGACCACGCTGATAAGACTTTGATGAGCGCAAGTCAAGCTCAGACCACGCTGACAAGACTTTGATGAGCGCAAGTCAAGCTCAGACCACGGTGACAAGACTTTGATGAGCGCAAGGCAAGCTCAGACCACGCTGACAAGACTTTGATGAGCGCAAGACAAGCTCAGACCACGCTGACAAGACTTTGATGAGCGCAAGACAAGCTCAGACCACGCTGACAAGACTTTGATGAGCAGCAAGTCAAGCTCAGACCACGCTGACAAGACTTTGATGAGCGCAAGTCAAGCTCAGACCACGCTGACAAGACTTTGATGAGCGCAAGTCAAGCTCAGACCTGACGACTGACAAGACTTTGATGAGCGCAAGTCAAGCTCAGACCAGCTGACAAGACTTTGATGAGCGCAAGTCAAGCTCAGACCACGCTGACAAGACTTTGATGAGCGCAAGTCAAGCTCAGACCACGCTGACAAGACTTTGATGAGCGCAAGTCAAGCTCAGACCACGCTGACAAGACTTTGATGAGCGCAAGTCAAGCTCAGACCACGCTGACAAGACTTTGATGAGCGCAAGTCAAGCTCAGACCACGCTGACAAGACTTTGATGAGCGCAAGTCAAGCTCAGACCACGCTGACAAGACTTTGATGAGCGCAAGGCAAGCTCAGACCACGCTGAGAAGACTTTGATGAGCGCAAGTCAAGCTCAGACCACGCTGACAAGACTTTGATGAGCGCATGCAAGACAAGCTCAGACCACGCTGATAAGACTTTGATGAGCGCAAGTCAAGCTCAGACCACGCTGACAAGACTTTGATGAGCGCAAGTCAAGCTCAGACCACGCTGACAAGACTTTGATGAGCGCAAGGCAAGCTCAGACCACGCTGACAAGACTTTGATGAGCGCAAGACAAGCTCAGACCACGCTGACAAGACTTTGATGAGCGCAAGACAAGCTCAGACCACGCTGACAAGACTTTGATGAGCACAAGTCAAGCTCAGACCACGCTGACAAGACTTTGATGAGCGCAAGTCAAGCTCAGACCACGCTGACAAGACTTTGATGAGCGCAAGTCAAGCTCAGACTACGCTGACAAGACTTTGATGAGCGCAAGTCAAGCTCAGACCACGCTGAGAAGACTTTGATGAGCGCAAGTCAAGCTCAGACCACGCTGACAAGACTTTGATGAGCGCATGCAAGACAAGCTCAGACCACGCTGATAAGACTTTGATGAGCGCAAGTCAAGCTCAGACCACGCTGACAAGACTTTGATGAGCGCAAGTCAAGCTCAGACCACGCTGACAAGACTTTGATGAGAGCAAGGCAAGCTCAGACCACGCTGACAAGACTTTGATGAGCGCAAGACAAGCTCAGACCACGCTGACAAGACTTTGATGAGCGCAAGACAAGCTCAGACCACGCTGACAAGACTTTGATGAGCACAAGTCAAACTCAGACCACGCTGACAAGACTTTGATGAGCGCAAGTCAAGCTCAGACCACGCTGACAAGACTTTGATGAGCGCAAGTCAAGCTCAGACCACGCTGACAAGACTTTGATGAGCGCAAGTCAAGCTCAGACCACGCTGACAAGACTTTGATGAGCGCAAGTCAAGCTCAGACCACGCTGACAAGACTTTGATGAGCGCAAGGCAAGCTCAGCCCACGCAGAGAAGACTTTGATGAGCGCAAGTCAAGCTCAGACCACGCTGACAAGACTTTGATGAGCGCATGCAAGACAAGCTCAGACCACGCTGATAAGACTTTGATGAGCGCAAGTCAAGCTCAGACCACGCTGACAAGACTTTGATGAGCGCAAGTCAAGCTCAGACCACGGTGACAAGACTTTGATGAGCGCAAGGCAAGCTCCAGACCACGCTGACAAGACTTTGATGAGCGCAAGACAAGCTCAGACCACGCTGACAAGACTTTGATGAGCGCAAGACAAGCTCAGACCACGCTGACAAGACTTTGATGAGCACAAGTCAAGCTCAGACCACGCTGACAAGACTTTGATGAGCGCAAGTCAAGCTCAGACCACGCTGACAAGACTTTGATGAGCGCAAGTCAAGCTCAGACTACGCTGACCAGACTTTGATGAGCGCAAGTCAAGCTCAGACCACACTGACAAGACTTTGATGAGCGCAAGTCAAGCTCAGACCACGCTGACAAGACTTTGATGAGCGCAAGTCAAGCTCAGACCACGCTGAAAAGACTTTGATGAGCGCAAGTCAAGCTCAGACCACGCTGACAAGACTTTGATGAGCGCAAGTCAAGCTCAGACCACGCTGACAAGACTTTGATGAGCGCAAGTCAAGCTCAGACCACGCTGACAAGACTTTGATGAGCGCAAGTCAAGCTCAGACCACGCTGACAAGACTTTGATGAGCGCAAGGCAAGCTCAGACCACGCTGAGAAGACTTTGATGAGCGCAAGTCAAGCTCAGACCACGCTGACAAGACTTTGATGAGCGCATGCAAGACAAGCTCAGACCACGCTGATAAGACTTTGATGAGCGCAAGTCAAGCTCAGACCACGCTGACAAGACTTTGATGAGCGCAAGTCAAGCTCAGACCACGCTGACAAGACTTTGATGAGCGCAAGGCAAGCTCAGACCACGCTGACAAGACTTTGATGAGCGCAAGACAAGCTCAGACCACGCTGACAAGACTTTGATGAGCGCAAGACAAGCTCAGACCACGCTGACAAGACTTTGATGAGCGCAAGTCAAGCTCAGACCACGCTGACAAGACTTTGATGAGCGCAAGTCAAGCTCAGACCACGCTGACAAGACTTTGATGAGCGCAAGTCAAGCTCAGACTACGCTGACAAGACTTTGATGAGCGCAAGTCAAGCTCAGACCACACTGACAAGACTTTGATGAGCGCAAGTCAAGCTCAGACCACGCTGACAAGACTTTGATGAGCGCAAGTCAAGCTCAGACCACGCTGACAAGACTTTGATGAGCGCAAGTCAAGCTCAGACCACGCTGACAAGACTTTGACGAGCGCAAGTGAAGCTCAGACCACGCTGACAAGACTTTGATGAGCGCAAGTCAAGCTCAGACCACGCTGACAAGACTTTGATGAGCGCAAGGCAAGCTCAGACCACGCTGACAAGACTTTGATGAGCGCAAGTCAAGCTCAGACCACGCTGACAAGACTTTGATGAGCGCAAGACAAGCTCAGACCACGCTGACAAGACTTTGATGAGCACAAGTCAAGCTCAGACCACGCTGACAAGACTTTGATGAGCGCAAGTCAAGCTCAGACCACGCTGACAAGACTTTGATGAGCGCAAGTCAAGCTCAGACCACGCTGACAAGACTTTGATGAGCGCAAGTCAAGCTCAGACCACGCTGACAAGACTTTGATGAGCGCAAGTCAAGCTCAGACCACGCTGATAAGACTTTGATGAGCGCAAGTCAAGCTCAGACCACGCTGACAAGACTTTGATGAGCGCATGCAAGACAAGCTCAGACCACGCTGATAAGACTTTGATGAACGCAAGTCAAGCTCAGACCACGCTGACAAGACTTTGATGAGCGCAAGGCAAGCTCAGACCACGCTGACAAGACTTTGATGAGCGCAAGACAAGCTCAGACCACGCTGACAAGACTTTGATGAGCGCAAGTCAAGCTTAGACCACGCTGACAAGACTTTGATGAGCGCAAGTCAAGCTCAGACCACGCTGACAAGACTTTGATGAGCGCAAGTCAAGCTCAGACCACGCTGACAAGACTTTGATGAGCGCAAGTCAAGCTCAGACCATGCACGCTGACAAGACTTTGATGAGCGCAAGGCAAGCTCAGACCACGCTGACAAGACTTTGATGAGCGCAAGTCAAGCTCAGACCACGCTGACAAGACTTTGATGAGCGCATGCAAGACAAGCTCAGACCACGCTGATAAGACTTTGATGAGCGCAAGTCAAGCTCAGACCACGCTGACAAGACTTTGATGAGCGCAAGTCAAGCTCAGACAACGCTGACAAGACTTTGATGAGCGCAAGGCAAGCTCAGACCACGCTGACAAGACTTTGATGAACGCAAGACAAGCTCAGACCACGCTGACAAGACTTTGATGAGCGCAAGACAAGCTCAGACCACGCTGACAAGACTTTGATGAGCACAAGTCAAACTCAGACCACGCTGACAAGACTTTGATGAGCGCAAGTCAAGCTCAGACCACGCTGACAAGACTTTGATGAGCGCAAGTCAAGCTCAGACTACGCTGACAAGACTTTGATGAGCGCAAGTCAAGCTCAGACCACACTGACAAGACTTTGATGAGCGCAAGTCAAGCTCAGACCACGCTGACAAGACTTTGATGAGCGCAAGGCAAGCTCAGCCCACGCAGAGAAGACTTTGATGAGCGCAAGTCAAGCTCAGACCACGCTGACAAGACTTTGATGAGCGCATGCAAGACAAGCTCAGACCACGCTGATAAGACTTTGATGAGCGCAAGTCAAGCTCAGACCACGCTGACAAGACTTTGATGAGCGCAAGTCAAGCTCAGACCACGGTGACAAGACTTTGATGAGCGCAAGGCAAGCTCAGACCACGCTGACAAGACTTTGATGAGCGCAAGACAAGCTCAGACCACGCTGACAAGACTTTGATGAGCGCAAGTCAAGCTCAGACTACGCTGACAAGACTTTGATGAGCGCAAGTCAAGCTCAGACCACACTGACAAGACTTTGATGAGCGCAAGTCAAGCTCAGACCACGCTGACAAGACTTTGATGAGCGCAAGTCAAGCTCAGACCACGCTGACAAGACTTTGATGAGCGACATGACAAGATCAAGCTCAGACCACGCTGACAAGACTTTGATGAGCGCAAGTCAAGCTCAGACCACGCTGACAAGACTTTGATGAGCGCAAGTCAAGCTCAGACCACGCTGACAAGACTTTGATGAGCGCAAGGCAAGCTCAGACCACGCTGAAAGACTTTGATGAGCGCAAGTCAAGCTCAGACCACGCTGACAAGACTTTGATGAGCGCATGCAAGACAAGCTCAGACCACGCTGATAAGACTTTGATGAGCGAGCAAGCTCAGACCACGCTGAAGACTTTGATGAGCGCAAGTCAAGCTCAGACCACGCTGACAAGACTTTGATGAGCGCAAGGCAAGCTCAGACCACGCTGACAAGACTTTGATGAGCGCAAGACAAGCTCAGACCACGCTGACAAGACTTTGATGAGCGCAAGACAAGCTCAGACCACGCTGACAAGACTTTGATGAGCACAAGTCAAACTCAGACCACGCTGACAAGACTTTGATGAGCGCAAGTCAAGCTCAGACCACGCTGACAAGACTTTGATGAGCGCAAGTCAAGCTCAGACTACGCTGACAAGACTTTGATGAGCGCAAGTCAAGCTCAGACCACACTGACAAGACTTTGATGAGCGCAAGTCAAGCTCAGACCACGCTGACAAGACTTTGATGAGCGCAAGTCAAGCTCAGACCACGCTGACAAGACTTTGATGAGCGCAAGTCAAGCTCAGACCACGCTGACAAGACTTTGACGAGCGCAAGTGAAGCTCAGACCACGCTGACAAGACTTTGATGAGCGCAAGTCAAGCTCAGACCACGCTGACAAGACTTTGATGAGCGCAAGGCAAGCTCAGACCACGCTGACAAGACTTTGATGAGCGCAAGACAAGCTCAGACCACGCTGACAAGACTTTGATGAGCGCAAGACAAGCTCAGACCACGCTGACAAGACTTTGACGAGCACAAGTCAAGCTCAGACCACGCTGACAAGACTTTGATGAGCGCAAGTCAAGCTCAGACCACGCTGACAAGACTTTGATGAGCGCAAGTCAAGCTCAGACCACGCTGACAAGACTTTGATGAGCGCAAGTCAAGCTCAGACCACGCTGACAAGACTTTGATGAGCGCAAGTCAAGCTCAGACCACGCTGATAAGACTTTGATGAGCGCAAGTCAAGCTCAGACCACGCTGACAAGACTTTGATGAGCGCATGCAAGACAAGCTCAGACCACGCTGATAAGACTTTGATGAGCGCAAGTCAAGCTCAGACCACGCTGACAAGACTTTGATGAGCGCAAGTCAAGCTCAGACCACGCTGACAAGACTTTGATGAGCGCAAGAGCAAGCTCAGACCACGCTGACAAGACTTTGATGAGCGCAAGTCAAGCTCAGACCACGCTGACAAGACTTTGATGAGCGCAAGTCAAGCTCAGACCACGCTGACAAGACTTTGATGAGCGCAAGTCAAGCTCAGACCACGCTGACAAGACTTTGATGAGCGCAAGTCAAGCTCAGACCATGCACGCTGACAAGACTTTGATGAGCGCAAGGCAAGCTCAGACCACGCTGACAAGACTTTGATGAGCGCAAGACAAGCTCAGACCACGCTGACAAGACTTTGATGAGCGCAAGACAAGCTCAGACCACGCTGACAAGACTTTGATGAGCACAAGTCAAGCACAGACCACGCTGACAAGACTTTGATGAGCGCAAGTCAAGCTCAGACCACGCTGACAAGACTTTGATGAGCGCAAGTCAATCTCAGACTACGCTGACAGGACTTTGATGAGCACAAGTCAAGCTCAGACCACGCTGAGAAGACTTTGATGAGCGCAAGTCAAGCTCAGACCACGCTGATAAGACTTTGATGAGCGCAAGTCAAGCTCAGACCACGCTGACAAGACTTTGATGAGCGCAAGTCAAGCTCAGACCACGCTGACAAGACTTTGATGAGCGCAAGTCAAGCTCAGACCACGCTGACAAGACTTTGATGAGCGCAAGGCAAGCTCAGCCCACGCTGAGAAGACTTTGATGAGCGCAAGTCAAGCTCAGACCACGCTGACAAGACTTTGATGAGCGCATGCAAGACAAGCTCAGACCACGCTGATAAGACTTTGATGAGCGCAAGTCAAGCTCAGACCACGCTGACAAGACTTTGATGAGCGCAAGGCAAGCTCAGACCACGCTGAGAAGACTTTGATGAGCGCAAGTCAAGCTCAGACCACGCTGACAAGACTTTGATGAGCGCATGCAAGACAAGCTCAGACCACGCTGATAAGACTTTGATGAGCGCAAGTCAAGCTCAGACCACGCTGACAAGACTTTGATGAGCGCAAGTCAAGCTCAGACCACGCTGACAAGACTTTGATGAGCGCAAGGCAAGCTCAGACCACGCTGACAAGACTTTGATGAGCGCAAGACAAGCTCAGACCACGCTGACAAGACTTTGATGAGCGCAAGACAAGCTCAGACCACGCTGACAAGACTTTGATGAGCACAAGTCAAACTCAGACCACGCTGACAAGACTTTGATGAGCGCAAGTCAAGCTCAGACCACGCTGACAAGACTTTGATGAGCGCAAGTCAAGCTCAGACTACGCTGACAAGACTTTGATGAGCGCAAGTCAAGCTCAAACCACGCTGACAAGACTTTGATGAGCGCAAGTCAAGCTCAGACCACGCTGACAAGACTTTGATGAGCGCAAGTCAAGCTCAGACCACGCTGACACGACTTTGAGCGCTGAGATAATCCCCACATATTATCACGAGTGACCGCTGACTAGCATTGTCTCCTTTTTTACCTTGCCTAAATTTACATTTAGCCATTGTCGAACAACTTTATCTTTTTACTTTGTCTGACGCCAGATCTTTTTACTCGTCATGCAAGGAGAGAAGTCTTGGAGAGCTATGCACGAAAGTGTTAACTTACAACACAGGGAGCCCATCTTGGCAGAGCGTGGGTACCCTGTGGCACACTCGTGGTGTGTTTAGGAAAATAATAAAGGGATGAAACACGAATTCTTCCTTGTTTTGAACATCGTTTTAAGCGGCTATAGGTATTAAAATTGTAAGACAATTGAGCGAAGTAGTTGTGATAATGATTCATTTATCAAAATATAATCAAAATGAGGCAAAATCTCACCTTTTAGCCGTGATTTTGCAGCTAAATTACATATCGTATTTTCGAGAGATGTGTTCCGCAAGTAGCTAGGACACTACGTCATGGTTGACACTTCGGATAGCTACGAAATCCTACGATAAGCTTTTCGGATAAAGCGGGAAGTCTCAGGATTATTGATTTATTGCACATTCATCTGACTCTGAGTTTCAGTAGGTTTCAGTATTCCAACGGTGGCTCCCGACGATACGAGATGTCCTGGCTACTTGCGGAACACATTCCACGTTGAACGTTTGGTGTTTCATCCCTTATGTTTTTTTCTCTCCCTCCCCCCCTTTCCGCCGTTTTTCCCTCGCTTCCGGTAACCGTTTTCCGTATTTTTTTAAATCCCCTGCCACAGTCCCCCGCGCGTCTTTCGAGTCCGCCACAGGTACCCAAGTGCTGCCAAGATGGGCTCCCTGTGGTTGAACGTTTGGTGTTTCATCCCTTATATTTTTCTCTCCCTCCCCCTTTCCCCCGTTTTTCCCTCGCTTCCGGTAACCGTTTTCCGTATTTTTTAAATCCCCTGCCACAGTCCCCCGCGCGTCTTTCGAGTCCACCACAAGTGCCCAAGTGCTGCCAAGATGGGCTCCCTGTGCTTACAACAGCTTGTACGCACATGCAGTAACTAAAAACAAACGAAACTTTACCAACTTCAAGCTGAATATACACTATGCTAACATAGAAAAACTGAAATATCTCAATAACAAAGCAAGGAAACAAAAAAACTGCACAAAAGATGTTACTTTCTCATTTTAAGTGTTCTCTCAAATAAGACAAACTTAATTTTCGTTTCATATATAGGCACTTAAAGTGTCTATGAAATGAAAAATTCGTTGGCATTTTTGTGTTTTATTGCACAGAAGAGCATGACAGGAGCACTCACTGAAAATTTCAAGAGAATCTGATGCGTAGTTTTCGCGCTATCAACTCTAAAAATTTGCCGTGGATAGTTTGTTTTGGCGAAATTTGGGCTTCTTGGTAACAATGCCTTATGACGTACGCAGATGGATCATTAATAGTGAAATCTATTGTTCTTATGCTATAGTTGTCCATCTGCGTACGTCATAAGCATTGTTACCGAAAGCCCAATTTTTCTCCAAGAGCGAACTAGCCACGGCAAACTTTGAGAGTTAATAGCGCGAAAACTACGCATCAGATTCTCTTGAAATTTTCAGTGAGTGCTCCTGTCATGCTCCTCTGTACAATAAAACAATAAAAATGCCAACGAATTTTTCATTTCATAGACACTTTATAAAGATCAAAGATATAACACTACTGTGGTACTATCAGTTAATTTAATTCAAACCCATTTTGTATTATGGAATATAGCTATACTTTCACAATAGAAAATTACATAATTTATAACACACTTCACACTATAGGCCTAATTTATTTTCTCAAGCTTTTCAGAATGAGAAAAATACGATTATACGAAGATATAATTAAAGTGCCACTAACCCCAAAAACTTTTTCTCGCAAATCTAAGAGCCCTTATTGAGTGGATTAGGCCAGTTAATAAATTATTGGTATTGGACGTTTCGTTGATCTTCTGTAGACGTCCAAAGTTGCATCTGCATGTCCCATGGCGGAGTAGGAAAGGGAATGGGTATATTCCTGGTGTTACGTCACACAAGTCAAACAAGGAACTCTTTGAGCTCTGTTTGGTGAATACATAGAATTTTTTGAGTTGAAAAGTCATTTTCCCAACTAACTCAATGTAAAAATTCTATGCATTCAGCAGACAGAGCTCAAATGAGCTCCTTGTTTGGCTTGTCTGACGTCACACCAGGAATATACCCATTCCCTTTCCTTCTCCGCCATGGGACATGCATATGCCAATTTTTGCAACTTTGGTGGTCCACAGAAGACCAAAGAAATGTCCAATACCAATAATTTATTCACTGGACTAATCCACTCAATAAGGGCTTTTAGATTTGCAAAAAAATTTTTTGGGGGGTTAGTGGCACTTTAACACCGAGACATTACTTAAAAAGTTACAGTAGTTTGAAATAAAGTATTTTACTTGACAGAGCTCGTGAAACGATAAAAAAATTGCCATTTATAACTCTTCCACATCTCACTTTTTTAATATGTAAAATGATCAGAATTTTGATGCCACACTCACTGCATGCATAACGACTAAACTTGCACCAAGTCAACACCGCTGCCAAATGTTTTGCGCATGTGCGACGTCCGAGCTCGTCCTCGGAAAAAGAGCGGGAAAACACTGAAATATTTGGACTGGTCCGAGAGTCCGACACAAAAGTTAAAATTATAAACATACTACCAAAAAGATAAGTTGGGTAATTTATGCATGGCTTCCTTGTAAATATTGTAACATATTCTGAATTTACCCCTTCGTAATTTTCTTTACCCTTTTTTTAAAACACAAATGAATAGTCGAGTCTTATTTAGTCTTCGCTGTCTGGTTGTTGTCGCCACGGCTAGTTCCCACTTCTCTTGCAATGTTTACTCAGCGAATTCACGCATGCGCAAACGTTTGGCAGCGGTGTTCACCAAGTCTGCCTCTTGATTGTTTCGAGACGGGTTTGTTTCGAGATCTTTTATTTTGATTTAATAAATACAACATGTGTGGGAGAAAATATGTGCGCGAAGTTGGCAAGGCAGGCGAACGAACTCGCTCGCCCGCTTTCCTCCCGCCCGCATTCTCGCCCGCCCTATTTTTCGCTCGCCTGCCTTACCAATTTTCCGCATTGCCTCCCACCACCACACATACTGTATTTAAATCAAAACAAGACGCCTGCTTAGGTGTTCACTCGGGCTACTCAGCAATACACGAAACAACGCAACATTGTGCACATATTAAGCGTTTGTTAAAAAGTACAAAATAGCTTACAGTGCAATTTAGATCTGGTAGATTCAAACGAACATTAGACAACTCCGTGCAGTTAGCTGCCAGTTCGCCAGCCGTTAGTGAAAAAGCTGGATTGAATGAGCTACAAGACCGGCAAAACATTGCCGGTGCACCGTTGAACTGGAAGCTAACTTCACAGCGTTATCTAGATGTGCAAAGTAAAACAGTTCGACGTCATGTTTATCATTATTTTTTGCATTATTTGGTGCTTTAATATTACTTGCGTCTTGTAGTTGTCAGACTAAGCAGCAAGCCATTACTCAGTAAGCAGTATATTACCTAGACGATCGACAAAAAGCGAACGTAATGCCTCAGTTTCGCAAAGCCTGTCGGGTGAATATTGCGCGGCCGGGAGACTAATGCTCGCGACGCAAAAAAAAAATAACACGACTGAAACCTAGACTCGGCTACCACAGGTAGCCCGAGTAACAAAACATCTCAAAACAAACCCGTTTCGAAACAACCAAAGAGGCAGACTTGGAGCAAGTCTACATAACGACTTATTAAGTCATGTATATATATTTTTATCAGGAAGGAGCGCATGACTCCAAAGTACAGACTCCCCCGGTAAACCCTTACTACTCATAAGCCCGCAAGGTACACTGGACCTGGAGTACCAATATGGCCGCCAGTGGCTTCAAAATATTTACCGCTGACCATAAAGGATGAGCAATTCAGGTGTATAGAGAGAGATCAGTGCTCCAAAGCCACTTTAGACTACGGGCGCCCGATACCAATGACCGACAAAGATGGGCAATCGACCCAAGATGGCAGTTTATGGATTCTTTCTGCAATGGTAGTAACCGCTGACCTTCTGAAATATATAAATCTATAGGTGGTTTGATCGGACTGCCGGCGCGACTGAGCCCACAGTGAAATATACATGTTTGGCAAAATAAGGTCAGCGGTTGCTACCATAATTCCACTTTTTCACTTCATATGCCTGTATATTTAAGTATATTTTTCATGTACGATGTAATTTTCACTCTTGTCTTCATCTACCATTTTCCCGGTCATCATTTTCTAAATCACTATCTTGTCCTAAAAGTAACGAGGGCTCAGACAACGCATTTCTGCCACTCAAGTCTCCCACCGTCCACTCCACCACGTGGAACTCCGAGTTCCCGAAACGCCGCTGACCGCGCGGCGTCGCTGGCGCAGACGGACATTTTCCACTAGGTCTACTATAGCCGCTACTGGTGTTCAGATGCTGGACCGTTTTCGCAATGTCGTTCCACACGTTCGAATCGAGAACATCAGAGGCCTCTTCGATCACTTCAGCCCGCGTTCCTTCTGAAATATCGACGTCATTCAAGCTTTCACGCATACCCCTATCATCACTACTGTCCGCAAGAACGCTGGCCAGCGCTCGGGCTTGTTCCCCGGAAGCCTGGGACGAGTGAAGACAAGATTCCGGTGCGGCCATTCGATGATGATCTTCGTCATCAGGTATCAAACTCAGATTCTCGTGGATATCCACTGTCGACAGTTCATTGCTCGCAGACGCACCTGTTGGATAACTTGATTCTGGTACGGAACCAGGGGTCATAGGACGCACTGAGGAAATGGCTACTGCACCCCCCGGTCGGCTCCTGAATCCCTGTGGGCTCGCAATGCTAGCTGGTACATAAGACGATGGGGTGATACTGTAAAAGTGTTGCGATGGAGCGGCTATGACGGGCACTTCCAAAAGTTGAGCGATCCGTTGCAGTTTGATGTGCCTCAACGTCGTGCGCCTGCGATGCAGCCGCTGTTTCGCTGACATACAGCGGATGTAGTCGTCAAACATGAACCTCGCCGACATGATGGGACGGCGCGGTCCTCGCGTGGACCTCGCGAACGGTTGGTGAACCGTGATAAAAAGCGAACGACTGTCGTCCTTGTCCGGTGATGTTTCGACGTCCTAATTGGTGAGATTAAAAATTCAAAGTGGAAAAAAGAGAAGCCGTTAGCTGAACGCCGAGTTTAAAAGGAAACAAGACGCCTGCTTAGGCGTTCACTCGGGCTAGAGGAATTTCTTTGGAAAACTATTCATATTGTCTTCATATGTGTGATATACTTAACGTTTTGTGAACAAAAACAAAGCAAAAACAAAACAAAACTTGCTTTAGTTGGCTGTATAAATCTTGAAATCTAGTCGAGCAGAAAAAATTCAATTAAGATGTCGATCGACATGCGAGTGACGCACGACAAAGAACACGGGGTCAAGGATTGCGCAAAAATGTCAATTTACGGCGCAGAAAAAATAGAAAAGACACAGAGCCGAATTTAATACTCGGGCCTACTACAAGTAGCCCAAGTTAAAAATATAAGAATATCAAAAAATGTTGCGTTGAGACTTGAGATAGAGTTTGAAGTTCAACGAACACAAACCTTCAAATCGCAATGATGCATGTAAGAAATAGTTAGAGCAACGTGGCCGGAAATCGCGGTTGATCGAATCCACGGATGAACTGTACATGCACAGAATTGGTTTACCGCGTATCTTCTACTGGACAGGTGTATTCTCATTAACATACGTTTGAATAACAGACGGCTTCATAACTCAAAACCAATAATGACTAACATTTTAACCGCTGAAAAAATACTACTTGTAAGTTGTAACCCAAGAGGAACTTGTCAGTTTATACTCCCGTCTGGAAACTCGGAGGAGAAAGAGGAAGAAGAGAAGGAAGAGAAGGAGGAAGAGAAGGAAGAGGAGGAAGAGGAGGAAGAAAAGAAGAAGAAGAAGAAGAAGAAGAAGAAGAAGAAGAAGAAGAAGAAGAAGAAGAAGAAGAAGAAGAAGAAGAAGAAGAAGAAGAAGAAGAAGAAGAAGAAGAAGAAGAAGAAGAAGAAGAAGAAGAAGAAGAAGAAGAAGAAGAAGAAGAAGAAGAAGAAGAAGAAGAAGAAGAAGAAGAACAAGAAGAAGAACAAGAAGAAGAAGAAGAAGAAGAAGAAGAAGAAGAAGAAGAGGAAGAAGAAGAAGAAGAAGAAGAGGAAGAAGAAGAGGAAGAAGAAGAAGAAGAAGAAGAAGAAGAAGAAGAAGAAGAAGAAGAAGAAGAAGAAGAAGAAGAAGAAGAAGAAGAAGAAGAAGAAGAAGAAGAAGAAGAAGAGGAAGAAGAAGAAGAAGAAGAAGAAGAAGAAGAAGAAGAAGAAGAGAAGAAGAAGAAGAAGAAGAAGAAGAAGAAGAAGAAGAAGAGAAGAAGAAGAAGAAGAAGAAGAAGAAGAAGAAGAAGAAGAAGAAGAAGAAGAAGAAGAAGAAGAAGAAGAAGAAGAAGAAGAAGAAGAAGAAGAAGAAGAAGAAGAGAAGAAGAAGAAGAAGAAGAAGTAGAAGAAGAAGAAGAAGAGGAAGAAGAAGAAGAAGAAGAAGAAGAAGAAGAAGAAGAAGAAGAAGAAGAAGAAGAAGAAGAAGAAGAAGAAGAAGAAGAAGAGAAGAGAAGAAGAAGAAGAAGAAGAAGAAGAAGAAGAAGAAGAAGAAGAAGAAGAAGAAGAAGAAGAAGAAGAAGAAGAAGAAGAAGAAGAAGAAGAAGAAGAAGAAGAAGAAGAGGAAGAAGAAGAAGAAGAAGAAGAAGAAGAAGAAGAAGAAGAAGAAGAAGAGGAAGAAGAAGAAGAAGAAGAAGAAGAAGAAGAAGAAGAAGAAGAAGAAGAAGAAGAAGAAGAAGAAGAAGAAGAAGAAGAAGAAGAAGAAGAAGAAGAAGAAGAAGAAGAAGAAGAAGAAGAAGAAGAAGAAGAAAAGAAAGAGCGAAAGAAATAAGAAGAGGATTCAGAGAAAGAGAAAAGAAAGGGGAGGAGGAGGAAGAGGAGAAGGAAGAAGAGAAGAGCAAAACTCACGAATGGTTTTCATATTACCTGAAGTAAGGCAACAAACTTCACAACTCCCCAACCAAGCCTCGTAGTATCTGGTTCCACCAATATAAACTGAGCTTCGTCTATGACAAGGAATCGACGGAATGTCCTAAACAGTTAAAACATTGGAAAGAAAAGCTTGTTAAATAACTAATAAAGCCCCTAGCTATTACAATAAAATCAGAATCACCATTATACTAGCACAACAAATCTTACAATCAGTACCACTATGCACCATACCATCACCATCATCACCACCATCACCACCAAAATTATCATCACCACCATTACCATCATCACCATCACCATCACCATGCATCACCATCATCACCACCAACATTATCATCATTCACCATTACCACCATCACCATGCATCACCATCATCGTTAAGTCTATCACCATCCCTACAAAACCATTGTCACATGAAATGGCAAAAAACATACTTATTTTCTTCCACAATCGTGCACGAAATAAGATCGCTGTTATCTGAAAAGACAAAAAAATATCAATTAGCAACCAAGAATACTACCAGAAATATGAAAAGCATAGGTTGACTAAGGATTACAACACTACAAAATACATACTCAGATCCAGGACTTCGTGTTCTTTCACTGAATACTCCACTTTGGATAAAGGCAACTGGCGTTCAGGCTCCCTGCGCACGGTCAAGCTCAACTCACGAACCATGAGAAAAACACGGACAGCCTGAAGATTCAAAAATAAGACGAAACATTAAAAAACTGGTCTTGGTTTCCATTCATCTCCCTATCTTACTTTTGCCAGAGGAATTTAACCTTGTGAATATCAAGAAATTGTGTTTCCGTGATGATAATATCATAATTGGAAAATAAGTGCACCATTTCGCCAAATTCAACGAACTGCGCAACATACTATGTGACAGGAACGTCAACATGAGAACAAGAAGGAAGATATTGGAGGTATGTGTTCTATCGCGCCTTACATATGGAACACAAGCTATATCACCAAGTGAAGCGAAGTTACAGCGATTAGAGACTTGCTGGCGACAGTGTTTGAGAAGCATGGTGAGAAACGGATGGCGGAGAAAACCAACTCCCGAGGATAGTGACAAAAGGAACTACCATCTAATCTACACAAACCTCCAGATCGAAGGAATCATCGGATGTGTATGCCCATACGAGACTTCATTGTGATGCACCATTTGAAATACGTAGGGCACGTCTGCCGTCAACCAAACGACGCTATCACAAAGAAATTGTTATTCGACTCACCATCTCACCCCTACTACCGTGATCCGTGGATTAAGATTAAGATATCCAAAACACTAGGTGTTTCAATAGAACAAGCTAAACGCACGACTCAATCGAGGGAAAATTTTGATGAGCTGCTTCATCGCCAATTTGGGAGGGAGTGCTGAACTCTATAACAACTATATCATTGCATGGAGGATAACACAGATCAGATCAGATTTGAGAAAAAGAATCGCAAAATCGTCTGATCGATGTTGAAGGGCTCTGACCATTGAGCTATAGGTGAGTTTCAGGGTGTTGCGCGCGCATCATTTTTCAATAAAACTGGCAGGCTCCCCTCAAAGTAAACATACTGTTTAAAATAAACAAAGTATAGATACAGTTTCTGGATGTTTAACACTGTTATTCTGCTGTTGTTGACTCGCTAGCAAGTCTGTTTGACATTGCTTACTTTGTGGGGAGCCCGCCAAGAGCCCGCCAATTCCTTCGCAAAACGATGCGCGCGCAACACTCTGAAACTCGCTTATTGGACTTTGATGGTTTGAACATAGGTTGAGTTCGATGTATGACATTATATACTGGTACATCGACGCAGTCTTACCCGTTGAGTGTGTTCGACCTCACCGCACGCCAGACGTTTGGAGAACTCAATACCAGTAAGCGGTGTTGCTGTGACTGGAAGTAATAGTGAGGCATCCATTATAAGATGTTCCACGTTCAGCGGTTTCACCTTGATAAAGTTATATAACATTGGTTGAAAACAGATGAAAGGAGAAACGAACGAACGAACGAACGAACGAACGAACGAACGAACGAACGAACGAACGAACGAACGAACGAACGAACGAACGAACGAACGAACGAACGAACGAACGAACGAACGAACGAACGAACGAACGAACGAACGAACGAACGAACGAACGAACGAACAAACGAACGAACGAACAGGCCGGCAGGCAGGCAGGCAGGCAGGCCGGCAGGCAGGCAGGCAGGCAGGCAGGCAGGCAGGCAGGCAGGCAGGCAGGCAGGCAGGCAGGCAGGCAGGCAGGCAGGCAGGCAGGCAGGCAGGCAGGCAGACAGACAGACAGACAGACAGACAGACAGACAGACAGACAGACAGAATTTCCAATTTTGACATTGATCAAATTTTGATCATCGTTCTTCGTTTTAACTTACTTTCATCTGTCTGTACTCTGCTTCGAACATGTCCAAGAAGATATCGTCACTCTGCCAAAAAAACAAACTGAAGTGTAAATAGAGTTACAGAACATAGCAGAGTCCCAGAAGTACGAGTTCAACTCCCGTTCAAGTCAACAATTTTTTCCGTTGACTTCAGCAGTGGGGAAAATCAAGAAATGTTTCACTGACGATGATTCTGAAAAAGTGTTAACCATTTTTGAGAAGTTGGTACGAAACCGTTGGATGAACACTGACCAATGATGCTATAATCTGCAAAATCGAAGCGGAAGACTTTTCATTACCTTGTAATAATTACGAAGTTCTAACGTTGACGACTCGCGAACATTCTATGAAAAGAAGACAATAATTTTAGTAATATATTTAATGTTTTTTTCCGTTTGTTTTTTGTGTACAAGCTGTCGTAAGTTAAGCTGCCGGCTTCCAGCTGAAAACATGCACTGGATGCAACGATGACTGTCATTGGTTGGTTTGTGGTCACATGACCTGAGCTAAATTTCAATGTCTACCGAGCGGGCAACAAGTGAGAATTTATTGCCTGCTCGGTCAAAAAGTTTTCAATTGTTGCCCGCTACAACTTTGAACTCTTCACGGCATCCTATAAACAAAAGCTTGTTTGGTACGACAAAAAGAATATTTATAGATCTTCAAAGCATGTGTGAAGATTAACTGGAGAAATGTATTGCTGTTCTTTTGTTCTGAGACTTAGATTTGTTTGGTTGAAGTGAAATTACGGAGCCAGGCGAAATGTTTTGGTAAGTCTTACCGTGAGTCTTTTGTGTACTTTCCCTTGATAAACGTCGAAATTATTCAGCGAAAGTCAAACTATATAACAAAACACTTAATGTCTGCTCCCTCGGGAAACAGTTAGTTTTGTTTTCCCTCGAGTCTGGATGTTTCCCCCGACTTCGTCTCGGGAAATATCAAGACTCTCGGGAAAACAAAATAAACTGTTTCCCTCGGGAGCAGACATATTAAGAGTATATTGTATATTTGTTGAGTTTCCAGACTATGTTTTTACCTCGAGAAGAGCAAGATGAGAGTCTTTCAAAACAGGTTGACCAGGATGTCCGTTGTAGACGAGTTGCTTAAGTAAAATAATGCTCATCTGAACTGTCACCAAGCGCACTTTATTCACTGGAAAATAAGAAAACACAATTATATAAGCGAGATGCTTATCATACATAAAGGCCCATCTAGGCATCTACACGACACAATTCTTATTCTTCTATATAGGATTGTCATCTTGTATGTGATCCAATCACAAGTGCGTAAAAGGCCTTTGCAACATTCACCATCGAATCAGAAACAAGCATTGTGTTGCGTGGAAACAATAGCATACATCAGAATGACAATCGTATAAAAGTACAACATATGCACAGGTTATATAAATGAAGTGTTCGTAGAGGAAAACATGACCTTACCGTGTTTTGAAGCTTGTTCCATTATTTTAATTAAGGCTTCAATTAGGTCATCATCGTACGTTGTGAATGTCTAAAATGTAATTTCATACTATGAATGTTAAGCTCAAAAATACACAATTTGCTTTCCCTTTCTCTCATTTTCTTTCCTTTTCCTTCCATTTCTTTCTCTTTCTTCTCCTTCCTTTCCTTCATTTCCCCTCTCTTTCCTTTCCTTTTCATTTCTTTTTCCCCTTTTACAATAACCTCTTTTCCTTTACCATCCCAACCCCCTCCCTTTCTTTCCCTTGCTTTGCTTTCTTCTTTCTTTTCTTTTCTTTCCCTTCATTTTGCTTACTTTTCCTTCTTTTCCGTACCTTCCCTTTTCTTTCCTTTTGCTGCCATTTCCCTTCACTTCTATTCCCCCTATTTCCTTTCCCTTCCTTTCCCTTCCCTTCCTTTCCCTTGCCTCCCTTTCCCTCCCTTTCCTTTCCTTTCCCTTCCTTTCCCTTCCTTTCCCTTCCTTCCCTTCCTTTCCCTTCCTTTCCCTTCCTTTCCCTTCCTTTCCCTCCCCTTCCTTTCCTTTCCCTTCCCTCTCTTTCCCTTCCCTTCCATTCCCCTCCCTTCCATTCCCTTCCTTTCCCTTCCTTTCCCTTCCTTTCCCTTCCCTTGCCTTCCCTTCCCTTCCTTGCCCTTCCCTTCCATTCCATTCCATTCCCTTCCTTTCCCTTCCCTTGCCTTGCCATGCCCTACCTTCCCTTCCTTGCCCTTCCCTTCCTTGCCCTTCCCTTCCTTGCCCTTCCCTTCCTTTCTCTTCCCTTCCTTTCCCTTCCTTTCCCTCCCTTTCCCTTCCCTTCCTTTCCCTTCCCTTCCTTTCCCTTCCTTTCCCTTCCCTTCCTTTCTCTTCCCTTCCTTTCTCTTCCCTTCCCTTCCTTTCCCTTCCTTTCCCTTCCTTTCCCTTCCTTTCCCTTCCTTTCCCTTCCTTTCCCTTCCTTTCCTTTCCCTTCCTTTCCCTTCCTTTCCCTTCCTTTCCCTTCCTTTCCCTTCCCTTCCCGTCCTTTCCCTTCCTTTCCTTTCCCTTCCCTTCCCTTCCTTTCCATTCCCTTCCTTTCCCTTCCTTTCCCTTCCCTTCCTTTCCCTTCCTTTCCCTTCCTTTCCTTTCCTTTCCATTCCTTTCCTTTCCCTTCCTTTCCCTTCCTTTCCCTTCCCTTCCATTCCTTTCCTTTCCCTTCCCTTCCCTTCCTTTCCCTTCCTTTCCCTTCCTTCCCCTTCCTTTTCTTTCCTTTCTTTTTATCTAATCCATTTCTTCCAACATGCCCCCCCCCCCTTTCACCATACTTTACCTCACCCGTCGCAATTAACCTTACTTCATCATCCACGGCACTTTATCTCCACTACATCTCATAAAAAAAACACAAACGCAATCCGAAAACTAACCTGACCAGGAAAAACACCAATCGCTCTTAGAAGTTCAGGATCAACTCCTACACACAAAACAAAACAAAAACCGAGTTACTAAACTCCGAGAACACTCGTCTCTATCTAC